>VIBL01000341.1:0-220000 GCA_008271625.1 Lutraria rhynchaena
TTCATATAGGATTGTTGAACCTCATTAATTCCGAAATTCCATTGTTTTTCATTGAATTCTTGTATATAAGATAAATACAGGCCACACGCGGCTTGTACAGATTCATTCGAAAAACGCACAGTCGAAAGTCGCATTGTTTACCATTGACTAACATGCATAAATTATGACGTTTGTGTGATAAGTATGTGAAACAAAGAGCACGTGTGTTGTTTGCAAGTTAGTCTGATCGAAGAAGCTCATTAATTAAGGCATTTAGTCGAACTATTGTCTATGAAATCCACGACCTCTGTACCCTTGATTGTCGTCATAGATTTTGACCATTTAGAAGCTTTGTTCAACCTAAACGTCATAAATAAATGAATATATAGAGTGGCCACGATATACACTATTCGTCAACAATGTTAGTTCCATCATTTCGAACTGTATAAAATGAATCTTGTATGCAAATAAGTAAACATTGGCCGCGACATGTACATAGCTCTTTCAGTCTGATGTGTAAATAATCTATTGTGTTTTCAACAAAATATAACCCGTGAAAAACGTACACACACGTATATAGAATTCAATTTGAACTAAGATATTTATAATGCAAGTCCTGTGTTTTAAGAAAAAAACGTCTAAAACTAAATGATTACACATGTCGCCCATTACGTACGCTATTCTTGAACAACTTTAATTGCTAAATTTCGATTGTTTTTCACTGAGTTCTTGTGTACAAGAAAAATACAGGCCACACGCGGCTTGTACAGATTCATTTGAAAAACGCACAGTCAAAAGTCGCATTGTTTACCATTGACTAACATGCATAAATTATGACGTTTGTGTGATAAGTATGTGAAACAAAGAGCACGCGTGTTGTTTGCAAGTTAGTCTGATCGAAGAAGCTCCTTAATTAAGGCATTTAGTCGAACTATTGTCTATGAAATCCGCGACCTCTGTACCCTTGATTGTCGTCATAGATTTTGACCATTTAGAAGCTTTGTTCAACCTAAACATCATAAATAAATGAATATATAGAGTGGCCACGATATACACTATTCGTCAACAATGTTAGTTCTATCATTTCGAACTGCATAAAATGAATCTTGTATGCAAAATAAGTAAACATTCGCCGCGACATGTACACAGCTCTTTCAGTCTGATGTGTAAATAATCTATTGTGTTTTCAACAAAATATAACCCGTGAAAAACGTACACAGTATATAGAATTCAATTTGAACTAAGATATTTATAATGCAAGTCCTGTGTTTTAAGAAAAAAACGTCTAAAACTAAATGATTACACATGTCGCCCATTACGTACGCTATTCTTGAACAACTTTAATTGCTAAATTTCCATTGTTTTTCATTTAATTCTGGTATATAAGATAAATACTGGCCTCACGCGGCTGGTACAGATTCATTTGAAATATATACAATCATATTTCGCATTGTTTAGCATTGATCAACGTCTTTAAAAAATTTTCGAAATTATTTATCTTTCTATGATATCTCTACTTTGTATACAAAGCATAATTACCTAATAATTATATACTTGTACTATTAGTCATATGATTCTTACCATCTTGATGTTAAGTGTCCTGTATATAATTGACTGTTATATAGATGTTATTTTTTAGTTTAGTTAATTTTCTTTCTCATCCATAGATTTCTTTTTTTCTTTTTGTTCTTATTCTTAAAAGTGAACCATAAAATCGGTGATATTCTACATTTCGTTTTTCGGTAGAACATTATATCCGGTGGATATTTATTATACTAATATTTTGGAAATTATATGTCTGTAAATAGTTTATTGGTGATTGTGCCGGTCTTAATTAATTTTCAATAATTACAAAACCAATCATTATTGATGATAGAATTTTGTGATGTAAATAATTATTGCCTTCTCCGATGAATATATTTATTATTAGTATCTATTATGTACGTATGTTCATGTATTTTTTTTCTTTGTATTTATTTTGTTTTGTTTATACATATATATATTGTATATATGTATATGTCATCATGGGCCGCAAGGCTTAATGGACATACTGAAATAAATATCTATCTATTACCATGAGGTGGTAAGGCTATAAATTAGGATGTTTGTGTGGAAAACTGGTGCAGCAAACATTTATGCGTGCCACGCTCGTTGTTTATATTTAGTCTCATGAAATAAGCTCGTAAATTTAGGTAATTAATCAACGTTTTGTCTATGAAAACAACGAACAAAATCCTCCACCTTTATATCCTTGACTTTTCTCGTAGATATTGAGCATTTCTGAAACAGTATTAAAGCTAAACATACAAAGTCTTGTATATAAAATAAATACAGGCCACACACGGCTTCAATGCATTCATTTGAAATATACACAATCATATCGTGCATTGTTTACCATTAGTTAACGTCTACAATATTCGGATGTTTGAATGAAAAGCATATGCAACAAATAAACATGCGTAGTTGTTTACAACTTATGCTCATCAAATAAGCTCATTAATTAGGGTATTTAGTCCAACTATTGTCTGCGACATAAGTAAACAAACACTTGGTCTAATTACCATTCATTTTCATATTAGATGTTTACAATTCTGCAGTTTGTTTCCAACCAAAGCTTCGCAAATGTCTTATATTTCTATTCATTTTGATTTCTTGCATGTAGAATTTATGCATTTGACATATTGTTGATACGCTTTACAAAAAAATACTTTTTCTTTTTAATGACTCGTGCAATAGTATTGCTTACCCGTGCAGATAATTCTCCTAAACTATAGATTGAATTCGGTATGAATTGTCTCTGATTGATATAATTATGCATGATAAAGGCCATTTTATATTTTGACTTTTAGTGTCATTTAATTGTGTCCCTACATTTTGCGTTGCACGTCATGAATGCAGTAAATAGTCGCATTATACTGTGGTTGATAATAGATACAAAGATAGTGATTAATGTTTATTGTTTTGCAATTTCCGGTATTTTCAATTGTTATATTTCACAATATTCATACATGGTCTTTGTTCATTATATATTTTGTCCTAATTTAAGTAGATAAAATCCTTCTTTTGAAATGTCATACCTTTCAAAAACCTAATTGGATTCAGTACGAGACGTGGATTGTATGTGTTAAATCGCTGAGCACGGGCAGACACATCCCAATGACAACTTTTTACGACATGTGGAAAACCAGGCTCTTTTTATCATCAACACGAAGAAGTTACAATACACTGGATAGAAAGCTTCTATTCACACGACATCTAGTGGTTTTCTACTCGTTGATGTTGAAAGATCTTACTTAAGTTCAGCTAATTTAATACCGCATTCTCAATTTTTGTAATTCGTATTAATTGATAATAAAGAAGAAAACTAAAGTGAACAGTTGTATTTCACGGGTTTGAAAATGTACATGCATATGAAAATCAAAAATGAATTAATATGATAATGTAAGAGGTGTCCTTCAGCCTTGATATAATTCTATTTCTAAGTATCAAGTAGCTTCATCAAATCATCACATTTTTTAAATTTGTTTGTTTGTACGTTACTTATTGTCACTAGTGTTTAAAATTGCAACAATTATTCAGTTAGGCCTAAAAAAATATGGTTACCCGACCGACCCATCTTTTACCTGCCGACTATTTTTTTAATGACAGTAAAATGTTGCAAACAATCCTTTATATGGTGGTAAAATATAAAATACCTTGATAATATGTGTTTGGAGACTTGTCCATTACAATCAGTCTACAATGCGAATGCTGTAGTGAGTTCTAGTGGGTTGGTTATATGAACGTTTCATGTCATATCTATTTTGGTTCACTTATAATAACACTGTGGTATATTTTATGTATCTGTTACATGAAAACAATTTTTGATGTAATAGTGAAGACCAAAATTTTCAAACTGAAAATCTCCCCACAGATAAAGGTAAAATAAAAAAGTTTAACACTGAAGTAGTCAAATCGTAATATTTTATTTCTTTCTGCATTATAAATTGCAAAACAATATTGGAACAAGTTCACTGTAAGGCAGATTGATAGAGATTCTATAAGTGATCTCCTGTGTGTGAATAAAAATTAGTGCATTGAATGTAAACAATATCATGTCCTTAATATAATGAGTGGGACAGATGTCTGGTGTAACTGTGTATGATAATGTATAAATGGGGTGCCAATTTATTATTACTTTCTTAGGTGAAATCAAGTTAGAAAATGAGGAAAATGTAAGACTTTGTACAATGCTGCCGTCCTTTCATTTCTCTGCTAATAAACATGAATCTGAAATTGAAAAATATAATGTAATAGTAATACTCATACTTATTAGTATGCATATGGCTGAACAGATGACGGCACAACTGCTGCTGAATTCGACATAAGAAATAATTCGATAAAAACAAGCATTTTAACTTTCTTCTCAGTGAGAAAATGCAACATGCCATTTCTTAGACATTTAATTATATGATAAGTTCAAAATATAGAAGCAGAAAAATGATATTTGAAAGTATGGATGTAATAATACACTATGACAATTAATTATGGTATTTGACAGATGAACATACAGCATCTATGCAAAATGGAATGATTTGTTTGATGGAATTTGATTTTAATGAACAGTTTGACTAAATGTAGACACGTATTGTCATATCAATAATGGTTTAATGTCTAAATCCGATACATGTATACTGACTATTACCTTCTGTTTGTTGTTATTCTTCAGTGTAATGCTTCTGTCTATGGAGGTGTCAGCTACATGTAGAACCAATCATCTTTTTAATCTTGATTAGAGTATACAGGTGCAAACATCCAGTCCTGACTACAATGTGTTGACTTGGCATTTCCATAACCCAGCATGCAATGTACCTGAAAGGAATTACTAAACAAAATATATGCATGTAAATTTCTGTTAACATTACTTGAATCAAATTCCAGTCAATTATAAAATACCATATACCCTCATCAATACAAATGACATACTTTATTATTGTGGTGGTGTTTAGCAGTGTCTGCTAGAGGTATCATTTTGTAAATACATTTATACACACAACAAACTAAAACTCCTAAATAATAACATCTGAAAACATTATGATAAAACCTTGTTAATGGCTTGTTAATTAATAAATGATGGGTTATAGAAACATTTCATCTGTATTTATCAATACATGAAAGATCACTCAAATCACAGATTCATTTTGTGGACACACTTCAGGAAGAAAAACTTTATATTATTGTAATATCTTATTAATTGTTATTGAATTTGTTTGTATGAACACAAATATGATCTTACCAGCAGCAAGTTTGACATTTGCATCCCATATTTGACCATGTCTTTCCAGTCACTACATAGTTGATCTGATGATATAATAAATCATATTTCTAGATGGGATCTGAAAATTAAAAGTAATCTTGAATGTTTGGAGATGATTAGATGAAATACAATGGTGTAGCAGGATAGTCTTTTGTGTATACAAAACAGATTGTTTGAGATACATTGTACTCCTTGATTTAGATACATAAATCATTAAAAGTTTTACAAAGAAGGTAGACATATATCAGCTTCCAAGGCATTGTAACAAAGGTTATGTACTTAGTAAAATCAAATTTAAATGTCATAATTCCATATTGTAATTCAATCTGGCAATCATCTGAAAGTCAATATCACTAGTAAATGCTTACTGAATGAATACTTGCAGACTGCATTCTGGTATAAGAATTTGAAAGATAAGATTATACTTTTTTCATGTACTTAGGTCTATTCAATGGCATAATGTAAATATCAAAGCTTAGAATGTGTGGCCGAGGGTCGCAGGCAGGGCAATGGCCTCTTGCTATGCGCATGCAGTGGGTAACTCGCTTGCTGGCAGTGAGCCCCTGCTCTGTAACTCTCAGGCAAGGATACTGGGTACGTGATAGTGAAGTGTCGTTGCAGTGCCAGTATCCTCATTGAAGTCGATTGAACACAAATTCCAATATAGAGTTCATATTTCCTTTATTTTTACTTATGACGATAGAAGAATATTAAATGAACCGTTTAAACATGCATATTGATTTGAAGATTTTGTCACACTTATGGCAAATACAATACTACATTATATTTGACAACAATAAAGTTTTTGAGCGATTTTATTCACTTAAAATTGCAACAATGAACAGTGAACTGGTTAAATTGAGAAACAAACATCTTTTTAAGACTGATAAACAACATAAATGTGTACAATAAACGGTCCGGTTCAGCTAAAAATTCAAATGTAGATGTAGATACGAAATTCGAAAATAATTGAGTACGAAACGTATCAAAATTTCTGTGTCTAATGAACTTGCACACAATGACATCAATAACATATACATGCATTCAAGCAACAGACACTTACTTTATCAAATCAAATTGCCTAATATGCCCAAATATTCTTATCTTGCGGGAATTTAACCAATATGTTGTATCAATGAAACGAAATCTTACAAAAACACTGGTCCCCGTTCCAAGTTGCAATACACCTGTGTCTACGGGTACCACCTTATCTTACAAATAAACTGTGTGTTGAGTTTTAATGCAGACATGGTATTTGCCAATGTATATACACGCATCTATTTTTACGCTTGAATGAATGATTAGGCCCGCGGTTTGGAAACCATTGCATAATCATTATCCACGATAAAATCATGATAAACATGAACTGCACTTTTAGCAATATGTATGGTTACAAAAATATTGAAACAGATGAAGTGTGATGTTTTAATTCGTGTCAGTGTACTAACCATCTTTTACTTGTTAATCATGGTTAGCAGTTACTTTCTACTACTTTGCACTTGCATTCGGCTTCTTGTATTTGATATTTTATTGATTTGATATAAATTTTCAGATTTTATATATCAGCTGTATTGAGAGCAGACATATGACAACCTTACAGTTTAGATAACCCTTTATGTGGTCAGGTATACTTTCACTTCCTTATTCTCTATTATACGTACGTAAACTTACTTACTTTGCTATTTATAACTGATTAGAACTTGCAACCATATGCACAAACATGCCTATTCTGATTAACTAATTCTTTTGCTACAAAAATTAGCTGGTTAATTATGACTTCTCATCAATTACTGACACTTACTTATTTGTCTTTATTACTAATACGTAAGTATTTGTGCCTTACTTTACTAGAACATCATTGCTTGTATTTTGTATGTAATAGACTGTACTTAATTACATGTGATTTGTAACAAACAATCAATACTTCTTTGATTGTGTTTTATACTTAATTTCCAGCAATACAAGACTTGTGCTCTGGACTAAAGTTCAAGTTTTAAGTAAATTTATGATTTATACTTAACTGTCAGTGCTTAATTACTTGTACGATGTGTTCAATTGTCAGCAATTGACTTCTTGTGCGTTCTAGGTACATGTCAATATTAAATAACTTGTGCGTTGTACTGAATTGGCAGTACTGAATAACTTGTGTTTTATACTACATAGAGTCATCCAGGGATCCTAAATTACAATATAATGCAGAGTCCCTGATACATCAGAGCTTAATTATTTGTTCGATTCGCTTAATTATCAGTGCTTAATTCTTATGATTTTTACTTAATTTATTTACTTGAGTCTGTACTTAATTACTTCCATTGGTACGTAATTATTTGTGTTTTGTACTAGCAATGCTTGATTATTTGAATAATGTTATTAGTAGTCGGTACTTATCTACCAGTAATTTTTACTTAAATATAAGGACTAAATTATTTGTGCTTTCTTCGTAGTTGTCAGTACTTCATTACTCGTGCTTTGTACTTTCTCTCTTTGTTAACCATTTTGAATTTCAAGACGAACAAGCATAGCATAACGTCGAAGCTGAATTTTAGATCTTTTGGTCTTATGTGTGGAAAGTGTCATTTTCCAGGTGTTGTTTTCTAAAGAGGTTTTGTTACCCTTCAATGTGCTATGTGTTCATAGTGTTTGTGCTCAATGTGAAGTGTATGTGCTGAGTGTTTGTGCATAGTGTTTGTGCTTAATGTACTATATATTTGTAGTAAGAAAAAAATATTTGTTCCGGAAACAATGAATATGGGATATATGTGTATATATATATTGGATTTTTTTAGGATAAATTGATGAAGTAGGTGGATTTTCTTGAACACTGCACTTAAATTTCACTACGGTAGGTCCCCTCACATAAATTAACTTCACCTGCACTATTTTTTAGGATTAGGAAGTAGGTTTTGTTTAATTTTTTGAAAACTTGAACAGATTACATCTTTAAATATTAAGGTTACTTAGGATATTGATCGAGGTTTAAGAAAAAAAAGCATCAAGTAGGACATTTTTAAACAAAATCAATTTAGCGAAGTAAACAAGCATGCTCCACAGTGTTCGTTCGCTTCAATTGCATGAAATAATTTATTCAATAGGATGGTTATAATCAACCACACGTTTCTGCGATAAACAAAAAAATGCATGAAGAGTCATTTTGAATCGTCTGAATGCAATTAAGTAATAAAGATTACATTCTTAAGCCGAAGATAGTTTTGGTAAATAAAACACAGCATTAGGATTCGACAAACAATGAAAGTTACATCTACGTCTCTTCATCTACATGATACTCCCGATCAATCAATACTGATTATAACTGGGAGGCGCTTGTCAGGAAACTGTGTCAAAAAGTAGTAAGTGCTCCGTTAAAAGATAAAAGTTTGCAGATAAAAGAGTGCAAGGTTAAGATTAAAAAAAAACAGTTAAAGTTAAGTTAATTAAAAAAGTTAAATTATTCAGAAGTTGACAGTATAAAATATAAGCACATCTGTAACCAAATCAATAACATTAAATCACCAATTAAGAAATAGATATCGACCATTTTAGAAGTTCTTTTAACCGAAACATTACAAATAAATTAAGTGAACAAAACGCACGACATAAATATCGTTCTGTTTAACCTTTATAAAAACAATGTAGTGTTACTAATTTCGATCATAGATGCAATACTATTTCGATCATATTATAGTTGCAATAGACTACTAATTCTTTAATTAGCCGGTTAGGACCCGCAGATAATCAATTGCAGTATATTTCACCATCCGTATAATATACATTATGACGTAATCAAAAATTGGGTACTTACACACTTTTGTATTACGTCATAATGTATACAATTCGGATATGGAAATAAGGTTCATATGATTGTCTGCGGGTCCAAAAGCCAATCAAGATACAGTGTAAGTAAGGGGCAATTATCACAATATGCGGCACAATTAATGGTGTAGTTTTCGTAGAATTAGGGCCAACGTCAATATACTATAAATATACACAATCATATCGCGCATTGATTACCATTGATTAATTGCCTATAAATTAAGTTCTGAGTGAAAAGCATGCCTAAAAACAAACAAAGATATGTATTGCGCAGAAGGGTTTTATTTGTCGCCGGATTATTCAAAGTCGTGCATTATCATGTCCGTGTTACGGCTTTTAGTCTTTATCGATCGGACGAGATTGTTTATTTTTTTGTCAAAATCCGCGAAGTAAATGAATGTCTGCTATGTCTGCTCCAAAACAGCGTAGATTGGCAGTTTTCTTTCTGAGTGGGTCCACTGAAAACTTACAGACTGATATAAATAAGGATTTGTCCACTGAAACGCAGGTTCAAGTGACACTAATTTTCCAAATGCATCAACTACTGACACTGAGTTGACTGACAGTTCATAAGGTAAAAACAGAAAAAGTTGTGTGCTGCCGTAGAAGTTAGCGGCTGTATAGATCTATACTGAGTCTAAGATTTTTTTTTGTTATAAATGCCCAAGTTCAATTCTACCCAGAGGTTCAAAACTACCCCCCCCCCCCGTAAAATCAGAGCTGGAAGAAACACTGCTATCTGGAGCACTGTTACACTGAATCTGCTCTTTTTACTAGAAACCAAAATGGATATAGCCTCTTTTCAACAATTTGCAGTAAATAACTATGGCATGTAGAGGACTGGCAGAACATAAAATGGTGCCCTTACCAAATTAAGTTACACATAGGCATAGCTTTTCTGTAACTAATGAGTAACTTTTTTGTACTTAGGTATTTGAGGTACATATGAGATATAATTAGTTTTCACTATATTTTACTAACCATTCAGTGATGTATCTGATGTTTTGAACTCTATTTTAAAGTATATATATATCTTTTAGACTTTGTCATTTTTTGGTGTAAATAATATAACTACATTATACTTTTGTATTTTAAACTATTTTCAAGACTTACTTGATGAAACTAAAATGATCTATTTTTCTCTGCATCTAAGTTTTCTGAGCACAATTACATTACTATTCCAATTTGATTATAAATTTATATAATATTCCAAAGAAATAATTTTATGCTCCAGGGGCATATATGTTTGGTGGATGTAGGCACCCTAAATGTTCTCATAAGTGTTCAGATCAGGTTGAATTAGATATACATGTATGTACTTGATATGAGTAGTGTGTATGAATACTTACAAAGCATGATAACAGTATGTATGAAATAAAAAGTATTGTACACTTTTATTTCACTTCACGTTTGTGTGTTAAAATCTATTTGAATATGGCAGATAGGTCTGCATGCCAAGTTTAAGTAAATTAATTTTAAGAAAACTCTAATAAGACACAAGACTCGATGAAGTTTCTGCAAAATCTATAATAGATAAAATAGATAACAAATGACATTGGACAGATTAATCATTGTGATATCAAATGTAGGATTAGAATCAAAGAATGTATAGATATCTGAAGTTATGACTAAAAGTTACGGACCTACTGCAGATAAAATAAATTTTGTAAATTCACACCGAAGGCTTCCAACTGCAAAATCAGTGTTTTTAAAATACAGTGAATTGACTCATGGGTTACAGTTCTAGAGTAAAAATTATGGATTAAATGCTACTGTACAGTACAGCAATACATCTATAAATATCTTAATACATTATCAAACAATTAAATAAGGAAAATAGACTGTTTCAAACCAATAATTTAATTAAAATGTAAAATAAAATTTATCAAAATAGAGTGGTTGGACCATGAATTCACTCAGAATTACTCAGCTAAAAATACAGATTGGGTACCCATAGTACTATACGGATCAGTATCTTATCATGGAATGAAGGATTTAATTGGATACAGGCGAACAAAAGGCTGACCTGACAGCAAAATTAAAATTAGGAAAAAGAGATAAAAGCCAGTCATTATTTGTTTACATATGCATGTTTGATCTGCTATTAACTGAGGTCAAACTACATATCTAATTTATGGTGACTAGCATAAACTTCAAAAAAAAAAAACAACTTGGAAGCCTTGGTTTTTGCTGAAATTAAGGATACTTTCAGGTAAAATATTTTTAACTAAAGTAAGTATAATTAAATATCAATTTAATTATCAGTTCAATTCAATAATACTGGGCATATCAGTAATTAGTCAGGAAACATACATCATTGATTTTTTTCTCTCTTTACTCATGATCAATTGATTTTATTAATTGATTATATTAATTAATTGCCTACCAGCGCTTGGACCCTGCATATTAAATTGTCCTCTACATTACAGTCTACTTCCATTGAATAAAAGAAGACAGTAATTTATCATTATGCAATTTGCTGAAGTTGATCTAAATTCACTCTTTTATCAAGCAAGGTTTGAACTTAGGCACGCATACTCCCCAATAGCTTGTAGAATTTCTGAATAGCTAGTGGAAGTAAAAGCCACTCGCATATTTTAGCGAGTGTATGGTGGCTAATTGGTCAGAGGAAGAAGAGGCCAAATAAAACTAAATATGGCCCATGAAATTAATAATTTGTTGATTATGGGTTAATAAAATTTTGTTCTAAATTTTAGCTAGCCACTTTTCATTTTAGCTAGTAAACAAAAAAGACACAAGCTAATTTTAGCTTGTAGAAAATAATGCTAAATTCGAACCCTGTCAAGGCCCGTAATTTCCACTATTATGACGAGAGAAGCACATGTCAAGTTTTGACACAACCTTTGCAAAAGTTGAAACTTTTACACATATCTATATTACGTCCCGGAAAAAAACCAAGAGGATGAGTCATGTCACAATCTCCTAAAATCCAAACTTTTACAGCAGTAAGTCTCCACTGTATACTTATCATTGGGATAGAAAAAAATACCAGTACTGGTAGTCATGTGTCAGGTTACTTGACCAAAGAAAGTTGGGTAGTTAGGTCAAAATTCTTTTTTATTTTTCTAATTTCCTTCTGAACTCCTCTTGTGAGAATATGAGGTACAATTCATCTCAAGCATAGGGTCATTGCCAAAATAAGGGTAAAAATATAGGTACCCATAAACACAATTACTGGTATATTTTATGGTCTTGTGATATGTGAAATATTTTCTTTTTATCAACTCTTTACCATACTGTATTTGTGTATGAATATTTTACTACATGAATTGAGGTGTTATGAACTTTATAATTGGTCTCATTGGCTTGTAATACCCCATTGTCAGAAATCCTTTGTGATCTCAGGGATTCTGATGAAACTTTTGTCTAATTTAAAGCGTGATGAAAATAGTTAGTCATTTCTGATGGTTTTGCCTTAACCTTATAGGTAAAATGATTTTTTTCAAAGATGCAGCTTTTGAACCCTTTAATATTGTGATTTCACACTTGAAATACTTGTAGCTTTCATTTCAAAGAGATTTCGTATCTTAAACTTTTGACATTGGCATCTTTACTTCAAAATCTCATTTTTATAATTGTACACATTAAATGATCACTTCTCAAAAAAAGTTTGTTTTTTGTTCAAACTTCCAGTTAATGACTGTACTTTCAGAGTAATTGTTTCGTCTTCTATTTTATTGCTGTGTTTGGCAAAGTGAATCCTCTGCATTAATATCACCTAAAACTCCCAAGAAGACGCAATAGGTTATAGACCCGAGCATGTCACCATTGAGTCCCCGTATACCAAGGATAAAATTACCTTCTGAGATAATGAAGAACCTACTTAGTTTAACCCCTCGACATCCACCTAATCTTTGACCAAGTATGAGGTCAGTTTTGAATATTTGTATTTATACTATAATTGAACTCTTTTTTACTGGGGTTTAACATCAAACCAACAGCCAAGACCATTTGGAGTAATTTGGAGACTTCAAGCTTTAATGGTGAGGAAAACCTCAGGTGTACACTTGGGTAGATTCACTGACCCTCTGTAAGGTAGTTGGACAGCTGTGTCACTGGTGAAATTTGTTTGGTCCTTGGTTAGATTCAAACTCACAGTGGTGAGGGGCTAGTGATTATTAATTAAATTACATAACCACTTGACCACAGAGAGCTGTCATTGTAATGCTAACCATGTGATTTTGATTCTCTGATCATTTTATTCCAATTTAGTCAGATATTTAGATAAGTTTATTTTTTTCACATTATTGTGTTTTTAAGAGTATTCTGAAAAACATGAACATATTGGTATTTTGTCTGAGTGTTATTGGCTTTATCTGGCTTTTTATCACATTCTGCTCTTCTTGATCAGTTTTTAGGCAAAGCTATCCAAAAATGATATGAAAAAAGTTTTTTGTAAAAATAAATATTTCAGGTATTTCCGCTGTTTCAGTGTCACCTCCGTTATATACCAGCAGGTAGCTAACCAGTTTTTCTTTATTCTGTTCCCGTACTAACCTTGTTTTTAGCTAGTTATTGCTACCCATTCCACATGAATTAATGGCATTAAAGGATGATTGACAATATCTTGAACTAAATAATCACAGAGAACAAGTGCTCTACTCAAATATTGAGAGCCATGGACCTAACACATTATCAGTTGAGTGAAGTGGGCAGGTATAAAAATGGTGTAGCTCACCTGTTTCTTAATAGATGTTTGTTGTTGTTGTTGTTGTTGTTATAAACAAGTAGGTTTTATAATATTGTGCATTTTCATCTGTTAAATTATTATGTTCATGAAAGTTTTCTGGTCATATTCTGCTGGTTTTGAAAGCATTTTTCTATGCTTTAAATACAAATATCCTGCCTTTTGATAGGCAGCCAGCCAGCCACACTCTTGCTTTATAAAATTAAGACATGAATGTTCCATTTTGTTGTACAATATCATTTTTCCATGTTGATAATTATTACAGGAGAAGATCAAAGCAGAGGCCAGAAGAAGTATTCTACAGGATTTGGTAGAAGATATAAATGAACAAGGATTACCACCACATGTTGTTCTAATTGGTCAATTGTTCTCCTTCATTGAAAGTGGTCCAGAAAAAGCTGTTAGATCCTGTTTGCTAATCCTTATAAACACCAGGAAAGTTTAATTAACAGATTATTTTACTAAAAAATATATTTACACACCATGTGCTTTTACTACAGCATCACAACTCACAAAACATAACATAGTAACTTCTACCTTTAGAATTCATATAAAATTAAGCCTGGAAGATTAGTCTCCCCTTGACCAAAGAAAATGCTATCACTTAGATAACCATACTTAAACAACATTTAATATTTAATTAATCCTTGTTGGCTTCTTCCCAACAACCTTGTTTGTTGTTGTATGACTGTTAGCCAAGTATTTCACTTAGTTTCTTATGTATAGCATGACAAAGGTGATTACCACAATTTAGTTGTAGTTTTCCCATCCTGTTTGGCAAAAAACCACTTTAAATTTCATATTTTCTCAGGACTGTTCTGTGGAAAGCTTGCAAATGTAGCAATGTATTGTATTGTTTACTTAGTTAATACTTTGTTATCAATCACATGTATTTTAGATTTATTAGAAATATTGAGTCACTATCTTATATAATTATGCAGAATATTGTAAAAAAGTCGATAAATGATGGATTTTTGCTTTATTGATGAAGTCATGGTTGTTTTAAAATGTAAATAAGTAAATTTTCTAGTCATAAAGTTTTTGATTTTATTTTTTATAGGTATCTTCTGAAGCATTTCTGAACACTCGCCATTGTGATTTTTGAGGAGTAACACTAGAAAACAAGCATTAATTCATATGAAGGAATTGTTGTCTGCTGCTGTTTATATTAGTGCAGAAGAAGTAAAAACTGTTATTTCCGATAGCTAATTCGCAATTAAGTGGTATGTACACCTCATTATTTTCAGTTTATTAACAGTAAAAAACAAAAATTAATAATAATTTACCTACTTTACTACCTACCCATCCTAATTTTGCATGGGTTTGGAAGGGGAAACAAGCATAATTTTATATCTGGCCTAATTTGTCAAATAATGTGATCTTCAAATGGATACAGTTGCAAATGATTGGACCAGGCCATATTATGACAACAAATGTAGAAATTTAAGTACAATATGTTCTTATCAATATTTAATTATGACATAAATGCTGAATTTTTATATATATCAGACTGTGTTCAACCATGCTTTAAATTGTCACCAGGAACTTGACCGATTTCTGACCATGGTCTGTTTCATTAGACCATGGTCATTATATGTCAGTCATTGTTGGCTATGGTTTAAATATAGAACCATGGTTAACAAATTTCTGACTATGGTCTGTTACATAAAGGCATGATGAACCATGGTCAGCCATGCACATTTTGGGTCTTTCCAGACATGTTAGACTATGCTGAACGATGGTTGATCATGACTGACAATGGCTACATTCGGCCACCTTTTACTTGAGATGCCTTAAATGCACATAACTGCAAAACAAAAGATATCAGATATAGATATAGATATCCAAGCACCATTCTGGTGAAATTGCGTGTTTTTGCCAGATTTTTTGTACTTTTAATAATAATTATTTTCCAAGTTTTCAATGCTGTATTCATGCAGTGTTGTTTTTTTTTTTTTGCCGTTTCACCTGTTTGAGTCCGAGGACTCACAGGACTAAAATCTTTGAGTCTTAATTTTGGAAGTGTGAGTCCGAAATTTTGAAGTATACGAGTGAGTGTAAAAGCAAAAATATACAACAATTATACGCCGTAAAAGACTTTGATTTGTATTGTATACAACAAATGGTTAATGTATACATTTTTATAAGTTCAATTTTGTGTGTATTTTAGTTCATATCTTTTGCTTTTGTAAATACTACTGGTGTATACAGCTGAGTCAAAGTTAATATACTTGTATATATACTTGCATACTTTTGGGGTGATTATCTGTGGAGCTTGACTCAGTCAGAAGAAAATTGTTTACTTATAGTGACATGTGATGTACATGATATTTACAAGCATCATTTAGTACAAATATATAAATCACTCAGCCCATAAATCACTTTCAAGAAATTAGTACAAGAAAACAGCAAACAGTATTAACTTCATTACAGAATTCAGAAGAGGTTCTTTGAAGAGGGCTTTGAAAAAATATGAGCAAAGTTTTTATGTCTCATCATTTGTCCATTATTACAAAGCAACTGTGAACTCTTAGATAGTGTGAACACAGGTTTTTGGACGTTATCATTCCTTATTGCATGACCTTCATAATGACTGTTGTATTATTGTAGTTTAATAACATAGTTGATGGCTTGTCTCTAATTTGTTTATTTTGCTGCCAAAAAATACCCATCAATTCATCATTTTGGATATCCTGTTTTGTGCTAGAACATATCTTTGGGGACAACTTTCTTTGTAGACCTCTCTACTAGACCTCTCTACAATGCCTTGCTTGAGACCTGCAATGTGAAATCAAAGCATTGACATACTGTAGCAGTTTTACATTCTTTTAAGGGAATTATTGGTGGGGAGGTTGGTTGTGGCATGTAGATGACCCCCTATTGATTTTATGGTCAGTTGGTCAAAGGTCAATGTCACTGTGTTCTTGACCACTAAAAAAGTTGTCTGATCAATTACTAGAGAATGCTTTAACCTACAGCCGACTTATATGGTAGGGAGGTCGGATGTCACTTATAGATGACCCCTATTGATACTATGGTTACTTGATCAAATGCCAAGGTCATTGTTTCCTTGACCACTTAAAGTTTGTCCGATCAATCACAAGAGATCGCTTGGGCTTACATTGCTTAGATTTTTTTGACTAAGTCAAATGTCAAGTTTATAATGACTGGTCAAGGTTATAATGACCTTAACAATGAAAAGCTTGTCCAATCAATAAGAAGAGAATTCCTTGGCATACAATTCTCAGAATTTGTATGAGTGTTTGCCATGACCAGTAGATGACCCCATTTGATTATGAGGTCAGCATGTCAAAATTAGCTTAACCCAGACCACTAAAATTTTGTCTGACTGATAATTGCAGAACACTTTGTCTGGCCTGCTGCCCATAGATTTAGAAGTAAATCAGTTGATGGAAAATGACAAATTTGGTTGATGTTAGGGTGGCATACGTTTCAAAAACGTCTCTTGTTTCTATATATTTTAATACATGTATGTAAAACATCAAAACAATTATCTTCAGATAGACAGAAACCATACTGAGGGATAAAACTCTATTTAGTTATCTATAGAAAGAGTTGATTTAATGTTCACATAATTAATTCAAATACATGAATTTTGAATTTTGCTCACATAAAGCATGATTTCGGGTGATTTGTTGTTATGAAATTGCTTGGTGTTATTACATGCACTCAGCTGATTTTTCCCAATTATCCTTCAAATTCAGCGTTAAGTCAGCAAAGTTGTACCTGAAGGAAAGTATCCCTTACATTCACTACAAAGTCTTACACTGTCCTCTCTGTTGGGCATACAAGCCCTCATAGTAGGGTCTTTGTTGTTCGCAATTAATTTTGTGATAAATTTATGAATGCTTTCTTTCCTCAACTGTTCCTAAAGTCCTTTCTCATTTTTCTTGAAGGCATATTTTGTAGATGATCTTTATGTTTTCTCATTGTGTGCCTTTTCAATTTCCATCCTTTCACAATTTGGTCACACAATTTGCAGTATCTCTCTAGTTTCTGAGATAAAAAATAGAATGATCCATAATATAAAACCAGAGCAATCACTCAAAGTGATGTTAAAAAGATTTATGGACTAATGAAAATTGGATACTTATCATTCCCATTTGCAATTACACCACAATAGTGCTTTCATTCATACGAAAAAAGCATGGAGATAATTGTTTGTGAGACGGGCTTCTTTATTTGAAGACATGTCAACTATCATTTTACAAATTTCTACTTCAAAATGCATGTTCCCTATGTATGTCTTCAATCATTAATATCCGGCACAGGATAATTTTAAATCCAACACTCATCAGTCAACGAGTGAATCAAGTGGGGTACCAATGCAGCAAATTCTCATGAGATTTTTTTGTGATTTTTGAACACAGGATTATATGTGGGTCAACCCAATAGTTAAAACAGGCAGACAGACTCTCAGGACCATCCTTATATCAGTATCAGCATTAGCAGATGGCATGAGCATAAATAACCTATATATATGCAGTCATACCTGTGTTTGCAGCCACCTCCAAATAAAGACCACCCTGTGAATAAAGGTCATTGTTTGCAGATTTTAACTTCAGTTTTCCAAAATATAGACTAGACTTTGGTCTTGACTGAGGTACCACTGGGGGTTCAGCCAGTGGTTCAAGTACCTGGGATTCAGTAAGTAGTTCAGCAATCTATGTATAAACAGAAGTTTTACAATTTCATTAGTTATTAAGGGGACCACCACATTTATTATGTAATATAGCAAATATTAATTATGGGGATAGTACAATTTGTATGTTAACAGACCAAAATTTCCATGGTTCATTTAGGGGACAAGTACATTTTGTATATAAAAAAACAAAGTTCATTACTCAAAGGTTCATTATGGGTAACAGTACTTAAATGGTGATCTAAAGTCCAGCATTTCAACTAATACATATTGATAGACATTTCTTGAAAAGGCATTAAAACATTTTAATGCACTTCCACTAATATAATACATATATATTATATTAGAGGAAGTTCATTTGCTGAACAAATATGGTGTACAGTTGCTTTAAGATAAGTAGTTGTAACATTAAGGAAGATATGATAATCATAAGGAGTCCTGAGCAATTGGCATATTCTAGTTGGAGCATACAAAATATATACAAGTACGAAATGTTAAGATATATGTATATGTATGAATCAAATACCTTTTTTAGATGGAAACAATGTCTTCAGAACTGTTTTCTGAACAGGAACTAAAAAATACAGTTAATCATGAAATTTGGTTGGCCAAACAACAACTATCAGCATTGCTATCACATATAAACTTTCTGAGTGGACAAAGGTCAAATGGATCAAGGTGTCTTACAGTGGTCAGTGAAGTAAAAATAAATCTTGAAATGTGTATTTGAAATAACACAAATACAAGATATACCTGCCGTCATAAGAAAGTAACCATCATAAAAGTTCTTCTGTTTTTGGCCTAATATATTGACCTTGAAATTTTAATGGTATACAGCAATTTTATGATCAATAATGGATAACTATATGGTTACACAAACCAACATTAATGGTTGGTTGATTTACCCGTAATGCACCTGTAAAATTGCTGTATAAAATAAAATTTTATACCAACATCACTTACAGGTTACTTTCTTATGACGGTCAGTATACTAACAAAAGTACCAGGACTGACCAATTACATTTATTGTTCACAGGCATGTAGATAGGAGGAACAATAATGTAAAACATGTTTACACCAATAGCAGTAATATCAGTCACAGGGGTGGTAAAATTCTGGATTAATCTTCTTTTCTTCTCCGAAAATCATTTTTTAGATTGATGCAAATCTGTTGAGTTTTTTGTAGGGGGGAGGCCAAAATCCATATGGTTGAAACAATTTGGGTAAATTCCAAAGCTATTTTAATACCAAAATGCCAGGAGCTTCAGGAGCTTTGCCCTGGACCCACAAGGGGGCCTAACGCAGTCCCCTTGACCCCAGCGCAAAAGTTCAGGATTTTTTTACCTCAGTATTACCCCCGCAGTCATTACATTTTTTAAAGCACATGAAAAAAGGCTGATTTTACAAGTTACCTATTTCAGAGGGAGTGCTAAAATTGAAAATTGATAATATACAATCAAAGACTTATACTATTCAGAGATTTGACACTTCTCGTTAGCAAAGAATGCTTCTCCCTGAACTCGCACAGACAAATGAGAACATATGAATAACGCTGCCATTTTGCTGATAATGCTTTGAGTCTTGTGAAATAAATCAGCAAAATTTGATAAGAACCATGTTTAAACTCATATAGACAATTTATAGATTTAATTTGAGTCTATTTATTTCTGTGAAGTTAAAATGCCAATTTCTCAGCTATACTCACTTTCTGCATATGTGTCAGGAGAGTATGGTTGGTTCTTTGCATAAAAGTTTTCTCATATTTTTCACCAATTTTGATGATTTAAAAAATAATATATTCAGAATATATTTGCATGATACCAATAACTTACAGACAAGATGTTCAAGATATTTTGTGTAAACAACATTTTATAGTGATGCAAATCAACACACAGGACAGTATGGTTAGCTATTTGCACAAAACTTTTTTTATTTTTTCACTGACTTAGATTATTCAAAAAATAATATGTTGAGATGATTATCAACTTCTGTATGATAACAGTAACTTGTTGGCAAAATGCATATTTAATGCAATAAAAATATAATTATACAAATGATCAAAATATTATGTGCACACTGAATTATTTTATAGTTATGTCAACCACAGCATTAACTACATTAATTATTGATTTAATTAAATAGTTTGACTATAACATATTTTGGAAATTCAATTTTCTTTCTAATGATGTATTCATTTTATCTTTAGGCTATGTGTGAAGGTAGTTACAGCAATTATAAAAAGATACATACAAAGATGTGATTTTATTAACAGTTGACTAGCAAACAAATGTAAATGGAATAATTTTTTTAAGAAAGCCACATTTATGCTCAATTCTTGCATTATGAAGTAATCATGGTAAATTTATTTTTTGTCCAACTGTGAATAAAAGACATTCTTTGAAAAACCATCATTGATTACTTAGAACAAACTGACCTCCAAATAAAGCCACCTGTCAATAAAGACTACATTTTGTCTTTCCCAATGGTGGCCTTTGTTCACAAGTTTGACTGTATAACTTTATGTAAAATTAATGGCCCCTTGGGTAGAGGTAATTTTTACTCCAGCATCATAGTTTGTGCAATCTTGGTAGAGGTTCATTAGATGTTATTGCAAGTTAAATAAAAAAGCCCTGGCCATGCAGTTTCAGATAAGAATTTTGAAGGTTTTCTTTTTTTAACACTATGTATAGTGGAACCTTGCTGAATCAGACACTCGCTGAACAAGAATCCTCACAATACCGGACTTTTTTCAAAGTCCCATATTTTCCCACTATATATTTAATGATGAAAGAACCTCTCTAAACCGGACACTTGCTATTCTCGAAACCAGACAAATTTTTGAGAAAATTTGTTGTTGGGCAACACAAGTCAACCTCACTAAACCGTACAATAATTTTTAAGCTGCCATAATTTTCCTGCGTATTGCGAATTGCCAATGTACCCTGTCGAGTTCTGTGTTTTGACATTAAACTAGCCCAGTGGAGCTTGCTTGATTGGTGGATTGCTAATAGATTTATTATTGTTGGTATGTGAAAGGACTCTCTGCATGGTAAATAAACTTGTGAAAAAAAATTAATTTGTTTCTTGAGAGTTATACTGATAGTTTTCACAGTTGTTTATTAAAATTAAATTGATAAGACATGTTACTTAAATGAAACAGAATGAAATGTACAGTGAAATGAGTGTAAAATTTCATTTTTTATAGAATTAAGTTGTTTAATACATCATAGCTAGAGGCTAGCCAATGCCATTTTACTAAACTGCAGTTCAGATTAAATAAGGTACTGTAGGTTATTCAAATGTTTATAATCTTGATAAGATTCTTATACTTCACTTAAGTATTTTTTAGGTTTACAAGTTTAGTTGACATGAATTTATTTATACATGTGTAATTTTTAGGTAAAGGCTGTTGTTGTTATGTCCTGTCATAGTTTGTGTCAGCATTTGTGTTCTTTCCCTTCATCAAAATATTATTTGAAGCTTTGGCTCGTAACATACAAACTCTTTCAAATTTGATTTTAAACTTGGAACATTTGAAGATGTCCCCCAAGCTAGGTCATGTATCTCAATTGTGGCTCTTTTTTTCTTATTTTTCTGTTATTAAGTGATAAATTCCTGAATATGAGATATGTGTTAAACAAAACTCAACTTTTACTTCAGGAGAGACGGAAATCTTGAGGTGATCAGAAACGAGAATTATCTATAATCGAAAATTGAGACAAAGTCTGGCAGAACCAGATAGAGCTAAAGAATGCAGAAATTCAGGATCTTAGTAAAAGAATTGTGGTATGTGAAATTTATGAATAGCTTGATTTGGCTAAAGTAATTGTGTCAAAATTTATCATCACATGATTTGTTGCTATGGTATGTATTAGTTTTAGTTGTATTTATCAAGAAGGAAAAAATCACATTTTCATTGCCATCTGTATTCTCCATTTTCTGTTGATATTGTTATATCTTATTTTGTAGACTGATTCTAACTTAATTCCTGAATCTTTGGATTCCTATGCATTGCAATGTACATGTAAGCTGTGTACATAATATCACCATGTCACCTTACTATTTTCAATGTCTTTTTGGGCTTTTCTTGCAAATTAATGCAAGGTTTTTATAGGCTGACAACCAATATTCCATCGCATTCTCAATGACATAAAGTATGTTTTTCCCAATGCAAAATTCCCAATTCAAATGAGAAAACAAAATGAAAAAAAAATTTTGAGCAGTTCAAATGTTTATCGAATTTCTAAATCATTCAAATAACAAAATTATCAATATCTAAAATAAAATATAAACATAATATTTGTTATTTTTTAGTTTTATTTGATTATTTTGAGTTATTTTTATATGCTGTGACTTTTTCCCAATTTTGTCCAAAATACTGTGAAAATCCCAATTCTTGGGGTCGTGTCACAAAAGATTGGGAACAAACCTGCAAGGGGTTCAATTTGTTTCAGGAACTTGAACAAGTTATAGAAGCATCCGAATTACAAGAGAAGGAATATATAACACGTGAACAGGAACTGAGAGAAAAAATAAAACATAGACAGAGTGAACTTAGGGTTGTTGTAAGTACTGGCTTGGGTACAGTTTCTTTTGCAGCTGTTTACAAGCTGTCTCGCTTAATGATCTTATTTTTGTATATTTGCCACTCTGTCAGAACACTTGTTGAAGTTGTTTGGTTTAGTATGTCATGTTCATTTGTGAGTTATATCCTAAAAAAACTTGTTAGCTCTCTAGGATTTAACTTGACACTCAGTTCTGTGGGTAGCTTGCATTAACTTAACCTTCAACACAGTCAATGTGCTGGATTTTCTTTACTTTGTAGGATATTCTTGTCTTAGTTCATACATCACCTTCACCGAAGAAGGACAGAAGACTAACGGATAAATCAGAGTAAGCTGTTACAAGTTTAGTTTTATAAGTCAAGATTGATGTTTTATTATTGCACAATTGCTTGTTGTGGAATTTATTAGATAATTGTTGACCCTGCTTGTGGTGAGCTCGACATAGTTGTCAAAATGGTGGTTACATGTGTTAGTGCGTGCATCTGTGTGTTAGTCCATCTGACTATGTCCACACCATAGCTTCCTTATGCATCTTTGAATTTTAAAATGATGTGGCATAATTGATAAGACATGTGTCATGCACGAGACCTTTGACCATATTTTAGAGGTCAAGGATCGGGTGTAAAGGGCAAAAATTGGCGTGTAAAACCAATGGACAACCTTTTCAGGATGATAACAAGTGTCATAGCGGGCTCGACATGTTGCCTTTTGTTGACATCTAGTTTTATCAAAGTGTCTAATTAAACATTTACCAGTAAAGCAGTGCCTTGCATTGTTTCATATAAAATTCAACATGAGGTTTTAACTCACTTCATGTTGAGATGTTTTATTGGTAGGAATATTGTGGCTACATAATTTATATATATATAATGTATATTTGTACATATTGGTGTTGTTTCTTTATTCAGGAGTTAGAAGAAAACATAGACTCTCATGAACACGACAGAGAAGAATGGGAGAAAACAGAAGAAGAATTAAAGGACACTATTGAAGTAGGTGAACTGTATAATGTAGAAATTTCCAACTGTTGCTACGACTTAGCAAAATACATTATGACACAAAAATGTCACCTCAAACATTACAGTTTTGAAGGAGTCTGTAGGTACAATTAATACATTTAAATCACTGATAACTTCATTTTGTTCTTTCCAATCTCAAACATTTATAATTTTCAATCTTAACTGCTGGTGCACCATTTCTGATTGACCATAAACAAATTGCCACTTTTTTTAAATATCTGCTTCATATATGTACATATCTGTCCAGTGACTGACATATTATTAGACTACTTCATGCTGAGTAGAATTTTGGGAGATATTTTTTTGCCTTTCATGTCAATGGAGTGGATTAGATTTATATGTGTGTTCAGCATGTTTAACAAAAACATTACAAGGGAGGTCTTGACGAATTATCTTTATTTCAAAATTGTTTACAAAATATTTGAAAAGTTAAAATTGCAAATGAAGTGTACCTTGTGATGTATGTGTACTGAAATCATTGATTTTACATTTGTGATAAAATGAAAGTGTTCAATCTAGTGCTTTTTAATGATGAAAGTTTAATGCCTGATGATACTTAAGCAGTACATGATATTGCAGAAATTGAAAACGGATGTTTAAGTCCAAGCATTGAAAGCCAAATTAACAACTGAAGTCAAAGAATCTATGTTCAGTCAGGTACACACATACCAGCATGATGTGAAAGCACAAAGGGAGATAATTAAGGTAATAATTTTGCCAACTTACAATTTTCTGTAATTACACCCTTTTAAGATTAATTTACATTTCAACAAGTACTGTAGTATCTAGTTTTCAAATGTGATTCATTATCAAAATTCCTACATGTGAAGTTGTGTAATTCTTCTTGTGTTTGTTTCTACATGTTAGTAGTGTAAATTAGTAATAGAATTATAACAATATGCTTTTGCATGTAAGTAGATTCAGTTGGGCCTGATGACACTAAAACGTCATACCAAACAACAAAGTTTCAAACAAAGTTGTTGCTCTGATATTTTTGTGTTTGGATGTTTGGTGTTACTTTATATATTCAGCTTCGATTAATTTCAGGAATTTAAAGAAAATGTTCAGTTATTTATGTGTGAAAATGATGGTGAGAAGTCTAGACAACAGAACAAGTTAGAGAAACAAATAAAGGTATGTTATTTTGCTTATTGTTGTAGCAATATTTGACCTAAATGTTGTTAAAGTAAGTTACCTAGAGATTATAATGGTGAATTTCAATTATGATCTTAATAAATTGGCAATAAGAATCTGGTATGCTTGCGAAACCTTTTTGTTTCTATATCAATGTTATATAATGACAAATCTATTTCATGAACTATGATTATCTTTTATTATTTTCTTGATAGGAATTAGAAGAACAGATTGACAGTTACCGTGATGACAAGAGAAATCTGATGTTTCAAAACTAAAGCAAGAAAGCAGTGATAAACAGTTCAAAGTATCAGAATTAGAAAGAGTGTGTATAAAATAGCATCATGACTATATTTATAAAATGAATTTGTCTTATCGAAATTTTAGATGTTGAATTAAACATAATTTAGCCCTTATTTAACAGGCATTGGTGCGTCTTAATTTTTTGTCATACTTGATTGTAAATTTGGTTCTACGTATTTTTAGATATTTTCACTGTTGCTGATGTTATTATATTGTTGTTACAAACAAATTACAGACAATTATGTAAGATTGAGAGGTTGGAGAGACAACTTGAACATTCCAGAGGACGAGAGATTGATCTCAGATTGAAAAGAAGTGAAACTTCAGAATTTAGGTACGCTGTTTTTTATTTGTTTTAAAGTTTCTGTCATCTGTTCATCAAGATTTTTATAGAAGTTTCTTGTTACCGCTAACCTGACAAATTCTATATTTTTTCTTCCATCCCTAGACTTCCCTTATGAATTACAATTATGTATCTACAGATTGTATTATTATGCTTTCACAAATTTGCAAATATACAAAATAAGACAATGTTACATTTTTCCATTTGATTTTTAGGATCAAATTGGCAGAAGAGAGAGTTACTGAAATAGAAGCAGAAAAAATTAAACTTGAAGCCAAAGTCAAAGTGCTCACTGCAGTAGTTGAAGAACTTAAAGAAAAACATGCTGATGATGACTTAAAGGCACAATCTACAATGTCTACAGTTATTGCTGAAAACTTAGATCTTAGGTTAAAATTAGATGATGTTAAAAGAACAACAGAGAAGTTAGAAAAACAAATACCAAAATTTAGAAACATATCTGAATTAGAAGATGATATAGCTAACAAGAACACTGAACTAAAAGCAATGAGATCATTACAAATGGAGAAGTTAGATTTGGAGAGAAAATTGGCTGATTTAGAATCACAGTTGAAGCAAAAGGAGAGAAAATTAAGACAAAGTGTTGATGGAAACCTCAAGATCTCAAAATTAGAAAGGGAAAAAGAAAGCTTAGTAGCTAAAACAAAGAGTTTAGAGAAGGAATTAAATGTTATAAAAACAAAAGAAAGAAGATCTGCTGGAAAACTAAGTTTGAGAATGTTGAAGATTTAAAACAAGAGAAGAGTTACCTTGAAATACATATATCGACACTTCAGAGGCAGATAGAATCTGGGGATAATAAGACAGCAGAGTTAGAACAGAAACTCTCAGAAGCCTCCTTAATTGTTGATAAAGTGAAGGGTATTTGTTGTATTTCGTTATATTTGTTTATTATTTTAGTGGAATAATTCCATTAGAATGTCTGTCTCCTCTCAACACACAACACAGTGATATGATATTGTAGCTCCTTTTAATTAGACATTAAGGCCTAAAAATGTTTGCTTCCGGTTACAAAAGTTACTGGAGTTGGTAGGTAGGGATTTTTTTTATATTTTTCTTTTACATATATCTGTCAGTAACACTGTATGGGCATATTTGTGCCGTCCTATTTAAGAGTTGTGAAAATTACAACAGAGCACTACGATATTGAAGCCATGAAAACTCTTGAGTGTTCAGGTAAAATATTGGGTCAGTCAGCTAACCGGAAACAAACATTTTTTCTTAGGCCTAAGGATTGTCTCCAGCCATAGTTGGTGAAGTTTTATGCTACCATTTTACAGTTATCAATATCATGTTGAAATTTGGAGAAATGAACTTTTTCTTACAGGACTAGAATCTGAGTTATCATCTTTGAAGCAAGAAAAAACTAGCTCTTCATAATGAGTTACAAAGTCAGACAGCTGAAACAGAGAAAAATGTACGAAATTATTCAAGCAAATTATTCAAGATGTAAAAATTGCTGAAGATAAACTGGACAAGGTTGGGATGTGACTTTTTGTTATTGCATTCGTTTTATTATTAATACAAATGATAAGAGACATGTATGTTGCTCTGGTGGTTGAATGTTTCGTCTCTTACCTGGGGATATTGTTCCTAGACACGAAAATTTTGACTAATCATGTTTTCTGATTAATGCAGATAAAGTGATTGAAAAGAATCAATTCCAATTTGTTCATGAAACTGTCTTCAAATCTTATGAATATATAATTAAGTACAGCTATTTCAGTGCTCAATTACTGTGTTTTTCTGTTTTGTTAATACAGCTGCTATTTTTCTCTATATACTTGAAAATTAACAAAGTATTCATCTTAATGATTACTTATTTACAATTAGTTTTGGAGAGAAAACCATAAATCTTGAGTCTGATTACAGTGTTGCTGATATATGTAAAAAAACATAAAATAAAAAAAATCCCTTCCACTGCCCATTTTTTTGGGCATGTAATCGGAAACAAACCTTTTTTGTTTAGGCCTTACTTTCAGTTAAACAGTAATTATATACTTGTTGTGGTGGATGTTTTACTTGATAATTTCTTTGAAGGCTGACTATTTGTTTATGCTTTTTGATAATAAAGTCAAAATATGCACACTTTAAATATAATCATTAATAATTCTGCTTTGTGGTGGCTTACCAAAATCCTCCTGTTTTTGTTTAGGAACGAGAACAAAATGATTTTGTACGTGCTAAGCTAAGGAAGGAATTAGCTGAATCTAACCTTGCTCTTAGTCAGGCAAGATCTTTATTGTCTGCCACAGAAGGACAAGCAAAACATACAAGAGATAGTCTAGAAGCTGATGTACGAGAACTACAACATAAGTATATCTTCTAGAGGTACATAATTAATCGTTAGATACCTGATTTATTGTAATGGTTTGATCAGTGAGGCCCTATTATCATTACATCTGTGGTATGGTCACATTTTGAGTGAGTGATGGTTTTTATGACAGTAGTATTTTCCACAAAAATATATGAACATAACAGCTTCTTGAATTTGTAGCGGTTCTGTATATGGTACCTATGTAAATAAATTACGATAGCACCAGCCCAGTTAGCTCAGTTGGTAGAGCATCTGACTAGTAAGCAGGAGGTTGAGAGTTCGAGCCTTGCATCGGGTACTTCGCTTTTTCTCTTCCTATTACATAGTAACAGACAATGTATACTTTCAATATCTTGAAAACTTTATTAAATGTGTGAAAAGTATATAATTGGTACATAGAGTTCATTATATTATGTACTGATTAAAGAATGTAGTTTTTGACAAACCAAGCATGAAATAAATGTAACTAAATAGTTAAATTTGATACTTGTAAAATGTGAGTTTTGATTCCAACTATGTTACAGAAAACAAAAAAAAGCATGCATTCATTAGTCAAACTTGAGAAATATGTTCTTACAACATAGATAAATAACTCAGAAAATAAACAAAATAATAACAAAGTAAGGAAAACTGTACTCAGGCTAATATGCATAATTCAAAAGTTGTAACAAATGAACACAAACATAAACTAGTATATCTTTATCTATGATAATGGTCATGTTTATGGTTACATAGGGGAGATAACAAAAGTAGTCTTGTGGGTACTTTACCACCGGTTACCAAACATTGCTGGCAGCTATTAAGTAAGCAGGCGACTATTTGAATACGATGTTGTCATTGGAATATTGAAAAGTTAAAATTAAAATGATGTACGAAATACAAAATAAATACGGTAAAACTATTATTTAGAGTTAATTATGTATTTAAACAAATGAAATTATTTGAACAAAGAAATAAAAGAATAGGTCTGGACGGTGGTCTTCTTTGTAGAGTTATACTGTATCATGAAATGTTTGGGTAGAGAGAATTTGTATAATCACTAACATCACGAGAAACATGTGACGTTTATTTATGTTCGGTTGTGACTGTGGAATTCCTTTGATGTAGTTTGGGTCAGTCAAAATATATGTTGAAAAATCATTATAATAGAAAGACCTGGTTTCCTCTAACATTCATTTTAAAATATATATTTTTTTAGTTCGGTGATGTAAATTATCGTATGAAAACAAAAATACAGGCCAGAAAAAAATTGACCGAGACCGAAATAAAGTCTAGGGTCGGTAGAAGAAAATATGGTCGGTCGGGTTAGCAGAGATTTGGAACTCATTGCATAATAATGAGGTAGATATATTGTACATAATATTGTAACTTACATTGCAAGATCATAATAGAATTAGAATAAACCGATTGTAACGCTTGCAAATATATCCATACAGCATGGAAATTGGTTAGACAACGAACCCAAGTCTCACTGCTATCTAGATTCTGGTAGTTCCAGGAGTATGATTTTAAAGCTAGGGAGAGCGGGCGCAGGGCCCATGTTGGGACCAGGACAAAACCCTGGTGCAGAGTCCAGAGGGCCGGATGCTCCCGAAATATTGGTATTTAAACACTTTCCAGAGAGGTTCTCGGTAGCTGGCGACAGTATTCCAAAGTCTATGTAAATCATTTATAAGTGAAACAAAATAATTTTCGGCAGGTTTTTTAAATTGCGTTTGTCCTAGATACTTAAGTGCGTGATAGTGATTCAGACTGAACATGCATGTAACTTGATGTATATGAAGTCTCATCACCGGTGATGAAATTCTCAAGTATGTTTTGTGAATACTCTGTGTACATCTGAAATAACTTTTTCATTTTAAAACTACGTCGCTTTCGTGTGTCGTCATTAAATTGATGTTTGGACCACAAAGTCTTTTTCGGTTTTTGTTGAAAAAATAATATTCTTTAAGATATGGTGAATTTGGTATAAACTTGTACTTGTGTGTGTCTAGCTGAGTGTGTATCATTTCATTACATTTTACACACGATAAGATTGTGTATAATTTAGGTTCAATGTTCTTATACGCATGTTTCTCGTTGATAAAGAGATGTAATGGAGTATGTAATTTTATTTCCTTCCCGTATTGGCTAAATTCGGTATTATAATAGTTCCAATCATTTTCCTGTATGCATGTTCGTAGATGCAGAATGGTATTATTCCAGGTTAATTTCGACAGTCCTGGCGTTTCATATTCGTTGACAAGGTTGAATTTTGCGTGCTTGCCGCCAACACATTCTTGCCTTTCTCTTCATATACATGCGGTTAGTTTCTATTTAACGTTTGTTTCACTTTTGTTTTGATGATGGTTGGTAGAACGTTGTTTTGCAAAATAATAACAAATCCAGGATCATTTTTAGTCTGTTGTTGGTAAAAGCATTGCTGTCATATTAATATATTGAACCATGGGTAAGATTATTTTGAAGCTTTCAGTTTTAACGACACAGACGCAATAGAGCAACTGTTAAATGCCGTGTTTCCTACGTCTTTTATTTTTATAACCAAGGCATCCTTACCAAAATGTTTGTTTACGAGACCCAAACTTTTAACTGTGATAGCCAGGTTATTATGTGCATGTTTTGAAAAAGAAAACTGGAGTAAAGAAAGAAGGATTTTCTTGCCAAAATAAAATCGCTAAAATATTTTCTGTTGGGGATTTTTGGAAGCGACTTCGTAAATATTTAATATGTGATCTGCATGACTGACTGAACTTCGACTCATCGGAAAACAAAACAGAATGCCACTGGTTGCAACTAAATACCATACGAGTCCAGCAGCTTGATGCAGAACTGTCAAAGTATGGCCAGTATATAGACGAAGAGCACGAATGGGAACATAGTGCTGTCTCAAAAGATTTGTGATCGTCTGGGCTTTAACCCCGTAATGCCAAACAGTAATGGTTGCTGGTACAAAATAATTACGTAAACGAGTCTGCATTATGCAGCGACACTTAACGTTAAATGTCCGGTATTCGTACGATCTCGGAGGGATGCAGTAATATTGTAACGATTCGCCAGATTTTGGAATAATCTGTCCCGAACAGCAAAATTGGCGTGCAGCTTTTATTTTCTTTTTATGCGACATTGTCGCTGGGGTTTAACGCCGTATTTCAACATTTTTTTTTCATTTATACCTTACCAGTTATCCTGTATATTAACCAGTACTAACTTACCCTTCCACAAGGAGCCGGCAATTTCTCCACATATGGAGGAAAATCGACAATTTTGTCAAATTTTCATAGAAGGGTGTGACCTGCCGCGACCGGGATTTGAGTCCGGATCTCCGGGTTACAAGGTGTGCAGCTTTATTCATCATAGATCCTGCTCGGTGTATACAGATAATCTTATTTCTGTGATTTTCAAAAGGACGTATAGTTGAAACACTTATTGCTCTACTCATGCTACGTTAGCAAAACGTTTTTTTTCCGCCTGAATGAATTAGAATTTTAAAAACAGTTGCATAATCGTTATACACGATAAAAGCATGATAAACATGAGAAACACAAGAATATGTTTGCTAGCCAAAAATGTAAGTGAAACAGACGAAGTGTAAAGTATTCATTTTGGTCAGTGTACCTCCAATCTTTTACTTGTAAATAATGACTTGTAACTGAATGATTTATTCATTTTATATTTATTTCAGATTTAATAAATCAACGGGATAGCGATAGCAGACCTTTAATAGCCTTGCAGTTTGGATAATTCTTTGTGTGGAGAAGTGTATTTTTCTTTCTTATTGTATGTTACACGTACGTACATTTGCTTACTTTTTGGCTTTCAATAATTAACTATAATTTAACTCGATAATGAGACCACTTCATTATTACGACCAATTTTTCAGGTCCTGAAGGTGGTCTCAGTATCGAGGTTTTACTGTATTTTGTACGTAATTGCCAGTACTTGATTACTTGTGTTTTGTACTTTCTTCCTTAGTGAATTAATTTACCATGGTTGAATTTCAGGGCAAACAAGCATATCATAACATCTAAGCTGAACTTAGATCGTGTGGCCTTACGTATGTCGATGTATTTTCGAGTGGAAAGTGTAGTTTTCCAAAGTGCTTTTTTACTGTTGTGGTTAGTATTAAGTGTTCATGGTGTTTGTGCTTAGTGTAAAGTGTTTAGTGTTTGTGCTGAGTGATTGTACATAGTGTTTGTGCTTAATACGTTATATTTTTGTGATAAGGAAAGAAATTTTTCGTGTTGGAAATAGTGAATATGGAATATCTATCGGATTATCTTTGGATAAATTTGATGAAGTAGGTGGATTTTCTTGAACACTGCACTTAACTTTCACAATGCCAGGTCCCTCACATATTTAACTTCACGTGCACAATTTTTTAGGATTGTGAAGTATCTCAAAACAATGTCTAATAAACATATTTCAGTCATAAAACAAAAGTCATGGGCCACTGAGCTACTTTTAGATTCAACTCAGAAATTCAGTTACGTTGTCAACAAACATTTGCCGATTTCAAATAATTTCTGTAACGTATATAATGTATTATGAAGTTAATAAGGTGTAGTTGTCTGTTTAATTCCGACAAAACATTTCAGTTTAAGAAAACACATATTTCACTTTAAAAAACATGGGGTCATTGAGATAATGTTAGCTCAAACTCCTAAATTCAGTTAAATTGGCTATACATGATTAACCTCTACTACATTTGAGGTTATTCAAGTTTGAATTAAACATGTACAACAGAGACTATGGTACATGGTCTCATTCATTCTCATTTAGACGTTTGTAATGAGTTGTTAACGAACATTCCAGTCTATCAGATAGATAGATAGATATACTACAGAAAGTACAAAATCCTGCAGCTAGACTGGTGACCAATGCCTCATTTGATCAATCAAGCTCTGAAATCCTAAAAAATCTTCATTGGTTACCAATTAGAGCAAGGATTATGTTTAAAGTTGTAGTCCTTGTTTACAGAGTTGGTAATAAAATAGCGCCAGCATATATTGCTGAATTCTTCAACTGTACGAACACAGTTTACTGCCGAAGATCATTTGGGAGCCCTCAGTTTGCTGTTCCTAGAAGCAGGACCAAAATAGCAGATAGGTCATGGATAAGTATAGTGGGACCAAAATGGTGGAACGTTCTCCCGTGTTGCGAATGTGTTTCGAATGAAAACCAGTTCAGACAAAAACTCAAAACATATTTGTTCTCAAACTTCCTGAAGTAACTTACTAAACTGTACAAAGTTTTAGACTGACTTTTAAAGGGTCCATGTGAAGCGCAATCGAATATGGGCATAATTTTTGCGATGTATAAATGGACTTGTATTTGTATGTCACATTAACAGGTCACACTTGAATAATACAATACACAAGCACAATGAAATATGGTTGGTGATAGATCCACCCTGAAATTTCGGCTCACTATCTGAAACAAAAAAAACAAATAATAACATTGATTTACCGAACTCATTACATATTCAGCACTGTGGCTCAAGCAGAAGAACAATATAAGATAAATTCATAAAGTAGGATGTTTTCTACTAAAACATGTTCGCGAAATAAACAAATTTGCTCGACGGTGTGTTTTCAATTTTTCGTTGAAGTCATTTATAAGACCATTTATGAACAAACCATGTTCACGAAACAAACAAACATGCGCGATGGAGTGTTTTAAACTCATTTCTGTGGAAAAAATGAATGGGGGACGATTATAAACCAATCATTTTCAAGAATTAACAAATGGGAGTGTTTTCAATTAATTTACATTGAATGAATTCATTAAATAGGATGTCTATGAGCAAAATCATGTTCCCAGAAAAAAATACGTGAAGGTTTGTTGTACATGATTTGATGGAATATCGTAATAAAGATAACGTTCTTGAACCAAATCATACTAAAGAAAGAAAAAAATGTGACGGGCTGTTTCATTCCCATATAATAAAGTAATGCTAAAGGATCTTTTGAACCTTAAGTTTCTAATCTAAAGATAGGACCAGCTTTAACGCAAGTTATAACTACATGTTAACTAGATGTTAACTACAAAAGTAGTTTTATTACAAAATATGTATACTAAATAACCAATCAAGACGCACGGCATGTATAATATGCATTTTAATCTTATACAGGTATATTGATAATCTAGCGTATTTTCAAAAGTAATTGTCTATGAAACATGTAAGCAAAGCCCGCGACATAAACACCATTCATTTCGATCCTAGAAATTGACAATTTAGCACGTGTTTTTTAACCAAAACACCTGATATAAATTGATACGCATATATATATATATATATATATTCCTTTATTAGTCAAAATTATGTTCATCGAGTAAGCGTTCGTTCCAGCCACTTTGTTTAGCAATCATTGACTTGAAATGAGGTTTAATATTAGATTGCTTTTACTCGAAATCGTTCAATTTGAATAAATATGCAGTGTTTAAATTTTTAAAAATGGTTCTCATCAAATAGATACATTAATTAAGGCGTTTCAGTGAAAATCTTGTTCATTTGATGGATATGTGTACCTCGCATGTAGTTTACGATCTAATACGATTCGATGCGTAGGCTGGTGAATTTTTGACCATCATTATCGGTGAGCTATAGGTGCACAATATATTAGCACCAGATACACATTTAAGTTTATTAGGCACAGGCAAAGTGTCGTACCTCTGTATCTATTGTCTGATTTATGGAAAACGGTTGTAACTTGAATAACGTACAATTTATGTACGTGATGTACGATCTTTATTGAAAACTGTTGTGATACCGATAATTAATTCACTCATTACGTAATGATTATGTTATCATTAAGATTTTATCAACATTTGTACTGTTCAACATCGCCAGTTCTTAGAAAAGTTTAAAATACATGTAAGTTTATTGGGCTTCCATATTTGTGGGCAGACTTTGTTTCATTTTTATAGATATATCAGCTCGACATTAGCTCAGCGAGTCTCTGTACTGGTATTTAATGTTTCATGGCTTATAATTCCAAATTTACAACATATACAGTGTTTTCACTTGCCAGGATATGATGGCATTACGATGTAGAGGCACTGATTAAGGCTTTAAGACTACAATGTCAATTCATAGCATCTCAAATTTAGATACATGCTGATCGTAATGACCATCTGCATGTTGGTCTATTGGCCTGAAGTTAGTAATGCAAGGAGTTGTTTTACTTTTTGGCGCTGATAGACAGGCATATATCTCAACCTTTACATCAGTAACGGAATTTTGGCAATAAGAACACTGCCGGCCAAAGTTACTTAAGGGTTGGAATTTATTTCCTAACATGTAAAGAATGTAAAGAAAGCTTTTTTTTACATTTTCACACTAACACATATTTTCACAAAGTTTTGACTAATCCTCAAATCTTTACTGGCAACATCAGTACTCATTGTTGTTCACGACCTATGCTCCTTTTATCAGTTACCCACGAACGTCTAAAACTGTGGAACGATATGTAGCGCTCGTAAGGTGTTGAGTGGTTTTCTGAACTTGTGATACTAGATAGTGTTAGTCAGTGTGAGAGTATGTTTGTGTTGGTGACAGAACATAACGTAACGTTTGTATCACTTATGTATCCTCAGCTGGCTACAGCGTTGAAGTGGTTATGCTACGATCCTTAACGGTTCCTGTATTCATTGACACAAAGACTTACCATCAATGAAATAATCTTTCCGTATGTAATTGTTTGCACTGTACTGTATAGACTGTATATCATATATTTATATTTTTCTCACGCATAGCTTTTTAATGTTTACTGTATGTTGTATATATATATACGTTTTGCTCTCCGAATACAGAAGAAATACATCTGTCCGTCCCGGCCTTTCTGCCTGCCTGTATGCAAAAAGTACAACGACATCGCTTATGAGGCATTAACAGCATCTTAATACACGTATAACTATGTGCTAAAGCCATATATATCTTTTTTACCTGTTATGTCAACTTAATATCTTCTTAAGATATTTGCTTCCAGCCATAAATAATAACTAATATACATGTATTATCAACAATGTAAAATGTGTAGTGTAAGTATCACAGTTAATATATTTACTGTATAAATATTTCCCTTTGTTGAGTTGTGAATTTTATGTGTAATTTTCAGATTGACACATCATGTTATGTCAGCCTCTTTATTTACTTGACTACAGTTTACTAACAGCTGTGACATGAAATATCAAGGCAGATTCAAATACCTGCTGACATTCCTTGATGATGCATTAGTACGAACTCAAAGCTCAAAATATGTTGACAATAATCTTAACTTGAACACCCTTTATATAGTAAAGGTATTGAAAATCTTCTGATAAAACATCAATACCTTATTTGAAATAAGTTCAAAGTTTAATAAGTCCTCTTTTTATCAAAAATTCTAAAAATTGCGTTCCATCAGGAAACTACTGTAGGCGGTTGGGAACAAGGATTGTTTTAGCTCACTTAAAAAGTGATTAGAGCGAGGTGATATTTTTGTCCTGTGTCCTGTCAGTCGTTTGCCTTCCTTGTGTCACAAAACATGTTAAACAGTCTGTAGAATTGAATGATTACAAACATGTCACGTGTTTCTCGTGATGTCAATCATATTCTCCGAAAATAAGACATTTAAAATACCGTAACACCACGAACTTGGTGGTCGCTTTGTTGCGTTATGAAACGTTAATCAGCATTCGTGCATAAGACAGTAGCAAACATACATTATACGTCCATTGCATATTGTGTACCAACATGCTAACATCCTCATAGCGTTATTAACTAAGGCTTTCTGGCCTCACACTAATTCATTTAACAAGAATTAAAGTAAACATAGGCAGGCTAAGTAACAAATGTACTACGCTGTATTCAACATTAATACAATATTTCAAATTTTAATTCGGTATAGCAAATATTTTCATAATGTTACAATTCTATTTCTTGCTAAATTGTATAAGCAATACGTCATATTTTAATAACGTCTTTGTGAACAGTCTGCCAAACCGGAAGTTAAATGATTTAATTCACGAGAGTATCGTGACTAATACTGGTATTGCTATCTGCCGGGACCGACATTACTAGGGAAAGTAATTTCTGTTAAATTCAAACTCAAACTACAAAAAATATATTTTCTCACGCTGATGCCGTTTACTTTGTAAATGCATGTAAGTAACAATGATACAAATCTTACAAAACTTTTGAGGTACATTGTGTACTTCGAACTTGGGACAGATTTTGTATCGTCACGACGAATGAGCTAACTATCCAGACCTTACGTATCCAACATAATTGACTTTACGACAGGATTTCATTGACAGGTCTTAACAGTCAATCAGAATCGAGTACTGATAAGCCTCGTCGCAATCAGCCATCTTGTCCGTCAAACTATCGATGCCCGACACAAAGGTATATGCCGATTTTTAGTTTTTCATTAAATTTTTAATTCAAGAAACTGCCGTGTGCACTGATAATGTTTTAGGATGTAGAACTTATTTTTTCAATTTTGCACGTGACTTCATACTGGTTTCAAACTACCTAAAGTGAATTTAACCATTCAAAATCACAGCTATCGATTAAGATGTGACTGTCAGCTATCGATTAGGATATGTCTGTCAGACAGAACATTAGCGTAAAAAATATGCAACATTGAGTAGAAAATGGGGAATTCTTCGAAGATTTTTTCTGTATTTTACCCTGTCTGTTGATACGACGTTAAATCCCAAAGAAAAAAGAAAAGTGGAGCAATGTAAGCATAATAAATAGCATTATATTTCTATGATGAACCCGAGGTCACATTGTGGTCATTACCTTAGGGTTCATTGTATAAAATGTGTACAAATAACCACATGATTTATAAGTTCAGGCGTGTTTGTTTTTGTAAAACAACCAGCAATTATACGAATAAATGTGTGCGAGCGTGCTTTTCAACTTAGATATTGCGTTTTGTAATTATTAAGCTTTTGACTGATTGTTATACAGAGCTTTGGCATTTAATTATACCCCGCACAACAAAGTTGTAAGGAGGTATACTGGAATCATGTTGTCCGTCCGTCTGTCTGCAGACAAAATCTTTCGTGCTCTTCTACTCTTACGCGGCGCGTTTTTATGGAGGCGTATAATTTTATATGATATCAGTTTTTCAAAGTTGTTCAATAATTTTAGTGCGATATAGCTCATGTAATTGACAACCATGTTTAGGTTGTGATATACATATTATATAATGATACAGACTCATTGCATGATCATTACTACTGTTTTGTGCTAGATATTGTTTCTCCCATCTGGTCATAAATTAGTATTATTTGCTCTACCTTTGCTTAATATCTTTCAACGAAGTTATTGACAGTATTGTACACATATAACAACTTGACTCATATACATGTACAGTCTTGAAAATGAATTGATTGATTTTTTTCAGTTTGTTCAGATTTTATGAGTCTGTTATGATTTTGGTTTTAGGCTTGTGGCTGAGTTCGAAGATCGCAATATGCAGAATATGTACATTGCATTACATACATACTACATATATAACAAAATATACGTTTCTTGTTTAGAATAGTATCTAAAGCGTTGCACAACCATGTATTTTTAACTGAACCAGCCTTTAACATAAAGTGTAGCAGAAGACTAAATAAAATAAAACTTACTATGGGAATCTTCGCTTGAAATTTATATCTTGACACTCTATCGGTGTTCTTTTCACCTTTACAACATTGTATCATTATGTGTACTGTACGTTCTTGTGATGGCATGAAATTCGAGTTATTCTTTTTCTGAAAAAGTGTATTTTGCGCTCCAAGTATCACACATTCTTTCATTTTCTAAACACCAAAAAGGTTATACTCTCCTATGAAAATTTAAAAAGCATGTCGATTTTCCTCCATTTGTTGAGAAGTTGCCAGTTCCTTGTAGAAGGGTAAGTTAGTACTGGTTAGTATATAGTTCAGGAAAACTGGTTAGTTGAACCGATCGCCGTATATTATTGAAAAATTGTTGAAAAACGGCGTTAAACCCCTGTGACAATAAGTCACATAAAAGCAAACAAAACAATAAACAATTAACATTAGATACGCATAATTTTATTCCTATGGCCTACAATAAGACTTGAATGTGAATAAACAAAAATGTTAACCATAGAACATTAATGAAAAAAACTACTTACGTCAGTAAAAGATGAATGAACAATTCTTAAGTACGAAGGCAATTGTTTGGAAACATGAAATCTATAAATGAAATAAAAACTTGCCAATATTATAATAGTTCGAACTTTTTATATACAGTGACAGAAATAGTCAAAGTGTTGACTAGACCGGAATCGTTATTGCAGAATATCTCTTTTCTATGAACTGCACAAAGACTTCGTAAACAGTCGTTGGCTTGTCAAGGAATCGCAAATTTCCCTAAAGTTGTAGGGTTGGTTGATCGAACCCATATAAAAGCCCCATCTCTGCATGAAGAAGAATTTGTGAACAGGACAGGTTACCAAAGCATCATCACGTACTAAATTTAACTTAAATCATTCGCATTTTAATAAGTAGTTATTTCATTATTGTATATAATTTTACTACAATTATTATATGATTGGAAATGTTTTCAACAATTATAATTGTTTACATAAGCATGTGCATATTTCGACTTCTGGTCTATTTTTGGGTCACGGAAATTCCGATTCTGTCTCAAAACGAGGCTTAAGAATTTCCTCAGGTGAAACTGAAGTTGGAGTTCATCATCCAGTTAAGAAAATATATACATGTCAAGATTGAAAAGAATGTTACATAATAATATTAGCGCCTTGAGTTATAAATATTTCATCAGTCATTCTAAATGATTCACTGAAGTCAGGGCACAGCCTTTTTATAAGGTCATTCTGTTTTATTATTCTGTTAAGCGTCCCCGTATGCTAAGGGTTTTAGACAAAAAAAAGCATTTTATTCGCAAGTGCACGGTTTCATGATTGGATTTTACAGTTTCCAGGATTAATAGCTGTAGTTTGAAAATTATGTTTTAAGTAGACTTTTATTTAAAATTATGGTCTTTATTAAATTTTAAATTGTTGTGTAGTATTCTAGTTCAGGATACAGTGACACGCAAAATCAGAATCAGAAGTGTTAGATTTCTATGTTCTGAGTTTAAACTAGTCAGTTGACTGTTGTTCTTTTTAATATGTTTAATATGATGTTTCTGCTTATTAACAAAATAATAAAACTATATGGCCTAATTCTGGTCGAGTCGAGCATATCATGCATTTGATATATTATCAAGAGTTTAGTAGCATAGTTTATGAAGAGTCCAAGATTTCTTAGATTGTCAGTATTTTTTATTCAATATATCCAGTAATTTCTACATATTCGGTTGTCTACGATAACTAAACAGTAACACCTCACATTGCGACCACCCCAATATTTAGACCACCTTATTATAATGACCACCTACTAGTATTTTCGGTCCGGCTTTCAATAACTCTTACTTTCCTAAGTTAAGAATTTCTGTACTTAAAAGTTTTACTTAGATATAAGAAACGTTTAATTTTCAACTTAAATTTCGTCTTAGCGTGTTCTGAGAAAAAATCTTTGTTTGAAAATAAATATTGCTTGTGAGAATTAACCGTTGTCAGGTTGGGGTTCCGCGGAATTCCCTTACGTCATAACTTGCGCGTGTGTTTAATCTGCTGATTAATCAAAATTATTACACATTTAATGTTATTTTATGGATACATTTGGCATTTTAAGTCACAAACATTGTACATATGTGTCCAATTGTTGGTCATATAGGCGAATAAAACGAGGCTCCTATATAGAAAGGGTCACAGAGATATACTCATTAAAAATTGCACCAAATACAAATGTAGTTAAATTCTTGTGTTTGTTATTGCGTTATTTTTTTATGAAATGTGGAGTAATTCGGTAAGGTACCATCAAATAAAGTATCAAAATATATATAAGTAACTTTAGGGCGTCAGAACTTAGACAGCTAGTGTGAAAGTAAAAGCACATTTGTCTTAAGCTGCCTACTTTGTTTATATGCAAGTTGTATGTATTGAAATTACCGGCCTGTGTGTTCGACTGCCACTATACTATATTACGATAGCTCCAGTTCAATGCTGATATGTTATACAAGTACATCAGTATTCAATACAAACGAGGGGACACATACTAATCTTACAAAACTTGTACTTGAATCTTGAATTGTGTCCTTTATACCCAACAAAATAGAACGGTTACTATGGTTGTAAGATCTGTTTGGTTTCTTACTATTCCCATGTCTGTGATCGTCAATCATGAAAATAACCCTTGCACATAAAAAGATCAAGAAACATTTCAGCTTCAGTTTCCAGCTCCTTGTGGAAGGGTAAATTAGTACTGGTTAGTATACAGTCCAGGAAAACTGGTTAATAAATCGGTCGCCGTATATAACTGAACAATTGTTGAAAAATGGCGTTAAACCCCAGCGACAATATATCACATAAAAACAAACAAACAAAACACCATATGTAAATATATATATAATCACTACCTACCGACCAATAGGTTTGGGTCATGTAACCGGAAACTACCCTTTTTAGGTCTTAGTATAAATTGGCGAAAACTAAGATAATTTCAATATTCTTGGATATTTTTCATCTTAGTTGGTTTGTGAATACGGACCCTGTTCTGTTCTGTTCTGTTCTGTTTATGCATCTTCATCGTTTGTTCTCGTGTAAATCATTGACTATAAAGTATTTATAATTTATGATTGTTGTATACATTGTTTTTTAGATGTTAACACAAGGGGGGATACGATATACAGTTAATGATAAATTGTATTTTTAACTTTTAGAGTTAACTTATTTCAATTATCAGTATATGCAAATATTTGAGACTTCTTACAACATTGAACGTTAAACAAAATGCCATTTGTCACCTTTAATAATCTTTTGTTACAATTCAACGTAATTATCGAACTCACCTTTTCTCGTACATTTGTATTTACGTAAATACCAGTTGCGACAAACAAACTCACTTTTTGCTCGTGTAAGTTAAGGAATTTAATGATTTCGTGACGCACATGGGTATGTATGTTGTCATTGAGATAATTTGAGTTAAAAATATTTTTTTCAATTTTATGACATTCAATAATACATCAATTATCACACTTTAATCCAACCATTGTTAATATATATAATTTCATATTTGAGTTCACTTTCTTTTTCGAGTTGCATGAATTTCCATGATTGCATGACGCACATTGGTCTGTATGACGTCAATGCAGGTAATTTCGGTAACGAGTAGTATTAACTATACAAACTTAGCTTTGTTGTACATTTGAATGGCCTCTTTTATTTTCTAAATCATCAATTGTTCATTGATAACCGCCTCCTGTAATCCCTCTGTGCATCTTAATCTTTATAAGCATTCTTTGTAGTAATTGTGTTATAATATACCCAAATTATTAAATAATTATTTTATAAGAAATTAACAAATTTAGATTTATTGATACAATTACTTAAACGCAAATTCTTGCCCTTTATCTTGTAAAAGTTTAATATTTTGTACTCAGTATATCATTAATCATTCCGTATGACATTTAAAAAAAAGCCCATTAAATAAATGTCATATTTAAAATGTATCAATATGTATAGGATAAAGTATTGATATTACACAGTTCTATCATATTGTATTTACAGTTTAGTATGGAACACCATTCACACTTACAATAGTACCGAATCTGAGATTTTTTGTGTCAATAATGTCAATAAAGCTACTGTAGTTATCTCCCTTTACTCACATGGTCGTTTACAAGTTAGCAGGTAATCTGGTTGCCCAAACTCATCTTTGTGAAATTGCGTTAGAATTTATTACGAAAGAACCATGCTTCAGAAACATTGATGTGAACTATTTCACAGAATTAAATTAGTGAAAAAATAGCTTAATTTCGTACTAGTGACCAGCGTCTTTTAAAATAGCGACTTTTCCAGCTTTAACGGTGCAGGAAGACCCAATGCGTACAGCTGTGCAAAACCATCAACCTCCCGTAAGCTAGCTTGCCAGCTTCTTCACGTGTCTTGTCCCGGGCGGAATACGAAATCACAGCGGCTATGGGTTGTGATTACTTCCTGGTAATGATGATGATCGTCATTTAATGATAATTACCTTTATGATGATGATAATGACAACGGTGATGATGATTACATTGATTAAGATCGTAGTGATGAGCGTGATTATGTAGATGCTGCCTCAGATGATATCCGTAATCATAGCTATAACGGTCGTGATAATGATGATGATAAAAATAATGATGGTCGACATGATAATAATGATATTTGTGATGGTCATGATGATGATAATGATGATGATGATGATGGTTTTCATGTCGTTGTTCATCATGATGACGATGGCCGTCATAGTAATTGCAATAATTACTAATTATGTTGTTGATGATGGTGATAATAAGCAGAAATATCGAGATGATAATGATTAATTGATGATGATGATTGCGGTGATGTTTGTGAATATTTTATAATTTGAAGTTCCATAATTTTATATCAAAACGTATTTAACATATACGTTTCAAGTTTTAACTGTGAAATTGATCAGATGAATATATCACATAAGACAGATGTCATTATTACGGTCGAGTACGTCACACAAGTGTTACATATTCGATTTGTGACATATAAGGCTCAACAAGGTTATCTATGGATGTTCATAAATACCTTAAAAATCTTCTTTTTAAACTATAATTTCAGACTATAAACATCACAGTTATATTGAGGATTACTCGACAGATAAACTATGGTAGATAGGTCGAAAAACTACAAAAATAAATCATACAACTAAAGTGTATTCATTCTAATTGATGCTTCAACTTTAAATTATAGATTTCCAGTGTTATTCTTTCAGGCTGGACTAGAAATCTTCTTCGGTTGTGTTCTGTTATGTTCTGTTTCTACAAAACTGTTATGTTGATGAGAAATCCATTAGTGCAGTAACATTATTGTGAATGCTAATTTCTTCAAATATAGGTACATTCATCATTTAACATTCTTCTTTGTGCGAACACGTTGATTATACTAATCTTACATTTTTTGGATTTGTATAAATGAAGTTAGGTTATAGTCTTCTCTGCTGGTATTTTCTAAATATGGTGAGATTGTTTCATTGTAAATTATAGATAACAATAAGACACCAGTAACGTCCAGCGGGTGAAAACAAACGAAACAAAACAATTTATCGCTTAATTAAAGTGATTGCAAGTTTGCGTGTCAAATTGATGCATGCTATTTTGACGGTCCGTCGTTGAAAATTAAACATTCTTTTTGTTTATATTTTGTGAAATTTGTTTTAAATTGTTTATTTTGTACTTTATGAGAAAAGTTGCCAAGGGTCGGAAAATTCCTGGTGTTTGACTTTTTTAAGCTGGAGCCCGGAGACACATGCAATTTGTTCTTTAACTCTATTACTGATTGGAGCTGAAAAATGAAAACTGAACAAAATCATAATGCAAGTGGTCTTTTAACAGTCATAGACCCCCGGTTATGTTGGACTGTACACCAATAATTTATTATGATGTAAACTATTCAATATCCATGCTTGTTCTCAAAACACATGCAATCATTAAGGATACGCCAGTGTAAAGAACATTTTGTCTGCGACCTTATCTATCCGCATTATTCGAGTTTCACCGAAAAATACCAAGTACAGTCTAACCTGTGCTTACGGCCACCTCCGAATGAAGGCCTCGTGAATAAAGACTTTCCTTTGAAAAAGATCATTGATTATATAGAACAAACTGGTCACCGAATAAAGGCCACTAGTCAATAAAGACCACATTTTGTCCTTCCCAAGAATGGTCTTCACAGGGTTTGACTGTAGTCTCACGGCTAAATGGTTCATTGCAGTACTAGTATTCTCATCCCGAAATTGTGTTATAAGTTTTCAAGAATCATTTTTCATATTAAATTTATGTTAATAAATGATTTTTCAAGACGGAGTTTTGATGTTGATAAAATATCCATGTATCAAAACTAAGGAAAACATGCTTTAGATTCAAATTAAAACAGGACAATTTCTCAGTGCAGGCTTTGTGGTTATTTTCCGTTGGATATGCAAATAAGCGTTTAACATACTGACCGTCATAAGAAAGTAACCAGTAAGTGATGTTGGTATAAAATAGACAAAGCACAAATAATTCAGATGAATTTAATTCTGGAAATAGCTGAAACATTTCATGATATGGTTTATTATCATCCATTATTGACCATAAAATTGCTGCATACCATTAAAATTTTAAGGTCAGTATATTCAGCCAAAATAGAAGAATTTTTATGATGGTTACTTTCTTATGACGGCCAGTATACATAATAACGTTATACAAATGTCATTCATACAACAGACTCATACTGAGGTCTGAATACTGAATATAGTGTGCTCATGTGTGTGAGTATAATTATGTATCATTTAATTTACCCAGCTCACAAAATAGCAGGAATAATATTGACTGAATAGTGTACACCTAGTGTATTAATAGTCAGGGTACATCAACATTAATGTAGAAATAATGAGTGGTGTTATCACTATGAATTAAACAGTTTATTGTAAACTGCGACCACTTAAATATCATGACCACCTGGCTTGCAGACCGGCATTCAATAACTTCTCTATAGTTTATGTTGATAATGAGACCACCTCATTATAACGACTGATTTTCGGGGCCTGGACGTGGTCTAATTATAAAGGTTTTACTGTATACACTTCATGGACCGTTTGTAACTAGATTTAAATGAAACATTGCGGCTTTGTATGCATGAACTTTTTAGCTATCACAATTATTTGTTCAGAAATTGATTTATACTAATTTGTACCTGTCGTCTACAACTAAACACAAACAAATTAACCCTGTGAATTGTCAATTTTCTCAACAAATTTTAGTGTTAATACTTACCTCCCTTGTTTATTCAATACAGAGTTTAAATGTTTAGATTTTGATAAAACAATGAACAGTGGAAACCATCTAAACCGGTTCTTTTATAAACCGGTTTCCCCTCTAAATCGGTCAAATGTTCTGGTCCCGACTTCATTACTATTAAATCAAAAATCCCCGCTAAACTGGCATCCTCTCTAAACCGGCCAAATGACCTGGTTTCGGGCTCGACCGGTGTAGAGGGATTTCACTGTATTAATATACATTGGATGTCTCAGCCGCTCGTGGCGATTTAGATATAACTCGGGTTAATGTGGCATAACTGATGTAAAAAAAGAACCAGACCCTAAAAGAAAATCGACAATCAAAAAATGACTAAATTAGCGATATAAATAATGATCACTTATATACCTTGTACACAGAACTTTAAACCACATTTAAAATGATGAAAAATAAAACGTAATCATGTTGGGTATCTCTGTTTGAAATCGCTTGATTTAATTAAAATTTCAATTTTATTTCGTCTGCTACCGACCAAATTTTACACTTTTGTAATCTTTGAAGCAAATCCCACACTTCAAACCTAGCACAGACGAATACACCCCGTGTCTTTCGTGTTTTCAGTGATAATTCAAATTCACCCAAATTACGGTTTTTACGATACAGTAAAACCGTACATAACGCAGTGCTCATACCCAAATCAATATAAAGGGTTAAAATCAAATAATGATTCTTATAATTAAATAACGATTTTGTAAATTATCTTTTTAATTCTAAAACGCATATATATATATATATATATATCAATTATATAAACTTAAATTATATCAAACTAGGAAACGACATTATGTTATACGCAATATATACCCCGAACCTTATCTATTTACGATCTATAGAACAAAGTATTACTGAAGATTGGTATTTTTTTTTGTAATTTTGACTATTTCATATCACGAGCATTATCTTTAATAAGGTCTTCAACTGTTATTTTAGTAGATTCTTACATAAATTAAAGTTGTATCCGTGTTAAGGTTCGAAGCCGCGACCGTGGTCCAGTGGTCAATGCACCGGACTTGTAACCCGGAGATCCGGGTTTAAATCCAGGTCGCGGCAGGTCATGCCAATTTTCCTCTATATGTGATGAAGTTGTCGGCTTCTTGTGGAAGGGTAAGTTAGTACTGGTACTGGTCGCCGTATAACGACTTAATTTGCGCATTGTTTTTTACGTTCAAGTAAACAACTATGGCGAGTTTCTCTATTAATTTTTGATTGTATGATGCGCACAATGTCTGAAAGGTGACAGTTATTGAAAACTCATGTAACTGTGTATCTTTCATTTTGTATTTCCGAACATTTGGGATTTCACAGATGTTTAAAATAATGGTAACAGAACAGAACAATTAGAACGATCCACACAATTTCATATATTCGCGTTTAATTCTCTGGTATTGATCGACAGACATACATTAAAGATTGGAACCTTTATTTTTTTTTCGTGTTTATTTTCAGTTTTGCAGAACTACTTTTTGTGTGGTATTTTTAAAAATGCTTCATTTATTACACTACGGTTGATTGTAAACATTAACAGCCCGTCTTTTATACATATCGTCAGGAATTTCATAAAGATGAGAAAGTAGAACAACATTGATCGTACTTTTAGTTTCAACAGTGCAAATAACAGTGAAAAGTACAAAATTCTTAGTTTTCATTTCTATGCCGTTAGACTTTTTAAAGACATTTCTTGCTTCTTTTTGCTGCTTCATTTCTCGAAACGAGTTCTGTTGGGATAATAGTGTTTTTATCAATAGTCACTGGAAAAAAGTAACTCATTCACAATCTATATTTCTTTAGAAATTCTTTATATGTTGGAATTTTGCAAAGATGAATGGTTTTATCAGTACCGGCTATTTCTTTGAAGAAATACAGAAAATAAATAGTAACATCTTCAGACGTAGTAACGCAACTTGCTACACCTTTAAATTCTGTCTGTCATATAAGTGATATGGTGTTAACTTCTTAATTTATCCACTGTTCTGTCTGATTGAACTGTGTTCCTCATGTTGATTTCAAGCAGGGGCGTAGCCAGGGAAAATAAAGTACTATGCACGCGCGCCGATTGTACAAGTAGGGATGCAGTAAAGGGGGTTGGGGACCTGCCCCAGAAAATTCGATATTCAGGACGTCTATAAGCGCATTTTGTGCCCATATTGAGGCACTTTCTATCCGTTTCTTATGTCTTCTGAAATGGCAACTCCGACCAGTGTGTGGATTTTTATACATTACGCATGTGCGTAGCATGCGTAATGGTAGCTACGCCCTTGTCAGGTGTTGAAATCGTCAAATACCACACTCATTCTATTCTGCATCATATTGGAGTTGATATACTAGATTTTACAATGTTAATGTTGTGCCAGGATAGTACACTTTGACACGAGCGTCTTTTTGCCACCCAAATAACGCTCACTTCACAATAAAAACTACATATTAATTGTAACCAACAGCTGATTATTATCAGAACCTTTGAATGGCTAGTTTTTGTTTCCACCTTTGTGATCCATATGACTTTACTTTTGCCTCTGTATATATATGGAAGCGTGTAAGGTACACCCTGATGCTAGATTTCGGTAGTAGAGGATGGATGGAAGATTAAAAATATGTATACGTTGATAAACATGATCCCTTATCATCAAAGAGAGAATTTAGCCGCAGGTGCTCTTGATGAATGAGCGAGTGAGTGTGTGAGTTACATGAGTGAATGAGTGAGTTACATGAGTGAGTGAGTGAGTGAGTGAGCGAGCGAGCGAGCGTTTTTTTTTTATTATTGAAGTACCATAATTACTGGTAAAGCGAATTGATTTACATAGTATGTCTTATAAGCCGCAATTAGATGACAGTTAAATAAAATCACACGGCGAAACATGAAAAAGGCGAATAGCAAACACGAAAATTGCGTTTTTTACAACGGTCAATATTTCAATATTCAATATCAATGATAAAAATATTCATAAAAGGTAATATTAGATTTGGAACAATAATATTCATTTGGCCTATTTTACTGCATTCTAAAATATTTAGGTTGGGAGAATTTAAGTTATCATTGAAAACACGTGCAAAAAAACGTGGTACATACCTGCGTTCGTTTAGTTTGAATTACATTGATGGGAAACCGTGTATTCGAATTGTGAATCTCATAGCAGACGAAATGTTTGACATAACATTTCATAATACAGTCTGACAAAATGTAATGACCATCTTTGACCAAAGATCAGCATTTCGTTGAAAACGGCCCCTCTTAGAACTGCAGAACTTTTTTATATTTCTTTTGTACAAAATATTGATATACATGAAAAAAGAAAACGTTTAATTGATACTTTTCGTGCGAAATTTGTTTTACGCTTTAATAGTTAATTACGCGGAAAAGTTGAAAAAGTATCATAATTAATCTAAGTTTTGGCTCAAGATGTGAACTAATTCTTTTTTTCATCGTTTCATATGTTTGTTATGTAAGCAAGGTAAGTAAAGGTACCATTGTATGAAAGTTTGAGCATAATTTAAGCAGGATTAGAACTGATAAAACAAGCATTGTTTTACGATATCATAAATGTCTTAATTATACCGAACTTGACTATTTGTTAGCTATTGCTTCAGGTCTTATTGAGAAAATGAACGAAAACCAACTTCAGGTATCATATACAAAATCTTTATTAAGAACGAACAGAACAGAACAAATAATTTATTTCGACTTCAATATAACAGTCCATTATCATATAATATACATAAATACATACTATAATAAGTGCGTGTGTGTTAAATGGATAACTTAATTAGTATTTGTATTATGCTTGATGAATCAATGAATAACAATTTAATACATGTATAATTGAAAAGTTAAAATTATTATTATTATTATTATTAAGAAACAATGCATTCACCACGCATAAGTTAAACTAAAAGAAATAATTAAACAAATCAAGTGTTACCAACACACATACCGTGAAGAAAACTATGATGATGTACCTTTACATCCACTTCTACAGACAGATTATGTTACAGTTAGCTGGTGAATAGAAAACCCTCTTTCGTATTTTCTGTCCTATCGAGCTAAACAGAGAGTATAGTTAAAGGGAGGTAATCATTCCGACAAATACCATTGTTTGTAGAAAAGTTGTTTCACATAAAACCCGGTCATTGGGCATAATTGTTATACGTTATTTGTTTCTGGTGTCGTAAATATATACACTCTATATTTCCATCCTGAGTGATTCATATAAGGAGCTATATATCAAGACAATGAAGAATGTAAACATGCAAAAAAGAACACCGCGACAAAAATAAGGGAAAAAGCAAAACATTATGACGAAAATTACGTAGGAATGAGGAATAATAATTAATGACAATAAATAGAAGACACGAGTATTTCATAGGTAAATGGGATTGCTGAAACTACACCACGGGTGCGTAAAACAGTGTTGATGGTTGCAAAAGTCTGTGAGTTGTCCTTTTAATATGACTGCAATGTAACTACAATAACGGTATTGATTGACAGACTAGTGTGGTCGATTGTCAATTAGGCTAATATTCAAACTTGTGCATGGAAGAATGATGTACATATAATACTTATTACATCGGCCTGTGATTATAATTATCATCCATGGATTGATATCAATAAAATAATGTGAAAGAGGTAAACATGCACACGACTAACTAACCAATGGCATGCTACTATATCAAAGAAACATAAAATGCGAAAATGAAACAATGAACTACATCTTACAACAATAATAGCACTATGTACCTTTAACGGCTGTTGTTGTATAAAACTCGATTTAGATTAATTAAAATTCTCAATATAAAACAGAGCATTTTAGAATAGTTATAATGATTGTCACGTGATATTACCATTATTAGGTAATTACTGAGAAAAGAATCGAACTGAATCAGTTATACGAGCATGTTATTATTGATATGATGACAAGAAAGTTTTTTTCTTGAATTTGCACACAACTTTTATGAATGTGTCATTGTTCTCTTGTTCCCCAATCTCCAAAAAAGAGACGAGAGAGAAAGTCTGTCGTCTGTAACTCGTGTGTTTGGCCTTGAAATTCCGATATTGTCAATTTCATGGAGTTAACATATTCACAGTCAGTAATATTATGCATATGCATGTCTGCAGAAAGGATTCCACATCGTTCATACAGTCCCGATTGTGGTGGGCGAGTGTCCGTTAAAAACTGGATCATCGAATGCGCACACTGGAGTTCGTCATGCGTGACGGCCGTAGACCACAGTACGGATGGCCGTATACGTGGTTGAGCGTCCTGGAATCTGTTGAAATCTTGATCTCTTGTAACACGGATACGCCACTGTTCGGCGTGATATTGGAAGACGACGATGTGACTGTTTTCTTCCAGGTCGGTTTTGGTGGTAGTGGATTGCTTTCTAGGTATTTGTCTATGTAGCGCGTAAGATTATACGTTAGATTGTACTTCTGAATAACACATAATAAGCCCAAGTTAGTTCGCTTGTCTTCGAATGCAGAATAGTCGTAATCTATAGTCAAACACATGCTTGGTTTACACATTTGTTTTAACGTGAATAATTTATGCATGGATGAAAGTATACGTTTGTCGATTAGGGTCATCTTTGGGAGCCAGCCAGCCTTCCACGCTCGGGCTACTTCACATAGCACGGTTGAATTCGATTCCTAACAATACCCTAGCGGGCCGGAAGTGGTCGTGACAGCACCCCGTTCACTATTACCATGCTCTGTATATTTGTATAAGAGTCTATTATAGCCCTGAGCACTCCCCCCTGATCCCGTAGCGCCCCCTTGTGGGAAAAGTAGCCGGCGAGAATGCTCAAATGTCCTGTTATTATATATATGTATGAATAAGCCGGAAGCTTATATATATATATATATATATATATATATATATATGTGTGTGTGTGTGTAGATTGAATTTAAGTTACTGAACTAAACCAAAGTAGAGATCTTTGAGTTATGTGAAAATGACTGGATTTTTTTGTATAAACGTTGGTTAACTTTCACTGGGTTAAATCAGAGTTTTGGTTAAAATTTGGTTAAATGTTCGGTTCGCTGTGGTAGAAAATTTTGTTTAAGTTAAACTAAATTTGTTTTTGTTAAAGCTCAAATAAATCTAACCCAATCTAAGATGCTGGTTAAATCTTAACATAAATGGAAACCAATACCAAAATGGCAGCCTTTTTTAAATGCTTAAATGAATTTTAATGGTTAGTAAACCAAAATGGTCTAATTTAACCTTGGGTTAAATTAACCATTTGGTTGAAGTTAACCAATGTTTATACAATTGTGCGCACTGGTGTGTAAAACTTGACCTTATTAGTATCGTAGTCAAACAATTATGACCATGTGACAAGAACTAACACATTCCATACATATTAATTTCCAATGTCTTTAAATAGAGAGCAGACAAGGCTAATTTGAGGAAATTTTGATAAATTAGGGGAAGTAACTCCAAATTGACTGGTGCACTCGCTATTAAAGATATCATGCTTGTGTGTACACGTAGTGACTAAGTTTCATAAATGTAGGTAAAAACATTCCAGTCATTGAGTTGACATCACGGTGAATACTGCCCGCCTGTCTGCCTGCCAGCCTGCCACGGGTGAAACTATAATATGTCCCGTTTTTCAAACGGGCGTATAAAAATGCACCTTTATTGTAAAAATATAGCTTCGTTTACTTGATAAAGCTATCATTATTGATACCATATTAATGCAGAAATGAAGTAAGTTAACTTTTTATTAAGACAAAATTTACACGGTTTATTGTGATTTCTTAACTGTTCACAAAATTTACAAAGAACATACAGTCAAACTTATGTTTGTGGCCACCTCCGAATAAAGGCCACCTTGTGAATAAAGGCCGTTCTTTGAAAATCCATCATTGATGATTTAGAACAAACTTACCTCTGAATAAATGCCACCTGTCAATAAAGGCCACATTTTGTCTTTCCCAATGGTGGCCTTTGTTAGCAGGTTTGACTATATAGACTGTGGTTCATAATCCCAAATGCTTCCTGAAACAACTGATCTTAAGTTCACATAACCTTTGTACATGTTTGTGACTACATTAAAATTAAGGACTTTAGAAATGGGGATTGTTAAGTTATACTAAATAACTGAACATGGAGAAAAGTGACATCGGTGACCATAAAATTATCATGAGCTCTACTCTAGAAAGCTAAAAAAGTGTGTGACATTAAACACTGCAAGCCATTAAATATGCAAAGTCATAACTTATCTCTATTTTAACCCGCATTCAAACAGACATAGATCCACATAGTCTTATACATATTGATAAAGAAGCCAATGTTGCTAAAGCTATAAACAATTACTGGAAATTTTCCAAATAATTACCTCATTCAGAAACCGAATTCTTCTGGCAGTTTTCAGAAGTATTCAAAGATTGAACTGAAAAATATAAATAGATTTTAAATGATATAATTATACACTAACAAAAAAAACCAGTCAATACAGAAAAGTCTGATTTCGTTTTACTACCAGCAGAATCATGAATGAATAACAAGAGATTCAAGCACTCGTGTCAACAAGTCTGAACATTAAATATTCACCAATAAAACACCTTTGTATGTGTAACTTATTTTACGCTTTAAGCTTTCATTAACAAAATGTACATCAAATAAACAGCATAATTCTACTATAGAAAAACCGTACGAGTAACATCTTTAGTGTTCCTAGGAATATCAAAAAAAAATCTCCCTCGTAACAAATATCACCAAAATTCAAATCAAGTTAATAACTTGATATATCTGCGTACTGTATGTGCATTTCATTTTGCTGTTATTCCTTGTCGTGAAATTTTGTGTTGTCTTTAATATAAATTAATTAATTTTTACACTCAAATAGTATAATAACCCGCACAAATGATGTCGTGTGCAAAAAATATGAACATATGTACGCATTTCCAAATTAAACATAAGAAAATATAGCATAATGTGTTAATAAGTGACTTGACTTTTACCATGTTTTAAAATATATCAAAATTGTGTTCGTAAACTTATGTACTGGACATCATATAATACAATCGTGTGTGTGCATGATAACTGTTTGTTTCATATTTTGTTAACATCACTACTTTGCTTTTTATCATCTTATCATAGTCTTCTTCAAAATAACTAAAATATTTGCAGGTTACATTGTACAATACAATCAAAGACAAAACAAAACGTTCTTTCAGTGCTTTGATTCTACACATTTCGTCAAAATTGTATTTCTTTATACATGTATGAAAATAGCCATGAATCTAAATATGGGTCATTGTAAATACCACACTATGTCTAGACATGGTATTGTCATAAAATTCCTTGAATTGTTCTATTTGAGGTGAGATTGACGTCAAAACAGGGCAGGCAATGCGTGTTTTTAGGTGAGTGAAATCATGAGTTGTCTGCTCTTTTGTGGTGTAGAAAAAACATTTCTTTATATTGTATTAACACGTGCATTGTTATTAAATACAGTTTATTGTTATATATTTACGTCAGAAAATAATTGGTCAATTAAATGATTAAATGACCACGTTAGTTTTGTAAAGAATTATACGAAAGTATTTATAATTTATCGTTATAATATTATATTGACGTCAGCAAATAATTGGCCAATTAAATGATTAAATGACAATGGTACTTTTGTAAAGAAACATGCGAAAACATTCACGTATCCATTTCGTATATATCATGAAACCTGAGAAAACTCGTGAACGTAAGTTCAGTTTCTATGGATATAATTAATCGTTTACGTCAAACGATAATTCCTATTACATAATAATAATTTTGAAATTCGATTGTACTGTGTACAGAAAGATTTATATATTAATAACTTATCTCTGTGGTTTGTCTGATACCACTCAATATAGAAAACAGCGATATATTATAACTTATCGAGAATCGTTGTATAATGCTAATTAAAAAGTGAAAAAAACACAACTGATAGATTTTTATTTCAAAGAAAGGTCCAGGATTCCAAAAGATTTTATCATTAAATAATAGATACTTTTAATGAAACAAATCGCGACCAGCCGACGTGTTCGGTTTGGGGAGGATTCCGGATTGGAAAGGCTCGGATTAGAGAGGTTCGACTGTAAATGGGTTGCATGTAAAATTTCATATATCTAGAAACAATCAGCCAATATGTAAGAACTTCTACATTGTTTAATACGTTACATACTTCCCAGCTCACGATAGACAGTTTTTTTTACTTTTGAATTGTTTAAAGATCGAGTTTAATAGGAAACAAGTCAAATCGGCCCCAAAAGTCAAATAACAGACAAATAAATGGTATGGAATTAAAATAATGATCATAAATTATCATAGTATGTAATCATTTATAAAACTTAATCACCGATACCGATGCGTGTTTTTATGTAAAGGATTTATTATCCTCCATCAGCCTTCTTGACAACGGTACCGACGGACGTATAAGGGTACGTAACCAACACAAATCTTCTCTCAACAATACCTACACAGTGATCTCCCTTGGTAGCGATGAAAGTCCGCCAGAAAATACAGTGCTCCCTCCTGTAACGTCACCTACCAAGACCGATTTCCTCCTAGAAACGATAGTAAAAAGGCACACATACACATGATAAAAAACACCTGACGCGAATGTATCAATTCCCTCCAAACAACAACTCCCTCCAAAGAACAACACTTTTTTGCGACTCCAACAGGAGGGAGTACTGTACATCATTTTATGCAATATTTTGGACATGTTTCACATAAATAACCGAAATGTTTATTTTCTTAAGAAAGTCACTAATATCTCGAAAAACGACATTTTCAAATAAAGACACGTGAAAAGTTTGATAAATAAGATTTTGTTTCTAGGTATTTTCACCACTGTGACTCAATAATGCCCAAGACCGGTCACTCTTAAGATCGAGTAAACAGAAAGAATAAAAAATGCAATATGTTATACAATAAACAATATAATTCTTTATTCTGTATAACAGGACTCACATTGCATGAATTCATTGAATTAAATGTGAAAGAAACGAAAATATAAATTGATGTTGTCAGTAACTACTGGATTTTCTGAAGAAAAACGTCTTTTCTTTTTACTAGGCTTCAAAAAGTTATGAAACAAAAATACTTTTATCTTTACAGTATTAATTTCCAAGCCTCGTGTATTGTGGAACAAAGTTCCAAGTCTTCTAGATTTGCGCCACAAATGATAATATCGCTTGCGATAAGTACAGTCAACCCTGTGTTTACAGCCACCTTCGAATAATGACCACCCTCTGAATAAAGACCATTCTCTGAAATATCGTCGTTGATTTTTCAGAAGAGATCATTCCGACCTCCGAATAAAGGCCATCTATCAATAAAGGCCATATTTTGTCCTTCCTGTGGATGGACTTTGTTCACAAGTTGGACTGTATCTTGTTAATTTAAAGCGATTAATAAAAGGGAACTTGGTTTTATACCGATGTGTGAAATGTAAAGAAAATATATCTATTTTAATCATAATTATATGAACCGTAACCTCCCTTATATCAAGTTACTCATCCTTACATCCTGTAAAAATCACTTATCGCTGGGTTTAACGTTGCACCAATAGTCAGGTCATTTGGAGACTTTTCCAGCTATAATGATGGAATGAGATTTTGAGTTTTTTTGTTGTTGTTGTAGAAAGGAATACCTAAGTTTGTTGAGACTTAAATCACACAGGAAGATTTGATTGTAGCTTGTCATGTTGTCGCAGATAATTGCTGTAATTATGGGTTGAATTTTAAAAAGTAAAAAATCTGTTTTATTAATTTATTGTTACTTACTTACTTTCGATCTGTCAAAATCTCATAGGAACCATTGTCCGGGGTGTCATTTTCATGTAGGAATCTTTGTCCGCCTAGGTAAAAAATGGCATTGGAACGATTGTCCGTGGGAACCGTTGTCCGATTACCGTCTTCATCACATGAACCGATCAGTTAGTTGTATCACATGTCCGTTGTCCAAGGTCAAAATGCCGATTCGAGAAACGATTTTGGTGTCCTCTGTACGCGTTGGTCGGCAGGTGTCCGCTATGTAAGGTCATTTGAAGAGTGTTTTAGTCGGGGGAAAATATGGTGTCTGTTGTTGACAGGGGTCCGTTATTCACGGGTATCCATAAGCACAGGTTAGACTTTAATCTAAGTTTTTATGTCAATGAATATATGCACCCAAGAACCATTAAGGACCGTAAACTTATATTGTTACCTCATACAATAATTTCTTGGCATGGTGGGATAGCAATGGATAGATTTCTTGGCATGGTGAGGTAGCAATGAATAGTTCAACAAGACGGTTGGTTTGATTAACGGGGATCATTCCTACTTTTATGCTTAAGTACATCTGTATCTGTAACTGTATCTGCGGATCAATACTATGGTAGATTTCATTTACAGTAAAACCTCACATACCTCAATATTACAAATTAGTACTGGTTGGTATACAGTTAGTACTGGTTAGTATACAGTTAGTACTGGTTAGGATACGGTTAGTACTGGTTAGTATACAGTAAGTACTGGTTAGTATACAGTTCGTACTGGTTAATATACAGTTAGTACTGGTTAGTATACAGTTAGTACTGGTTAGCATATAGTTAATACTGGTTTGTATACAGTTAGTACTGGTTAGTATACAGTTAGTACTGATTAGCATATAGTTAGTACTGGTTAGCATATAGTTAGTACTGGTTAGTATACAATTAGTACTTGTTAATATACAGTTAATACTGGTTTGTATACAGGTAGTACTGGTTAGTATACAGTTAGTACTGATTAGCATATAGTTAGTACTGGTTAGCATATAGTTAGTTGAGTTAGTTAATATTGTTAGTATACAGTTAGCATATAGTTAGTACTGGTTAGCATATAGTTAAAACTGGTTAGTATACAGTTAGTACTGGTTAGTATACAGTTAGTACTGGTTAGCATACAGTTAGTACTGGTTAGCATATAGTTAGTACTGGTTAGCATATAGTTAGTTGAGTTAGTTAATATTGTTAGTATACAGTTAGCATATAGTTAGTACTGGTTAGCATACAGTTAATACTGGTTTGTATACAGGTAGTACTGGTTAGTATACAGTTAGTACTGATTAGCATATAGTTAGTACTGGTTAGCATATAGTTAGTACTGGTTAGTATACAGTTGGTACTGGTTAGTATACAATTAGTACTGGTTAGTATACAGTTAGTACTGGTTAGAATACAGTTAGTACTGGTAAGAATACAGTCAGTACTGGTTAGCATATAGTTGGTACTGGTTAGCATATAGTTAGTACTGGTTAGCATATAGTTAGTACTGGTTAGCATATAGTTAGTACTGATTAGTATACAATTAGTACTGGTTAATATACAGTTAGTACTGGTTAGTATACAGTAAGCATATAGTTAGTACTGGTTAGCATATAGTTAGTACTGGTTAGTATACAGTTAGTACTGGTTAGTATACAGTTGGTACTGGTTAGTATACAGTTAGTACTGGTTAGTATACAGTTAGTACTGGTTAGCATATAGTTAGTACTGGTTAGCATATAGTTAGGACTGGTTAGTATACAATTAGTACTGGTTAGTACATAGTCCAGGAAAACTGGTTGGGTCAACCGGTCACCGTGTATACCTGAAAAAATGTTGAAAAACTGCGTGAAACCCCAGTGACAATAAGTCACGTAAAACAAAATCTTACAGCAGAAGTAACGTACCATTTGGATGACAAAGACATTAATTGTATTGTTATTATTGTCATATTATAACATATTTGAACTTCAAACTGCAGTGACATTTTGACCAAAACTACTTTGAAAATGGAATTGAGGTTTGAACTAGGAGATTGTTCTCAAGTTTTATAATCTCGGGGTCAGAATTTGAAAGTTCTGATTTGAGAAAAGTTTTTTATTTTAGACAAACATATTGTAAACTTGATGTTAAGTACGAAAAATATTGAATAAAGAGACGGTGCTGACGACTTTGTCGGTTTTTGTCAGTAAGATCCAAGTTCACCCTAGGGTGAATATAGAAGGATGCTTCACTTATTATGTCGTTTCCAAGTTTAAATTGACGGTCTTTTTCACGGAGTATTCATAACGGATCGTTAAATGAGATTACTGCACAATTCTGTATGTTGTGTAAGTTTATCTATTTACATGAATACAGTCAAACCTGTGAACAAAGGACATCCTTTGGAAAGACAAAATGTGTTTGTTCTAATTAATCGGTGACGAGTGGCCTTCATTCACATGGTGGTCTTCATTCGGAGGTGGCCGGAAACACAGGTTTGACTGCACTGTAGCATTATAGACAACATTTCATTCATTCCAGTCTGTGACAACACGACTAACACCGTGTCATCTGTAACGGTTGGTGAGCACATTTTACTGTCGTACAGTCCATAAAACGAGTCATCATGTCAAACAAAGTGAAAAGCTTGTCTTCCATCCAGACAACACACGTACACAGGAGAGTTATATTCCCGAGAAAAATGCAAGCATTCTCTTAACATGAATGAAGTTATTAGACATCCAAGCTGTTCCTGGAATCCTCCCTCTTGTTTACTGATCTTTGATAATATCGTATCCTTTAATCTTTCAAGCAAGACGGTTTTGTATAGTTTCAAAATCGTTGAACACGGGTGATCGCTCTGTTATTATTAGGATTGTCCTTTGATTTCTTTCCGTCTTTGTGTAATGTTGTTATTAAGCTACACTTAAGTTCATCAGAAATATAGTCATTTCTTAACATAGAGGTGAATAAGTTTGCTATAGCACAATATATTATACGTAGATGATGTGTTCATATTACATCGTATCTTCGCCGACCGATTTTCCCTTTGGTAGGGACTGTATCCCGCGCTCAACTACGGCGGATGTAACAACTGCTTCCGGATCCGGCTTAAAGTTCATGAAAATCTCGTCGACCGCCTGTTCCACATGGTGTCTCCAATTATCATCAAAATATTCCGATTGAGCGGGAGAATGAACAGAGCTTCCGTAAGCTAATGTAAAGCTTTGTTTCGCCGTATGTGTCACAAATAGAATACGTAACGCGCGTGTGCCATACTCGACCGTGAAAATGAAATATGTCTTATGTGAAATATTCGCCTTCGCAATTTCGCAGTTAAAACTCAAAACGTATATGTCGCGTACATTTTGTTATTAAGTTATAGAACTACAAATTATAATAATCACAAATCATCGCAATCATCATCATCAATTCATCATCATCATCGCGCTACTTCTGCTAATCATCATCAACAACATAACTATTAATTATTGCAATTAATATGACGGTCATCATCATCACAAAGAAAAACACATGTTACTGATATTCAACATGCCCGCTGTAGCCTCGCTGTTTTTGTTGAGGATGACCCACGCCTAGGTAGAACCACCGACCTTTCCTAAGCTAGCTATACAGCTCCTCACATGTAAGATTTGTCCGGTACCGGGAGAGATTCAAACTCACAGCGGTGAGGGATTAGTGATCACTAGTCTGAGACAATCACCACTGGATTACTAGCTTCAAATCTCATTTTTTTAGTGAAGTGATTTAATATAGTGATTGTTTTTGGATATTTTTCTATGAACACCATGTTTTGTATATCCAAATTGACAAATAAACGATAAGAAATACTTTTCTCTTTATTCGATCATCATACGTGGTAAGTAAAAACGAAGAGCGAGTGGAACTGCTTGAATAGCACTATATCAAGATCGGAACAATGTTCCCGAAAAAAATAAACCATTTTCAATCGAATAGTTTCGGCCTCCTAAACAGTGATTAGCGCATGTATAATTGTAAAGATTACTGCATACCTAATGAAATCATTTATTAGATGTCGAATCTGGGTTAAAAATAGGATAAAAAGCGCTTCTATTTTCAGTCACAAAAATAAAGTAAAACTTAGAGATTTTCTCAATATTAAAACTATCTCATTAAGAAGACCGGTTTTGTCACAAAGGTGGCTTTTATATCGAGGTTTTATTGCACGCTGCTATTTGAAGCAAACCGATGATGTTTATTTATCAATATAGAAATAAGACACTCTATTAACATTTATGATCTTACGCTTTGATAGTGTACGGTAAATTGGTACCAATTTGTCGGGGTATTGCTGTATCATAAAAAGATTAGGTTGGGATAATTTTCATTCATCTTTGAAATCACGTGAAAAAGACAGGTGTTTGTTTATATACGTGCGGTTGTAACTGTGGAATTTCATTGACGGGTCTGTGTGCGTGTGTAGTTGTAGTAAAATTAAGCAACAGACAACATACCTTTCAGTTTGATAAATCGTACAATTCTACAGTCAAACTTGAGTTACCGACCATTTTCAAATCAGAAAAAGCAGCCTCTTTAAACTTTGTCCTCTCTAAGTACGCGTTTATTGGTATACAGTGCTTTACCCCCTCTCTCCCTCTCTCTCTCTCACTCTCCCTCAAAGTAAAGCTGCAGCCGTGGTCCAGTGGTTAGTGCGCTGGACTCGAAGCCCGGAGATCTGGGTTCGAATCCAGATCGCGGCAGGTCATACCCTTCCACGAAAGTTGACAATAATGTCGATTTTCCTCCACATGTGGAGAAGTTGTCGGCTCCTTGTGGAAGGGTAAGTCAGTACTGGTTAGTATACAGTCCAGGAAAACTGGTTAGGTGAACCGGTCGCCGTATATAACTGAAAATTGTTGAAAACGGCGTTAAACCCCAGTGACAATAAGTCAACAATAATTACAGAGTAAAGTTCTTACTCAGCTCTAATCTCTATCCAGAGTTGTCGTTCTTTATCCATCACATACATCTCTTTCAACGTCTCAACTTTTTATAAGATTCTTGTGAAACAAGAAATAAAGCCACATATGGTACAAATTTTACAACTAAAAGATGCAATTTCTTTTGCACAATACATTCGGGACAAAAGATGTGATAATTTCTCAGAAAACCAGAGAAATTATTTCATTTATCAAGGGCACTATTTCCCGCCGGTCAGTGTCCTTGAAAACTATCACAGACTGGTACAAAGTTCAGTCAAAACATGTGAATGATAGTCAAATCACACATGATAACATATAGGCCTTTTCGAATACATGATTTATCTGCCCCTGATAGCTCTACTTAGTCCATCCTGCTTTATTGTTTTGTTAAGTGTCTGCTCGCTCTTTGGTGATTGTATATAGGCTTTTTATAAATTGGTTTTCGTTGAATCAATCTGGTCAGAGACAACAGGTTGGCCTAAAATTCCCTGGACGCTGATTGGTCAGTTTTGGTCAAAATCCGGGCTGAATTCTGCGAGACTTTTCGTACTCGGAACTTCTCAAACGTGAATGCAATAATAGATCAAAACATAGAAATTGAATCATTATTTTTATAACATTGTTGTGTAAATACCTAATTTAGTACAGTAGAACTTCGTTATTACGAATATTGATATCATAAGAACTCGATTTATCTCGAGGAGTTTTAAAGTTCTGTCATTTTTTAAATGTTCGGGGATACAAAAAAACTGTATGTAAGCGATCAACGTATATTTCAACATTCTCTGATTTCTTAGAGAACAATTTGCGTTAGCATTTAACCATACATGTACATTATTATGTAATATTTACATACTGTCAATACGCTAGTTAACACACATGATACACTTCAATTAATCAACCAATAAATACCTCATTATTACGAGCATCCGGTTTTTCTCGAGTATTTCGTCTATTCCAATGACTCCTCGAGGTAACGAGGTTTTACTGTATTTATTTAATATCCGCGGTCTACTTACCTGTACGTATTTAATACCCGAGGTCTACTTACCTGTATTTCAAAAAGGAAGACTTGACTGCTTTAAAAATACAAACACTGTGAAGTCTTCTTAAAATAGAATAGTCACGGTCGATATTGTCGAAATGTAAAATTTTCCACTTTTATTATTTTTATTTATTTATTGAATACTTGTAGGGTAAACTTGGACCATTCATGTTCAATCAGATTATATATTAAATTGTTAAACATAATTAATGCATCTTGCAAACAATATACACCTGAACCCCGTCTTGCGACCACCCCGAAATTAAGACCACCCCGCAAATACGGGCATTTTCAAAGAACGGATTTTGATCGCACTTAGCAACACCTTCGCACCTCAGATAATGAAATTGCCGCAACGCTTAAATTGTTTTCGGTCTGGACCTTATAGATGTAGAAAATATAGAAGATCGTTTATTATAGTGACATGTGATATACATAATATTTACAAAGTATCATAAATACAAGTTTATAAATCACCCGGCCCTATGGACCTATAAGTCACTTTCAAGAAATTAGTACAATAAAACAGCATTATAAATACATTAATTTTTATCGAATTTTGATCAGGTTACTAGGTGGGTTTGTAACGTAATATAGTACAATATTAAACACACAATGTATATAATGTTTTTTGCAAGTTAAGATACTTTTATACTGTATACTGCTCTTATCTATAGTACTGATAATTATACATACAAGTAATATAAACAACAAAATAAATAAGCACTAGAATGTTAATTTATGATGGTGTATATAGTAATCTATTCCTCAGCATGTAAGATTTCACCAAATATTTAGCACTTTTCCTAGTATGACTATTTAACAACAGGCATATCTTCTCTGTAGATGAACATTGTACATAAGTATTATCATTTAAGATGGCGCCAAAGGTCTGTAGTCTTTGTGATATATATATTTTGAACACTCAATAAGGAAATGCAATTCATTATCATCCACATTATCATCACAGAAACAACAGAGTATTTGCTTCCCCAATATATCTACCAGTCTCTACACGAAGGGGTAAGATTCCACAGCGAAATTGGGCTGACAAAGAATGTTCATATTTGCTAAGATTTAAATGCATAAAGCCTTCAGTTTCAATGTGCGATTTGAACAGTTTATACGTGCGTAATTTCGAGGTTCTCTTAACTGTTTCTCGCCATTGGTCATTGAAGAATTATTCGACCTTTGTACGCGCTGAATTCAAATCAACAACATGTTTGTGCTCGTAATGATCAGCAATCTGTAGAGTGTTTATAATATGCTTAATATCACTGCACCAATTGTTCATTCCTATGCTATAGTCATGCTCGAATGCTTGTTTGGTAATTCTGTCATTGTCCATTTTAACCAATCTGTTCCATAAACGTAATATATTGATCCAACGTCTATATCTACTGGAAACCAGCCAATATCACCGGTGATGGCCGCAATTGGTGCAAATCTATGAACACCCAAAAAGTATCTAATTGCACGATATTGGACATTGTCTAATTGCTGGTATTGTCTGAAGCCCAAAACAGACGAGCAATAGTCTAACACAGGTTCGACACAATAATGAACAAGTTTTTCATAGGATTTTAAACCTAAGTCCATTATACTGTGTATTTTGTTAATTACACTGACCAAGGTTCGACCTCCAGTTTTACCCATAGCGTCACAATTACAGGAGAAATCTAATTTCTTATTGAATATTACAACAAAATATTTATATTCACTAACAGTTTCTAAATAATTGTTCCCGGCGTGAAATTCGAACTCAGTTCTTATGCGTCTACCTTTTCTGTTATGCATTTCGATTTTGAGGTGTTAACAAGGACACGCCATTGCTTACACCATTGATGCATAGCGTTGAGTATTGTCTGTAAGTCATCTCCAATACCGGCAACCAGAGCAATGTCGTCAGCGTATAACAAAATTGATACATTTTTTACTTAACTGATCCGTACATCTTATCATCAACACCATTGAGTAAAAGTTAATATACGAGCATGTCACTATCAACAAAATCAAAGGCTTTCTTCAAATTTATAAAGGCTGTGTACGTATTGTCATTGTTTTAGCTATGCTACTTCATGTGAACACGTGATCCTCACATGACCTGTCCTTTCTGAAGCCGTTCTGCTCGTCTGCGAGAACATTGCTATCTTCAAGGTAGACTGACATACGTCTGTTTATGAACAAACTATAGAGCTTTCTAATGCTAGAAAGTAAACTAATACCTCTGTAATTTAACGGTACGCGTTTATCAGAAGCTGTGTCCTTTAATATCGGGCAGATTATTGCTCTGCGCCATTTACTAGGGGTAATTCTGGTGTCAAAAACTAGCTGAAAAAGTTTGTGCAAGACCGCTAGGACCGGCGAGAATTTCAGTACAACGTATGGTATATTATCAAAACCACAGGCCGATTTTGACTTTGACGACATTATAACACTGGTAAAATCTTCAATTGTAATATTATGATTCAATTGCTCATTTGAGGTATACAGTAGATCTGCACTGTTCTGCTCAATCAGTACCTTGTGTACCTTTGCGAAGTTATACGCGATGTCATCAAAATCATCACTATCACCATTGTACAAGTTAGCAAAGTCACTTTTCCATCTATCAAACACTGCGTTTTCAACAGTAGTGGTGTTTCCACTGTCATCAATTACTTCGATAGGTATCGAAGTATCCCTCCTAGACCCTAAATGCTTAACCTTGTTCCAAAATTCATTCAGGTTGGACGTTGCCATGCTTTCAGTGTCCATAGCTACTGTTCGGTGGTATGCGCGGTCTGATTCACGTAATAACTTATCAAAACGGTACCTGGCATTCATATACTCAATCCGTTTCGCCGATCTAACGCTTCTAGGGTGGGGAATTGATGTTTTTAATGATATCTAACACATACACATTCACTTATATATGCTTTTAAATGCATGTAAGTAATATATATATAAATACGAATTTTGGGGACTTGCATGTACAGCAATGACTTTCTTAAGTAAGTAATGGTCCTAAAAAGGGCCGTTTGATATCACGTGTGGAAGGCGAGACACTTATTTGGCGGCCTTGGTCTTCTTGGGCAGGAGCACTAGCAGACATGAATGCACTGCACTGTGGTTATTCGTTCACGGAATATTGCGAAAATGGGCGTCAATTTTCTCCATGCCTTATATACCCCCAGAAATCGGATTGGCCTACTTGGGAAAGCGCTACAATGACCCTAATGCACCGACCGTCGACGAATCACAATGCGCGAGACTAGGGCAATCCAGCCAATCAGCGAGCGGCTTACAAACGGCCGTTCGGCAGGGCAATTTTGCAGTTTTTTCGAGTTTTCTCCGTGAGGGCTTCATGGGACGGCATGAATGTGGACATTTTCGAAAAGATAAGGGTCTCTATTGTGTTAGGGCGCATATTTCATCTCGATAATTCTACATGTCAGCGTCAGGGCTCGAAAAACTCGGCGAAAAAGGCGAACTTTCAATTCTTTACCAATTATTAATGCTGGGACTATTTAACTCGGAATGCATTCATTTATGCTAGTTTTCGTCTATTTCAGCAGGCCGTGGTAAATTCAAGAGGCGTAGCTCGACGCTTTCAAAGATACACGATGTACTGAAATCAGCCCCACGGACGGCGTTTCGGTAAGTATTTTGCACTTTTTTCAATCTTGGATATCAATTCGGCTAAAATAGGTTGTGCATTGACAAATTATGTCCATGTATTGTGCAAAGACATCGCTTTCGGGCCGATTTGTCGCCGAACGTGGTGCACTGGCTCGAAATAGCTGTTTACTATAGAACAAAGAGCAAAAGGCTCCGACCAATCGCAACGCGCGAGACTAGGCCAATCCCGCCAACCAGCGAGCGGCTTGCAAACGCCTTTTCGGCAGGGCAATTTTGCAGTGTTTTCGAGTTTTCTCCGCGAAAGCTCGATGGAATTGTGCAAATGTGGACATTTTCAAAAGATATGACCACCCATTGTGTTAGGACACTTGTTTTAGTTCGATACGTGGCCGTACGTAGAAATAATGCGCCTTCTAAAATTGGACCCTGGTAGGATTCCTTCCTCCTCCTCATTTGTGCTTAACTCACTGGCCGGGTTTGTTCAATTGACAATTTTTTAGAGAAAAATCATTTCGGGAGTATTTTCTGGCCCTATAAAGGGTATCTTCGTAGATCAGACCCGACATACATTTCACACCAACGCTACGAGCGAGACGGCGGATAGCTGGCTTGGTGACACCCTGGATGTTATCACGCAGAACCTTCTCGACTCACTTATATATGCTTTTTCCTAGGCATTCGACTCCTTTACCACGTGCGGACATGTTGTCTCGTCGGTGGTTTGGCTGAAAATGAACTTCGAAAATGATTTCCGCCTTATATAGGAGCACGTCTGGGTTAGTAGGTCAGCGCACCTGATTGGCGCTCTGTCCTCTTATCGTACTTCGAAAATTGGCGAGTTGCGAAATCGTGTTTTTGGCCGATAGCGCTTTCGCGTTTCGTCTCACCTATACAATGTGGGGGTGTTTTGGATTCCTCGCGCCGCGGCGCATCTAATGAGACAGGGCCAAAAAATCCTGGAATTCCGGAATCCGGACGATTTTCTAGTCATGGTTTAGAGGTAGAGCGTCCGACTTCTGATCAGAAGGTCCTGACTTCGAATCCCGGCTTTGATAGGTTTCGTTCATGAACTTCACAATCCCAATTTTCAGACGCAGTACTGGTGTAGTGTCCAGGAAGCAGACTCGAGCGGGATTAATATAAGCAAAATTATTTGTTTCACAATCGAGCTCAAATAAATTAGTATAATGTTTTGATTTCTGTACATGATGTATACAGGTACAAAGCGTTTTAATTGTTTTATGACCTAGTGGTTCGGTTTCATGGAACAATACACACTGATAGTGGCTACTCATGGTGTCTGAAATACATGTTTTAAAATCACATCTTAGCGTCTATGTGTCCGAAATTCGATCAGAATACTTAATCTACAATCCAAATTATAACATTATGACACCAAACAAGATAATTATTTTATGACCAAACAGTAGTTTGTTTTCGCTACTGGCTCTGAAAAAAGGGTCGGTAGGTAGGGTTTTGTATTTTATGTGTTTTTATTTTTTTATTCCAGAATATAACTGACATTATTCTTATTTTGCCAAACTATTATTTAACCAAAATAAATTATAGGTTGGCGGCAAAAATTGGGTCGGTCGGGGAGCGGAAACAAGCTATTTTAAGGCTTAATGAATTATACGCTATTTTACAATCCTCTTAGTAACCTATATACATTATATATAGTATAAATATATTATACATGTGTATACAAGGTTGTTATGTGATTGTATTGATTTTCTTTTTTTATTATTACTGATCCTGATGTTTATATGTTTATGTTGGTTATATTGTGTGATTTTGTACTATGTACACGTCTTCTGTTCTGTTCTGTTCTGTTCCGTTTATGTATATTCGTTGATTGTTCTCGTGTAAATCAGTGACTATCAAATATCCTAACTAAGTGCATATTTATAATTGTTGAATACATTGTCTTTTTGATGTTGAAACGAAAGAATTCAATGAAAAGTTAATAATAAATTGCATTTTTAACTTTTAGAATTATTAAGTTCAACTTAATTCAATTAATATTTTTTCTCGTATTTTTTTGCATATTTTATCTCGTACATTAAAGCGACCTCTGTCTGTATGACGTCATAAGAGTAAACTTTCTAACATTGAAAAATACAACAATTATCACCCTTTAATCCATCCATTGTTAATGTAAAATATGTGATATTTGAGTTCACTTTTTTCTCGAGCTACATGAATTTCCCAGATTGCATGACGCACCTTGGTCTGAATAACGTCATTAATTTATTTTGAGTTAAAAGTATTTTTTCCCAATTTTAGACACTAAAAATACAACAATTATCACCCTTTAATACATTATTGTTAACGTATAATACGTGATATTTCGAGTTCACTGTATTTTTCGAATTACACGAATTTCCACGATTGCATGACACACATCGGTCTGTATTACGTCAATGGAGGTAACTGGGGTAACGGGTATTATTAACTGTATGACGAAAGCTTTGTAATATATTTGAATGGCCTATTTTACAAGTCATATCTTGTGGTCTATTCATGCTTTGTAAATCTTTATACACATGCAACGCAGTAATCATCTGTAAATAATTATTAAATAAGTGATAAATTAAGGTTTATTTATTGATTCATGAAACAGAAACGTAAATTCTTGCCCTTTGCCTTGTACAAGTTGACTATTTTGTATCCTTATAATATAGATGTATTAAACAGCCTGTCTTTGTAATGGTATTTTGAAATATATTGAATAAATGTCAATTTTAAAATTTATTAATTTGTATAGTGAAACTATTGATACACGGCTCTATAATATTATTTTTACAACAATGCATTAAACAAATTACACACACGATAGTTCCAAATCTGAGACTTTTTGTCTTATGTCAATAAAGCTACCTGAGTTATTATACCTTTACATCACAAACCAAGTTCTGTGACGATCCATCAACAGCAACATAATAATGCTTCTCCCAAAGGGTGTTGTGTTGGAGAGGTTGCACTGTATATTCATCATTTAACATTCTTCTTTGCGTGAACTCATGAACTGTACTAATCAAAATAATAATGTAGATTTTATATACATATATATCATTTGATGCTTAGAATTTGTGAGTAAAACTTTGTCGGTCTATTTACAATTATGTAACTCTGTATTCATGTATATACATGTGTGTGTTATTGACATGTATTTAGAGCCGGAGGCCTTTATTTACAAATAAAATATTTCTTCTTCAGTTTACATAAAATGTATTGATTATCTCCCTTACACCGACATGTTCAACTCGTCTAAACCACGAAATCTAAGTACACCTTTAATATACCATTGAAAATGTCAATCTGTCCGTGTTTCACAGTCTAAAATAATCCATATCATTTATTTTACTGGTGATTAATACAAAGTTGCGTTATTTTAGAACACACAAGCAACAAATGTATTATAAGCTATACCAATTTGTCAATCTCCCCTATATAGCAAAAATTTAGAATGTTTTCTCTCATTCTAAGATTTATTTATTTAAAACTGATTAATAACACACCATCATATTATCCAATTAAGGATTAGAATCTATCTTATTGATTTGTATTACCTTACATACATGACAATATACATCTAGAGAGCTTCTATTTCTTATAACGTTTTACATTTGTTACAAATATATACAAGTACTAATATTAATCACTATATTTCAGGATCAACATTGAGTATTATACATTGAATGAATGACGACTACTTCATTGGTAATACAGAATTATACATGGCTAAAGTCCAACCATAATGACTGCATCAATATCACACAAAAAGACAACTTGCGGTGTACTAATATTTTACATGTATTGTAACTGGCTGTAAGTGTTTCATGACACTTGTTTAACTAATGTATGTCCATAGTATATTTCTTGTTAGTCTAAATCTACACATTTGATATTCTTAGAGATTTAACTTTTTGACCGGCCCATCTTTTGATAAAAATCGCATAATCTGAATTATTTGCGCGACTTTTAGTAATTGTAGCGTTCGACAGCTCAATCAATTAAGTGCCCTGAGACGTAATTCAAGGATCAATGGGTTCAATCCTCGTTCGGTGTAAAAATTCCTACTCGCCTGTGTAATGCAAAACATCCTTCAGACATTAAATACTCCGTAATTATCATTGAATTATGGCTAGTCGTGTTTTCATGTCTTCAAAGCAATCATATCATTCTTATAGGATGAAGAGTCTTGTAATATTGCAAGTTTACATGTTTCAATGTTGTTTTCACAATCTAATTGGCTAGTTTTTGTCACAACTTTATATTTCTGTACACGATAAATAATCTATACGGTAATATGAATATTTATTTTTTATGTATTTTTCAGTTGTTGGTATCAAACTACGGATTCATCATTTCTTTCTGCGAGTACATATCGTTCCCATGGTAACATGTTATGGAGTGGATCGTTCATTGCTATGACAACAGTACGGATATCTTGGAGAGCTGTAGAACATCGAGCCTTGAATAGCCGACTTGTGACTAACACTTGAAGAAATAACCTTTTGATCGAAAGTTAGGGAAAATTGATTTTATTTTCAAGAACACAGTTTTTTTTTATTTTATAAAAATAAAACGTCATTTTACTGATCCTGGCAATGAACATATATTTATCTGTTTTAGATGCTAGGTCTGATGGGGTGTCTTTGACTCGGTAACATACAAATTGGAGAAAGTGGATATAAACAAACAGACCATTGAATAGAACTAGAACTTGTGGATATTTGTCATTTATAATGGACCCTATTCTGGACCCTTTCATTGGAAGGAACGAAAATCTGACAGACGTATGTCACAGCTTTTGTTTCATATATTATTAGATAAATGTTTCATATTTAGTACGACTTGGTTGAAGCAAATGTAGAACAAACCTATGTATTGTATACATATAGATATTATGTACATATCAACTTAAATGTGACTTGTTATCATAATTTGTATGTAACAGAATCCAAGTTATTAACGATAAGTTTAAGACTTCTTCCAAAAAACGTTTAAAAGTACGTTACAGCATGTAACTAATTATATTAACTAAGTCAGTCAGTGGTCATAGAAGTTATAACAACTTAATAAACCACTCTCGTTAGCTGCTGTCTTGATTTGAACCCTCCTTGTACGGTTCATGGGTCCGGTCCAGGAGTCCGGTTCAGGAGTACGGTTCAGGAATTCAGTGTTTTTGTATTCGTTTGGAGTAAAAGTAGTGTTTTAGTGTTAAAAGTGTGTTAAATATGTGCTTAAAGTGTTTTTGTATTCGTTATGCTTTGGAATTAATTAGTGCGTTTCTATATAATTGTGCTGGAATAATGTGTTTTATTCTTAAAATTGGATTATTATACAACATCAACCATCTGAACTCAAGGTAGGCGAGAATAATATCGATCTTGCACCGTAACATTCACTGTTCTCGTTAATGGTCATTTATCACATTAAATTAACAACAGTAAAACCTCTCTTAGATCTATACTACTTCAACATTAAGACCACGAAGTGTCGTGTAATAGACAATTAATGATGGTCATAATGTTTTTTACTGTGTACATGTATACATGTATTCAATACAAAGAGAAACAGTCATAATGTTTTTTACCTGTGAACATGTATTCAATACAAAGAGAAACGGTCATTATGTTGTAAAATTTCTATTTATTTTAATCAACTGTTTAATGTACCGACTTACGTACATTCTTACATTCAAAACGAAATAACAACAAATGCGAGTTTCTTTTTGTAATCATAATGTAGTCGAACGTCTCAAATCCGAAACTTTCCAATCCGGAATCCTCTCTAAACCGAACACGCCAGCAGGTCCCGATTTTTTTATTTTGTGTTTAATGCTAGAAAAAAAACTTTTGGAATCCGGTACATTTGTATTCCGGAAACCTCACTAATCCGTACATTTTGTCTGTCTGAGCAAGTTCAGATTAGAAAGGTTCTACTGTACATTGAAAATGATGAACTATTTTTCTAAGAACTCATTTTGCAGTTTTTTGAAACTAAGGATAAGAATTTCAAATTAGGCAGATCGCTTAGAACCACCAACCTTCTGTAAACTAATTAGACAGCTTCTTCACATGTGAAATTTTGTCAAGTCGAGAATGGGATTCCAACTCACGGCTCATGATTACCAGTCAGAAACCATAACCACAGGAGCCGCTTCTCTTCACTCTAATTATTGTTAAGTTGATAAATCATTACGAATGTATTCTATTTAAAATTTGATATTAATTATATGTTTCATAACAAAGCCGCTGTTATCTATTATAGTTAAATTCTGCTAAGTTTCTGTATGATGAGGCATTTCAATCGTACTTCCGGTGCGGCCCACAGGAGCTCCCCTTACTACCAGAAAACTAGCAACACATCGGCTTGTTAAAATGTTCTAGATATATTCTTACAATGTTTTTCGAATCCTTGGAATCATTTTTCGAGTCGAGTGAAATATTTTCACCACTACATCGATATAAAGTCACGTGATCATATTATTTCCCCTTATTACCGAGGTTTTACTAAATATTCAATACAAAAAGAAACGAAATCGCTCACAAAAATCAAATTAGACTAAATCATCATTGGAATAATATATCAATTTATTTACATAAAAATATACCTTTGTCATATTAACATTTCTTTTTGTATTGAATATGAATGAATAAATATAGAGTTTTATTCAATGAATGTATGGTCGCAAATGTTTTCATTTTCTTGATGTATTATTCAGATTATTTCCACATTGAGAAAAATAACCGTATAAAATTGAGTTTCTGTGGGGAAACAAGAAAAGCTCTAACTTAAATTATACCAAACTAGGTAAAAATTGTCTTATAATGATTATACAAGTAATATACAATGTTAAGCCTTAAACTTATAAAATTAAGAACTATTGGACAAATATTACTGCGGATTGATTTTCAGTTGTTATTTTAGAAGATTCTTAATACATGGAATGAAAGTTGTACACGTGATAAGGTTCGAAGATTCTGGTTGTATTTTCTGTGTATTATTAATATGACATAATCTATTAATTGATATTCAATTATTTCTGTTTGACATCGAGTGTTGATGGTAAACTGTAAACTTGGAGTATAAGCGGGTGGTTGATTCGGAGTAGTGTTTAGAAGAAATTTTTTTAAAGAATGAATTCAGAAGTGAAATGTGACTGGTGTACATTTGACGTTTAATGGGCGAAATATTAGATGAGTGTCCAAAGTTTTGTGCGGCAGTCTAACGTATTGATAACTCATGATGATGATAATATGGTAATACTGACAAATGTGCAAATGATAATATAAACATTAACACAGGATTATTCTGAAATACACACATGTACTGATAATTGTGTTGCTGACGCAGGGCTTTTTTCACAGGTGGGGGAAAGGGCCTTTCTTAGATTTGGGGGAAAATTAGCACAGTATTTTTGCATATGGGGAAGGAAAACTTGATGCGAACTGAATTTTAGGGGAAATCTGCATGAATTTAAGTATTTTTTCTGAGGGAAGACGCCTATAAACGTCCTTTACTATAGAATGAAAGAAAGCCCTGTGACGTACTAGTATACGTCTGTTGTCGTCTTCAAGGTTTTATTAATTGACATCCCTGTGTTTTTCTATGGATTGTTGTTGCGTTCCAACTCAATAAACTAAGGCGAGTTTCTATGTTAGTATTTTGATTGGATGATGGCACACTGTCTGTAAAGTGACAGTTGTTGAAAATTTAATACCGTATATCGTTCATTGTGTTTTATAAAACATTTGGATTTTCGCAGATTGTTTAAAATGATTGTAACACATACTGTTGTTTTTTCATGTCCCATTTGCTAATATGTAGAATAGTTTTGAAAATGATAAATTTATATTCGGAGTTACAACTTTGTGAGGTGAAATTAGAATGTTCACATTCCATACACCCGTGGTTTAATTCTTTGATATTGATCGACAGACATATGTTAAAGGTGTAGAACCTATTTTTTCCTGTCTCTGCTTCATTTCTTAATGTGAGTTTTGTAAGAAAGTAGTATTTCTATCCATAGGCGGACCCAGGGCGGGGCGGACCCGGCGTACGTCCCCCCCTAAAATTGCCCAAGCAAAGGTTTTTCGCACGCTACGTGTGCAATAAGTTACATTTTATTACATACCACTCCAACTAGAAATCCTGGATCCGGCTATGCTATCAGTAGTCATTGAATAAAAAGTCTTCCATAAAAGATCTCTATTTCTTTAGAATTCCTCAAACATTGGACTTTTGCAAAAAAATGGTTATACGATTTACTTTTTGAAGATGTACGGAAAATAAATATTGATATCTTAGAACGCAGTGAACTATAAAAAGGTGCTACACCTTTAAATGCTGTAAATTATGTCACACAGGTAATATAATATTGATGTCTAAATTTATGCACCGTTTTGTCAGATTGTACTGAATTCAATTGGTTGAGTTCAAAGTGGTGAAATTGTCAAATATCAAACATCAAAGTAAATGGACGCATTTTTTGTCTTTCTGTTCTGTATCATGTATAGATGATATACCAGATTTTATAATGTTGATGTTGTATCAGGAGAGTAGACTTTTACACGAGTGTCCTTTTGCCGCACAATTAAATGTAACAGACAGCTGGTTATTATTTGAATGTTTAAATGACTGGTTTTTGTTTCCACCTTTGTGATCAATATGATGTTACTTTTATCTCTGTATAAAACTCTTACATCATTTACAAATAATAACACTCACACACACATATATATTTGTTGTTTTTTCATCGTAATTTTGAATTAACACAAATGAACAAACGTATAAATTTATTACCTCCATTTTCTTAAGATATTTAAAACATATAAGGCATATAAGGGATTATAATATTATCTTTTTATTATTTTATTCATAGCAAATCGACATATATAATATACCTTTAGCCATTTACAAATTTAAAAAAATATGACCCAGGAAAACAATGGACTGAAAAATGAAGAATCATGAACAATATAAACACAATTTTAAGTAACAGACTAGTTAACATATACATACACATGTAGATATTTTACGAAGCAGTAATCGCGAAAGGTTTTTCTGTCTAATTTTCATTGCATTATGAATAAAATTTGCTGTATTAAAATAACTTTAAAGCTGTTTGACAATAGTATGTTACAAAATCGAGGTTATACCTATGAGGCTGGTGACTATATCGGAGCGAGTTCGGGAAAGAAGGTCCTGAATGAATTTCTAGCAGAAATGGTGAGTTGTTTCGAGTTTCTTCATGTCTGTGATTGAGATGTTATTCCATAGCTCGTATGAATAAAGTGTTTTAGGGAGTACACGTGTGATACAAAGCTTAACCAGCGTGGGTGGGGTGATATTATCGGTTGCTGATCTGAGATTTGAGATCGAGAGTAAGGCCTAAACAAAAACAGGTTTGTTTCCGGTTACATGTCCCAAAAATATGGATCGGTAGGTAGGGATTTTTTAATGTTTTTTTTACATATATCGGCAAGATTGTATTGGAATATGTGCGCTGTAATATTAATGAGTTGTGAAAATTACAAGGTAGCACTAAGATTTGGATTCCGTAAAAAACTTATTAGTCGGCAAGTAAAATATTGGGTCGGTCGGGTAACCGGAAACAAACCCTTTTTAGTTTTTTTTAATGTTCCTGTGATTGATTGTCTTATTTCGTCTATGTTAAACTGAAGTTTGCCTGTAGATGATTGAATAGTTCCTAGATGTTTAAAGAAACGTGTACTCGGTATGTAGACGTTGTATTGTAGCTTTAGTTTGGGAATTGAGTTACAGTCAAACCTGTGTTTGAGGTCGCCTCCGAATAAAAACAACCCTGTGAATAAAGGTCATTATTTGAAAAACTTCACTGATTATTTAGAACAAACTGACCTCCGAATAAAGGCCATCCATCAATAAAGTCCATATTTTATCTTTCCTTATGGTGGCATTTGTTCGAAAGTTTGACTGTATTTGTCATGCAAGAGAGTTGGTAACCCATAAGCATTGACAAACATTTTGAGGCGTTATATCTGTATCGTCAGGAATGTGTGTTGTGCTTGCATGCGTGCGTGCATGTGGGTTGGTATACCTTACATAACGAGGTAGATTTTAGGTCGCCAAAATAGGTAACAATTTTAAGGGTATCATTAACGAGGAATTTAGGGTTAGGGCTATATTTCAATTAGTTGTGTAAGTCATTCCTTGTCAATACCCCCCCAAAAAAAGTAAATTAGGGTTTTAGGGGCATTGACTTACCTACCGAGGTATACCCTCACAATTTTCATGATCGAAATTGCATAGAGAAGTGAGGTATAGGTGCACCAACCTCTGTGCGTGCGTGCGTGCGTGTGTGTGTGTTTTCTATTTTTACATGAGAGAGTCAGTGAACGTATACATACACACAAGTACATTAATATAGCGCCAAAAATTTCTGATATTCGATTGCGCTTCACATGGTCCCATTAAAAGCCAGTCTCAAAACTTTGTACAGCTTAGTAAGTAAGGAATTTTAAGAGCAAAAATGTTCTTAGTTTTATTCTGAACTGGTTTTCATTTAGAAGACATTTCAAGTCACGTGGGAGAGCGTTCCACCATTTTGGTCCCACTACACTAATGGACCTATCTGCTATTTTGGTCACATTTCTTGGCGGTACATTGTGTTTGTATAGTTGAAAAAATCAGCGATATATACGAGCGCTGTTTTATTAACAACTCTGTATACAAGGACTATAACTTTAAATATAATCTTTGCTCTAATTGGTAGCCAATGAAGTTTTTTTTAGATTTAGAACAATACTGTTCATTTGTCCAGTTTTACAGTATTGTAAACTATTTAAGTTGAGAGAATTTGAATTATCATCGAAAACACATGAAAAACGTAGTATATGCTTGTATTCATTTGGTTTGAATTTCATTAACGGGAAAACGTGTATTCAAGTTGTAAATTTCGTAGCAGCCGAATAGTTTGACATAACATTTCATAATACAGTCTAACAAAATGTAATGACCATCTTTAACCAGCATTTCATAAAAAACGGCCCCTTGTGAGACTGCACAACTTTTGTTCCTTCTTTTATATCATGTTAATGTATGCAAAAACTCTTAATTTCCGTATATTTTTTAAAACTTCTACTTCTAGAGAAATTTATCTTTCTTTAAAGAATTACGAGCTTTCTGGTCAATTTCTATACCCGATTTGTTGAGGTTTAAAAACTCACCAAGACATACACACGGGATATTATTTTGAGAAATGGTATTCATATTCGTGGTTTAGTTCCGTAATTAATCGTAAGAACAAAGGTTATCGTTGTAAGCACAGTCTTGAATTTATGTTATGATAAGTCTCAATTATGATAAGTGTCTTACATTACCATGAACATGACTTCATGAACTGATGTATATGTAATATTATATAAACATAATTATATAGCAGTACATAACGTTATAATGTCGAAGTTCAAGGGACCGCGCAAAATTGTTCGATATAAATAATGTAAATGTTTTTACATAAATGTTGCATGTCTTAAATACACGGAAAGTATAAATGCCGTATTTCGTTCCTATCCCGTACATACAATAGCACGATTAAATGATTATTACAACACACCGACGATCGCTCTAAAACGTAAACACTTTTTTCCATCCATCCATCCATCCATCCATCCATCCATCCATCCATCCATCCATCCATCCATCCATCGAGAGATTTGTCCAGTAAGACAAATTGATGCACATTCCAGGTATTATATGTTAACATGTTATAGGTATTATATGTTAACATGTTATTGGTATTACATGTTAACATGTTATTTTAATCTGATAATATCAAACTATTTGTAAGTCACAGATCAGTGGTTTAGACGTCGTGGTTTATTCAGAGTCTGTTATTGTTCATTCAACAAAAGATGTGACGTTAAATGTCTGACATACTTTATAAAAAATCACCTCTACTTAATATCTAATGTTCACTTCATAAAATATTCCATTTTTAACAACGGTATTAACCACATATATAAAAACAATTCTGTTATTTCATGATATTTTTCGTTTTCCATCATTTTGGGCGTTTTTGTGACGCGTTTTTTAAAAGTAGTGATATTTTTTTGACGTTCCAATAAAAATACTAGTTTTTAAATAAAATTTATAGGATTACTGTATCGTTTTTTATGAGTATACAACTTGCCTGTTACCCGCTTTGAACTTTGGTAAGCAGACGATCAAATAATCGTGAACAAAATTAGTTTGTTCCCGGATATTTTTATTCTCTTCAAATACATGTGCGTATACATCATGACAGTCAATTGGTAGTACACTCCCTTATATATGTACAAAATAAAAATTTTTATTTTTTCTCACATAGCTTCGAACTTGTCAATCTTCAGTGAATGTTTAATTGAAACATGAATGTCTTCGATCGAGATTTATGGGTATAATGTGCGAATCTTTCGTTCAGTGAATTTGTTAAGCAGTTTTCAATTTTGTGCAAAATTTTTGGTAGAATTCTACTGTCAAGCCATCAGAGCCAGGACTTTTGTTTAGTTTCTTATAAAAAATCGCTTGTTTTATTAGACCTTCACACACGTTTGCTTGATAATCGGATAGTATGTTTTAATTGAACATTATATAAGTATAATTCATTATCAATTTCTTCCGATGAGCCCGTGTACAGCCGTTCGTAGTACTGAACAATTTCCTTTAGTATCAAGTCGTTTCTTGTGATCGTTTGGTTGTTTATTTTTAAAGAACAAATTAATTTTCTATACTGTCGAGATTTTTCAAGATTTATAAAATATTTAGATTTATTTTTAATCCTCTTCAAGAATGTGAATTCTACACCTTATTTGAGCACCTCTTGATTTGAAATAATATACATTGTATTTGTCTGATTTCAGCTTCTAAATCATTTATTATTTTTTGATTATTGTTAGTACTTGGTAAAGAGTAAATGTGTTTTAACTTCTTTTCTGAATCATGTAATTTATTGTGCATATCTGGTGATTTTTGTTTTGCAAATTCTATAGTTTTGGACTTTATTTCGATTTTGCAAATTTCCCTTTTTATCTTAACGTTTTCTATGTTCACATTAGTACATGAATTAAATCCAAAAAAGTGTTCATTGTCTAAACGGGCATTATTGAGTTTCCAATAGCCCGGTCCTCTATTTTTTGGATATTTCAGCTTTAAAGATAAAGCCATATTATTGGTAGAATTAATACACACTGGCCTGATATCTGAATAATTAACCTGTGTCAGTAAGTTTGAATCTATTAACCAAAAACCAAATCTACTTTTCTCATTTGAGTTTTTCCTTTTCCATGCATATTGACATCTATCTGGGTTTATGTTTCTCCAAACATCCTTAAGATTATTTGTTTTCATTAATTCAAGAAGACGTTTCCTTAGTTTACAGTTTTGATTTTGTGACAATGATATCCTCTTTTGTCAAGAGTCTTATAAAAACGACCGCCTAATAATCATGATAATCCCACTATCTTATTAAAATCAGCACCTAATATGATAATCCCACTATCTTATTAAAATCAGCACCTAATATGATAATCCCACTATCTTATTAAAATCAGCACCTAATATGATAATCCCACTCGTCTTTTCGGATAAGCTTTTGTCTTTATTTGTGAAGAAAGAATCTCTAGATCGTTTGTCATTAGGCGCATAAATATTTCATAGTGAGTATACAGTACCATGTATTTCTATATTTAATAGTAAGTATCGATCGTTTATATCACTCATTGTGTTGGTTACTTTACACTTCAGTGATTTATCTAACATAATAGTACATCCCCGACTATTGGATTCCCCAAATGAATGAAACAAGCGTCATTCTAAAAATTCTTTCATTATAAGTTTTGGCGTAAAATGTGTTTCCTGTAGAAAAGCAATATCTCTTTTCTGTTGTGTTATGTATTCTATTAATCGCCAACGTTTGTGTTTATCCCCTAAACCTTGACAGTTTAGTGAAATCAAATGTATTATTTCTTTTGTATCAGACATGTACTATGGTAAATATTATAATTTGGATAATCAGCGTTATTAAAAGCATTGTACAGTCATGGTTTTGGTTGTGAAATAGAGATTCTCAACACAGTTATATTCTCTCAAGAAAACTAGTGGAATATCAGTATGTCCGGACATCATGTCACTTTTTTACTCATTATTTTACTTGATTTAAGACAGAAGTCTTGGTACCAAATTTGAATACTGTTCCTTTGTTAATCCGTATACACAAATATCACCTATGTATATGTATTATAACAGCACAATTTTACGAAATTTCATGGTTCGTCACAATGACCGCTACCATAGCTTACGGACACCGTGAGAAAAAATTACTCTTATATTTCTATAATAAGGACAAACTAATAAAAAGTAATATTCAGTTTCTATCATGTTCATATTACATTTCGTACGGACTCTTTCGTTTGTGGTTATATTTCTATGACGTCCTTCATAGAACATTAACTTGTGAGACGAACAACGTAATCTTGTCAAACTAGTTCAGTTTATATCACATAATACATTATCTAGATAATCTTCAAATATTAACTCACATTTAAAAATTCGGTATGATTCCCATGTGGAAAATGTATTAACTTCTGTAAACCACTTATGTTGAAAAGTATCTTTAAGACGCTGTACAATTATACTTATATCAGCTCGGGTAGTTTTCTTTTTCATACAGATAGTAAAGTCCTAAATTTTGGAGCATAGTTCTTAAATTTCTCATCCAGATATCAACGGCGAGAGTGTCAATATCATATGACGATAGCAATTTAGACAAAAATGTATTTGGAGCAGATTTTAACTTAGCCCAATACAATTCTGTGAAAATACTTAACAATTCGTATTTTCCGAAAAAAATCAAGCGATGTCCTACCTACTTCACCATACACAGCAGCTGACGGGGTCTGCCGTCGAACTCCAAGTAATTGTTTCAAAAATTTCAAATGTATTTTTCAAAATCTGGACTTACATGAAATCCCCATATTTCTGCGCCGTAACAAAGTATAGGTAAAATCATAGCATCAATGATAACTTATCAAACAATTTATTTAATGAATACAAAGCTTTAGATGCTTGTTGAGACAAAGCTTGTTGTGCTTTAAAATAATTACCGTTTGAAAACAGTGTAACACAAAGGTAGGTATAACTATTCTCTACTTCAGGTCTAACACCATTGTAAAACATGTCAATATCATACAAACGACTATTCTTATTAAAACCATAATACAAGTGTTCTGTGTATTTACAGAAATACCCCAATATGTACAGTAACTGTATAGTTTGTCCAAACGTAATTGTAAACCCTCTCTCGTACGAGAAAATAAGACAGTATCATCAGCAAACAATAATAAAAAACAATTTAACATCATCAATACATATAGTATATACACTTTCGTTAAGCATATATGAGTACATATCATCAATAAACATAATGAATAGTAACGGAGACAATGGTTCTCCTTGTTTAACGCCAGTATGGTTATCAAAAAACACAGACACTACTGTACCATCCGTACTACCATCTGACTTAACACAACATTTAACACATACGTATATAGATCTGATCATTCTCACAAATTATGAAACACCAGTATGTAATAATTTCAACAAAATACCGTTTCTGCAGACAACATCAAAGGCTTTCTTGAAATCAACAAAAGCGCAAACTGATTTCCCTTTTTCATTATAAATTATTTTATTTATTATTGTACTTAAAGCAAATGTGCGATCTATTGTACTTTTAGCTTTACGGAATCCGAACTGAAAGTCATTTAGGGTGTTATTACTCTCTGCCCATTTCCTGAGCCTGTTGTCTAATAATATTGAAAATATTTTAGAAAAAATACTCGTAATACTCGTACTCTGTAATTGTTAACATCAGATTTATCTCCTTTCTTTTGTACTGAGACTACAACACCCTTAGTCCACATAGAAGGATAATTACTCGTAGTATAAATGTGATTAAAAAGTTAACATAAGATTGGCGCAAGCATTTCCCTAAAATCGATAAAATTTCAGATATCATATTATATATTACACCACTTTTACCCTTCTTTAAAGACAGTATAGACTCAATAACTTCTCTTACTGTAAAATCATCATCAAGACAAACTACATCAATGTTCTGCTCCAAATAATGAGCTAATTCATTTCCAACGTCATCATTTTTGAAAATATCATTACTCGAAAACAAATGCCTGAAGTGTTCAAAAAGGCATCTGGTGACACGTCACTTTTTTCTTTAACTCTATTAATATTCCTAATTTCCTTCTAAAACTTATTCGGCTGAGATCAAGCGTAACTATGTAGGTTGATTCTCTGATGGTTGCAATAAATTTGCTTAGCTTTTCGTTTTATTTTGCTAAAATGTTCTATGGCATTCCGTGTGTCCTCATTCTTGTGCCGATAATATAATTGTTTTGCTGACACATAAGACCGTCAAGCATTCTCACAGTCACAATAAAACCACGGACTCCGATACTTTTAGTTTGTCTATGATTGGATTTGTGTACGTCGCCACATATACCATAACTATCAAAACAGAAGTATGCAATAAATTAGAGAAAGACTCAATACCGTCACTAGATACAATATTACCAACAACATTTTGAAAAAAAAACATCCAACACAACACAACACAACAGATCTGTTTTAATAACCTATTGTTACTTACCTGGATTTTCTCTAGAGCTTTCATGTTGAAAAAATGTTATCACCTGAAACAACAAAAACACAATTTATCATGCATTAAGCAAATCGCTTTTTGCCATAAAGAATATGTAATAAAAAGCTACAAAATGAGAATAAAGCATGACATATTAGTAGATACAGTAAAACCCCACATTGCAACCACCTCCATATTACGACCACCTTGTTATAACGACCACTTACTTTCAGACCGGTTTTCAATAACACTCCTATAATTCAACTTGATAATGAGAACACTTATTACTGCAATTTTTCGATCGTAAAATTAATATGTAGCCATTTTTGTTCATGACCGATTTAAGGTCACCATTTTTACTATTAACATACCAAAGTTTGGTCATAAAATCATTCAGTTACCAATCTGACTATTGTCTTTGTCCCTTTCAAGTTTTGTTTGTTAAGACCGGCCCTGAATAACAAATATTCATTAATTATTTGTTAACAAATTGCAGTTCAGTAATGTATATTATTAATTGTTTATTTGTTTACTGGGTGGTATAATTATGTAGGAACGAGTGTCCAGGTGTCACTTTCATATATTCTTTGTCCGCCTAAATCGATAATAGCATACAAACGATTGTCCGTAGGTACCGTTGTCCGGTTACCGTCATGATCACATGAACCGATCATTATTTCTGAGTCAGTTAGTTGTATCACATGTCTGTTGTCCAGGGTGAAAATGCCAATTCGGAAGACGAATTTGGTGTCCGCTGTCCGCGGTCAGCAGATATCCGCTATATAAGGTCATTTAAATAGTGTTTTTAGTCGGGAGGAATTACGGTTTCCATTATAGACAGGTGTCCGTTGTTCACGAGTGTCCATTAGCACAAGTTAGACAGTAATCTAAGTCTTTGTGTCAATGAATATACAAATACAAGAATCGTTAAGGATCGTACGACTATATTTTTACCTCATACACTAATACCTTTCTATTAAGTTATTCAGCAGTTCAACGCTGTGGCCAGCTAAGGATACTTAAGTGATACAGAAGTTACGTCATGTTCTGTCACCAACACAAACCTTGTCTCATATCTATCTTGTCTCATAAGTTCATAAAACCTGTCGAGCATAATATATCGTTCAGTTTTAGACGTTGGGGTGTAACTGATGATAGACAAATAGTTAGTGAACTTTTTTTGTTAATAAGTTACATTTTCCACATTGCCCAGGGTATTGTTGGGAGACAAACATTGCCAGAGCTCGTATAATGCAGTGCATGCTACACGGGTGACTATCGAGTTACGAGCGATTGTTCATGGTGGGCTGCAGTTTCCATGGATAGTGCGTTTTACTTAGGCTGTCCCCAAGACGGTGTTTTAATTGTCGATTCAATTGTGTTGTTTTTTTTCAAAGTCTACGGGCGTTCTCATGAAGAATATGTGTCCGTTGTTGTTTTTATGGAAATCTGGTTGTTTCAACAGAATCATAGAATGTGTGTTGTAAGTTATACTTACGGATTATTCTGAATAAGTTCAGTATAAAACCCCTTGTCTGACGAGCATGGTTGACAAAATGAATAAGTCTATAGATGGAGATCTGTTTTGCCTGATAACAAATCGGCAGTCTGTATAGGTGACCAAAAAAAACCCGTCATTCCCAATAATCCGCCATTACTTCAATTGGTACACTAATAAGTAATGACAAAACTAGAGTTGTGCCAATGTTATGTTTTAAATATTGTATCTGTTTCACACAATAGTGTCATGTTTTAAATATTGTATCTGTTTCACACAATAGTGTTATGTTTTAAATATTGTATCTGTTCCAAACAATAATGTTATGCTCCACTGCAGCGTGCGTTCGTGCGTGCGTGTGTGATTTTTAATTACCCAAAATAAAGAGACTAGAAGTTCAGATATTCAAAAATCTATTTTGTTACACTATTCAACAATACAACATGAATAAAATGATCTGAAAATGTATTTAATCATTTAAGTGTAATGCGTTTCAAATCAAAATGCTTCACGTATGAAAATGAGATTGTTATCAAGTTTTATAGTACAGGGGCCTAGACTTTACGCCTCACCCTTACCAAACATCCAGTAACGTCCCCTGACCGTTGTTTGTTAACACGTGATCGGTTTAATTGATAAGATTTGCGTGATTGTAGGTGTTTCTAGCTGTATAACATTGAGGCCCGTACCAAGGGGACACTACCGTCATATGATGACCTACAGCTGGTCCTGTAAGACAGGTGTTTTTAGCTGTATGACATTGAGGCCCGTACCAGGGGGACACTACCCTTATATGATGACCTACAGCTGGTCCTGTAAGACAGGTGTTTCTAGCTGTATGACATTGAGGCCCGTACCAGGGGGACACTACCTTCATATAATGACCTACAGCTGGTCCTCTAAGACAGGTGTTTCTAGCTGTATGACATTGAGGCGCGTACCAGGGGGACACTACTCTCATATGATGACCTACAGCTGGTCCTGTAAGACAGGTGTTTCTAGCTGTATGACATTGAGGCCCGTACCAGGGAGACACTACCCTTATATGATGACCTACAGCTGGCCCTGTAAGACAGGCGTTTAGAGAATAATTTAAGAGAACATGTAACTTTTGACTTTTTATCTTTTCATAATTACGTGATGGCGAGTTCTTTGTGTTTTTATCAATGCTAGAAATGAGACATGAATTTTCAAGAAATTATTTTAACATACTCATCGTCATCACTGTCTATAGTGACCCTCTTTGGGGGAATCAAAATAAGATCACTGTAGACGGGTGGTCACTATTCAGATTCCGGCCATTCCAGCATGTTTCTTCGCTCACTGATTATGTTCTAAATCAAGGCTATTGTTCAAGAACAAACAAAAATTGTGTGCCCATTTACTCTTGAATATCACTTACATGAGAGTATATGTTAGCATAAAATACAAAATATTTATTACATATATATTCACATTCACATGATAAAATTAAAAGTTGAGTGAAATCATTTTAAAAATCAATTGGTTTCTAAAATGTTAAGAATAATAAAGTATTCTCTTTTGGAAAAAACTCTTTGTTCACAATCTGATTCATGCGTTGTTGGTCAGATCAGGCGGACCGTCGTTATATACAGACCGTTTTTATAGCAAAAACAGATGGGAGAGACGAAAAAGGGGGTAATTGTAGACAGAACATCGCTATTTACAAGAGGTCACTATAACAGTGCAGACTGTACTTTTTATTATACAACTGCTCTAGCACTCTATTTCTGTATCGTCGTTGAACGCATGTATTTGTTTGATGCAGTGAAACCTCGATAATAAGACTACCTTAGTGACTTGAAAAATCGTTCGTAATAATGAGGTGGTCTCATTATCAAGTTGAATTATAGTGGTGTTTTAAAAGCCGGTCCGAAGAAAGTCGTCGTAAAATCGAGTTGGTCGCTATGTGAGGTTTTACTGTAAATGCGATCGAAGCTTTATGTGTTTTATGTCTGTTTGTGCAAGTTTTAGATAGAAGTTTTAAGAAACTTTCAGCAAAAAAAAATGGTCAGGGCGATTTATATTTAAAAAACTTAAATCAGGGTATAGCTATTGAGTTTGTAAACAAAATACTTAAACGTGCGGATTATTTTACGGAAATATGTAAATCTAACCTAAAAATCAATTCAGAACGGTTTTTAATTATTTATAATCAATATAAATAGTCAATTTTTCCAAATGAACCACGTTTTAGACACAATTGCTGTTTTATAATAAATGCGTTGTAAGTTTGGTTTATAACACAATGACAATATACCACTTGTATTATATTTCTAATAATTTGTTAAGCAGAAAAATGTTTCTAAATAAGCTTTTTCTCTTTTGATTGAATTTGAAGAGTTCTTAACTCTCTTAATTTGTAGGAATTCTATTTAGGATATGTCTTTGCAGTAACTTAATCTTGTACGTAACATAATATGATAGTGTTCTCTGTGGAATATACATCACTACTAGTAAGACAAGGAAAAAAGAAATTGCTGAATTTTATATACTATACACGAGTAGTCAACATTTTACGTACAACAAATCGAAAATATTGTCAAATATAGGTCAAGGGAGGTAATCAGTCAGATGGTCTTAAATGTTCTCGTGAAAGTTGTTTCCATATAACTATGTTCCCATTACGTCTTTTTGTTGTATAATTACGGAAAACTTATTACAACATTTGCAGTGTTTTTATTATATGTTTCAGACTATTGTATGAAATGTATTGAACTTAGAGGATCTAGTAGTTTTTGATTTCTTTGAAAATATAGTTCGTCAAAATGTTGAGTTCTCCCAGTGCTTTGATGCGAGAGATCTTTTTTCAAAACATATTTACATGTCTATAAAAAGATAGGGCAATGACCCTTTCAGTTATTTGTGATGAAAAGCTTATTTCACACTGTAAATATACATAAATTTTAATAACATGTTGTTATATAATGCATTTATTGTTGTTTATTGACGTCATCAAATAATTGACCATAATCCGATAATGACCACATTGTAAGATTTGTAAAAAACTACGTGACCATTGACGTATGTAGCTTCGTGCATTTCATAGAACACGAGAAAACACGTGAACTTCTGCTCAGACATATGGGTCATCTTGAATTGATGACGTCATTCGATAATTAGTTATTTTTAAAGATTTTAAATGTATTGAATAAAAAGAAATGTACATGTATTTGGAAAAACATACAAAAATAGTCACAATGCAATAAATAAAAATAAAAAATAACAAATTCTCTTTGAAATAAATACAGATTCTGAAATCCTTTTCAGTGCCCGTTGTCCGCTATTTATGGCCGATTTAAGAACGTATTTTCACCCTTGAGTGAATTATATTGTCCGTTGTAGACAGGTGTCTGTTGCTCACAGGTGTTCATTAGCATAGTTTAAGTCAAGTTCACATCAAGCATGCGATTTTTTGTTCTCACGATTCCGCTGTCCTGGGTGCCGTTCACAAATTCGCAACATGTTCGGACGGGTCCTCACCAGTCGTAGTCACTGCAAAGCAGCAATGTGATGCACGCGTGGTGATCTCACGGGTCGTACGGTGATCTCACGGGTCGTACGGTGTTCACAGCTTGATTGTAAGACAACAAAACGCACGGTGTTGTACGGCATCCACAAGATTGTCATGCATGTATCAAGGTTGCCGTGCAGCTGCCTTGTTAAATAGGCAGATACCATGCGAGCCCCCGAAATCGCCCGAAAATCGCTAGGAAAATGTGCATGTCAAAAATCTAGTTTGTGAGGTTGCGCCACCCTTGCAACTTTGTGAAACTGAGGGTGCCGTACGACACCAATCGATTTTCTCATAAAGTTGGTTGGTCACAGATAGGTGTACGGCAGACACAAGACTGATGTGAACTGGGCTTTAGACTGCAAACGTACAACCACCGCAGCGGTAATATTATGTTTACAAGAGTATTATAGTATGACAATACTCGTATATCCAAAACAGATTTTAATTTGTTACCATTTTCTCTTAAGAAGAATCAGACAATCTTTCATATCATTTATATAAATATTGATGAGCATCTTGATTTCTCTCATCAATCACAATGTTTTAGCAGTAAGAGTCAAAACGACGATTCGCATTATTACACGGCGATAATTAAGATTTTTTCTTTTATGTTTTAAATACACTAAAACAGCGTCAAATTACAGAACCGTCCAATGTTACGACACGCTTAAATCAGTCCTATATATTTGCGACCTGAACTTGTAATCTTAATTGTTTTTTTACTGAAAAGAGGCAGTGAATGCCCGAGTCTTCAAGGGTGTTGTGTCGTTCACTCAAAATGATATCTAAATGGTCTAGACGGGGTCGATTTCGAGTCAGAAAGCGTTTCTGTCTCCCAGTTGCTTTGGTTTTCAGGACTGTGTTTCAGATTGTGTTTTAGGACAGGTAGTTTTTCAAGGAAGGTTGAATTTTTTGCTGTTTTTTTTCTTGAAATCCTTTTCTTACCTATGTTCTGAAAACGTATTCATCTACTCATACTAAGTCGGGTATTTAATTTTATCTGTCAAACAATAGGACAGAAACGGTATAACCCTGAAACCAGACCCTTCCGGACTGGGATAAATGTTCGGTTTTTTGAGAATTCCAGTTTTCAGAGAACTATTGATTATAGAAGGGAAAAATGGGACTTGAAAAATCGTTCGATTTTCAGAGAATTCCGATTTTTAGCGAGTCCGGTTTTCAGGCGTTATACTGTACCATTTTATTATTTGATATTTACGTGCAGGGTACGTGAACGGGATTATCCGTCTGTGCGGCTTTCTGCGTTCATATAATTAAACTTTACAGTATTTTGATCGTGTTCTCGTTGGAATCATGAGAAAAGCGTGATATATGTTTGGTTACATATGGTTGTTACCCTGGAATTTCATTGACAAATTAATGTGTGTTTGTAATCAGTTTTATACCATTCAGTACATAAAACAGTCAAACCTTGATTTATGACATCTTCGTACAAATATCAGTTTTTGTAAAATATGACTCATAATTAAATGTATGTCTGGTAGAATCAAATAACGTTAGTTGTATGCCATATTTTATAAACTACTTCAGTTCATTGTTTGATTGTCCTTTTCCACTGTGTATAACGCTGCTTTTCAGCAATTGTTTCAGTTCTATACGGCGACCGGTTCACCTAACCAGTTTTCCTGGACTCTAACTAGTACTGACTTCCACAAAGAGCCGGCAAGAAAATTGACATTTTTGTCAAATTTTCATAGAAGGGTATCACATATCGCGACCGTGATTTGATACCGGATCGCCGGGTTACAAGTCCAGCGCACTAACCCCAAGACCACGGTCGCGGTCCCTTTGATCGACCTAGTTGTTAATGAACGATACAGAAATTGAAACACGTTAACTAATGCCTAATTCAAATTTGACACGGCCGTTGTGCGATATTTTCTCTACGATTTACCTTGTGAATTTATTTTTTTGGGGGGGGGGAGGAGGGTGGCATCGGAGATAGCTACGGGCTACGGCGTATGTGTTCTGTCCACCATCTCCCGAGACATGAGTGGCTCAATTTTGACGTAGGTTTTGAAGTACTGATGCAAATATCACATCAACTCCTGCATCAGGTTGCCGTAGAATTCTTGGTTGACCCGTCTCAGCATCCAGGGCTTAACCCATACCGTCGAATAATCAAAACATGATAGAAATAGTCAGTATATATAATTATCATTTTGTTTATAGTCGTTGATCTAAAGTGTGCAAACTTTTACCTTGTATTCATCAGCGATTGACTGTATTAATTGTATCAAACAGGCAATATTTGCAAAGTTTAATACATGAACCTAAAACACGTGTTTCATCTAATTTACTTATTCTTTATTTCATATATGTTTCCCCGATATTGTGATTGTACAAGTTTTCAGTCAAATTTTATTACATTCACTCGCTCCTTTTTTCCGTGCTTTGAACTCGCGCTTCAAACCAATTCAAGGAGTCTATAAGTAAACGTGATTGTAATTTACCCCAGTTTTAATAAGATTTAGTCTCAATATAATCATAATGTTTTATCTGATTACATACAAATAAGCACATCTCTGTAGGAGTTTTTGCTTTATATTCAAAATTATTAAAATGTGAAGTTATTGGATTTTAGATTTTCACTTATTTAGGATGATGTTTTTTGATACATTGCAAACAGTGTTTATGACATGAATATTTAATGTTCACTATTTCGGAAGACAAAATTGTATATTATAACATAATGTAAGACTTTATTTGATTTTTAAAATCACTTACTAAATGACTCAACCAAGCGAAAAACGACGAGTGAAAATATCAATGTGTGGTTCAAGGGAGGTAATACTTGTAATTCAAATGGTTATGAACGTACATAAAAGATAGTTGTGTCCCGTTCTACGTTCTTGATATGTCCTTGATAATTTGTTTTCTGAATACTTTAGTCAGCCGAAGTAAAAATAATCACACTAGACATCTATACATCAGCGTAAAGTTAAAAATCGTATATGCTTGATATATCTTCGCTTTAATTTCCCTGTAAGTGCACTGTTTCATATATCAAGTACTTTTATGATTAATTAAGAGATACAGTGCAACACCTCTTTGAAGAAGCAAAATTATGTTGTTGTTGAGAGATTGTTGCTCTTAAGAGGTTAAATTAATAGTTAAATCGTACAGTGGGAAAATCATGTTGTTCTTGAAGGGACGTTCAATAGAGGGCCGATCTAGAGAGGTTGCACTGTAAATTATCCACGTTTTCATTTGCTTTGGTTTATTCTTTGTGTCATAACTACGTGTACTATATTAATTCACCAGACTTTCTGTTTGGTTATTGTTATCGTAATTAGCTAGTATTATGTAGAGAAAACACTGTTCCAGTTATACAGTGAACAATATCTTGTCAAAACTGGATCTCATCATATTCTGTGACTTATTGTTGTGGGTACACATAGACATATCCAGGGCCCGAGGTTATAAAACTTGATAACAATCTCTCGTCTCTATTTCATAAGCGAAGCATTCTGGTATAAAAGATGTTGTAGTTTAATAAAGATATTGTAGTTTAATAAAGATGTGTAGTTTAATAAAGATGTTGTAGTTTAATAAAGATATTGTAATTTAATAAAGATATTGTAGTTTAATAAAGATATTGTAGTTTAATAATTAAATGCATTTTTAGATCATTTCAGCGAGCAGAAAGACTTAGGATCGAAATATCCATCGTTTAATAATAAATGAATTAGAAATGTCGAAGGACAAAATATGAGATTTGTGCTTGGAGACCGATCTCAAGTTTTATAACCTTGGGCTCTGGGATTGTTTAGTACTCCTCAAACACGTGCATTAATGTATGAACAGTATGTTTTATATCTATTCTGAGTAATTAAAAAAAGTAATGGATGTCTTTTGAAGATATAAATATGGAATGCAAATGGTGGTTTGTTAATTCCAGAAACCCGCGCCTCCGCATTCCATCCACTGGGGCTAGCAGGTTTTCATGTTTGGTACAATATGATGAGTTTGGATAAAATTTTGGTACTAGTATCATCATAACCAAATAGTCAGCTGATTATTATTTTAATCAAATAAATAAAATATGGACACATGCCGGGTTTTTTATGGGGGTGTGTGTTTCTTTTGATAAATATTGTACCAACATTTAGTTAATGCGATACATTTACATAAACAAATCTGAATCAGATGCGAGTATATACTTTACAAGCTTAAATAAATAATAAATTGATGAAGATAGCCGAGGAGTGATCGTTCATGGTGACGAGTAAATGAAAACAATGAATTGGTAATGAATTAAAACCAACACAATGAACATTTGTATATTGTTCATACTAAAATCACAAAAATCTAGAATCGTGATTTCTGAATATGTCGAGTTAAAACTTTCTACTATCGATGTCTTGGACACTATAAGCTAGTCCTGTAAGTCCATGTAGCAGACAATTTACATGGACGTGTTCATGTGTAATCTTTACTGTTCCATGAATTGTAGAAATAACTTGCTGAAAATTCCTTTTTTACACTGGGGTTTAGCGTCGCACTCAACAAGGTTCATTTAGCAACTTGTCTAGCTTTAACGGTGGAGGAAGACTCCAGGCTTACATCTTGGCAGAACCATGGACACTTCTTAAGCTAATGTGAAAAATCCCTTATATGTGAAATTCGCCTGGTTCCGGGTGGGATTCGAACAATGCAGAGTTGAGTGGAAATTTGTTTTGACGAATTATGCTTACCATTGATGATTTTTTTGTCATTTTTACTGATATTTACTGATTTTAGACCAAGTAAGAAACACTATCTAGCTTTCATTAATAAATTTCTACACATTACATCACGTGATCATCCAACAGATACCTCTGTTTTAACACCTGTAAAAATATCAACAATATGTGTACAGATACATCAAAGGAAAATTTATCAAAAGTATATTTATACAAAACAATAAAGGAATGATATACTTAATGTTAAATATCAGAAATGCCACCAAACATGTTCTATTCATCATGTTTCACCTTGGATCAAGAGATAAATGTGAAATAATTACACTGTGTAATTTTCTGAAGAGTGAACAAAGCGCAAAAAACAATGGCATATCATCTGTCTTTCTCAAATTATTTAATAAAATGGAGTTTTAAACGAACTTATAAAAAGTCACATTTTTCAAACCATCACTGCACTAAAAATGGGATACAGTAGAAGGCAAATACTAAAGAATTGTATATTCAGTGAAGTTCCACTCTACGATCGTACCGAAATTACGGTCGTAGGCATATTACGGTCACTTTTTCCCGGACCCGAATTGTTTGTGTTTTAGTTCATTTGTCGTATGTCTCGATATTACGGTCGACCGTCTCCAAAATACGGCCGATTATTTCTTTCCCGAATCTTAAAATATCGCTGTTTTACGTTCCGTACTACGGTCAGGTACGGACTTGTTAATCTTTAAACCTAACCCGATGACATATATCCGAAAAAACAGACTTGACTGGACCCGCGAAAGGTGTGAAAAACATCAACAAACATGTTTTTGATAACAATCGATATTGGGATGTTTTTAATTGAAATTAATCGCAGGCCATTGATCAACGGTGACATAGCTGGAAGAAAGTTTGTGCAACAAATTCTGAGTTTTCCCTGACGGACAAAAACGTGCGTTTTGGCGCAAAAATACAATAGATGGTCTGTTAAAATTTATCAGTTGCATCCTTTCAAGTACAAGATGCACAATAAATATACTGTTCATTACAACAATTGTCAAATGGGAACAATCCGAAATACTCCCAAAATGAAGAAACAAACTTTAGACGAAATTTTCGTCCGAAAATAAATACAAAACTTGAGGGACGATGCTAAATTCCGTACCTTTCCGTTTTTTTCCTGTTTAAATACGGGTGGTAATAATTTACTTTGTAGACAAGCTGCATCTAGATTTAAACTAAATATTCATTCATGACACTTAAAGTAAAGTGCAATATTTTCTGCAATAAATCTATGCTGTTTTGAGCCTTAAAAGAACTGGAAATCATTAGGACAAAAATTAATGTCGAGTCGCTATTAAGGCAAACTCATGTCTGTCCGGAGGGTGACCTTAATAGCTGAACTCTACTATAGTTACCGGGAATACAAACAATTACTGGAACCGGTTAACCGGAAGTAGTATCCAGATGATTAACCGGTTAATCGGATGATTTTACCGATCGGATACAAAGTGGAATCGGGTTTTTCCGTCCACTGACGAAGTTTGCTGCGGACATAACCGACTTATATGAGTCAGTTAGAAACAACTGGACACCTTAGGTCGCAGTTTAATTAGTGCAAGGAAGTAAGTTGCGGTGCCTTTATGTCATAAAACTGTCTGTTTTTATTAGAAAGTTTGTGCAACACAATGCTCTGAGTTCAATTGACACGCACAGAGCATGGACCAGGGTGTCAAGGTGTTAGTCGCTTGGTCGTCGCCATGGTAACGTTTGTGAGAATAGTAAAATGAAAATAGTAACCGATTAACTAATTCTTACCATTCGTCTATGTCAGGTTAACGTTTTCTTTGAGAGTTGAGTATAACTAATTAATATTGCCATTTTTTACCTGAAATCACACGAAATGAACATAAGAAATGCGTGGCTACAAAATTGCGCGTCATCAAGCTAGTATTAAAATATTTTAAAACATATCTCAGATTTTCAGATGATATTAAACCCGACTGGTATTGTAGTACAAAAACTAACCATGTTCTCCGCAAATAACTGTCAACTTCAACAATTCAGTCTGAACCAATTTTCACCCCCCCCCCCAAAAAAAAACAACGTCAGTGTATTCTTACTAGCATCACGGTTTCTATATATAATAACGTTAGTAAATATCATACATTTATTTACTAACTTCATGTGAGCATTTTGCTAATTCTTGATAAATTCTGAAGAGTACATATACATATATGCGAATGATCACGTGGTTAACACGGTGGAGCATATAGCGAACACAATACAAAATTTCAGAATACAGAAAACTTAAAAGATTATGTGATGTAAATAATTCGGTATAATATGTATAAGCTTTACTCGGACCTCACATTGATAATACAGTAAAGTACAGTTATAGTGAACTCGTATAAAGTGAACGATCGGATAACGTCAGTAATATTCATTTCATGACCAAAGCTTTCTTTTCTTACATGTTGCGACAAAATATGATTATTATTAATTAAACTACTATTCGGATCCTAAGGACTTCGCTATAACCGTGTTTTACAGTACCTGATGGGGTTCTTAGGTAGCCATTAGTTCTTGTTAAAGTACTTACCTCCGTCCCTATCACTGGCATTAAATGTGTAATTCTGCCAATTTTTGAATCCCAATCCAAATATTTCTTCAATTTCTTCCGTATGCTTATCAACAACAGCAATTGCATTATTTTCCTACAAATACACCCACTACAGGTTACAAATATCCAAAACAGAGAGTATATACGGCTCTATTCGGACGACAGCATTCAAAATGTTGGGTCACGTTCGAAATAAAACGAAAAAAAAACGTATCTGCGTCATGAAATCTTGTTTAATTCTTTCTTTTTTTTCACGTCCGGTCAGTTCGAAACCAGGGCGTGTCACTTCTTTTGATACTAGGTGACTGCTTGGTTCAAGACATTGCGACAAAAGTCATTCGTCTACGAACGCTATTATTCATGCGGAACTGTTTGTAGTTACTTGCGGAGAACAGGGTTAGTTCTAGTACGGAATGCAGGGAAACTGGTTATGTTAGCTGTTATGTAACTGCTGAAATCCGGCATAAACCCGAGATTATTTTTGTATTTGAAAGAATTTATATTTTTAAGACAACACATAAGAGCGTGCCTTCCGACCAACTAGTCATTTATCATGAACCGCTTACGACGCCAAAACAATAAATATCTGATTTCTGCAACATCCCCCAAAACTGTCAGTAGATCGGCGGAAATTTTTTCCAAATATATCAATTTTAGTTCGGAGACAAAGTTCAAAAGGAAATCACAATATCGACAAGAAAATATTTGACCGTGATCGAAAAAAACGCGCAAAGATTGGCAGATAAAAATATGTCCGGTCGTGTTAGCAGAAACCAGGAACTTTCTAAGACCTAGCAACATTAATTACGGAGCGTACAAGAAATACGCAACCAACGAGCTTAATAAAAGTTAATCAAATTACTGTGGAAGAAATCCACTCACCTGTAAACAAATGTAAGCTTTAGACTCGTCAGCATTGAATGTGATATACTTTGTTTCTACATCATTAGCGAAGGAGTTGTTTCCACCACGATAAACCCATCGTACCCCGGATTTTGACAACTCGTGGAATCTGTTAAAATAATATCACCCTGATAATATCATATTGTTTTGTTTTATCAAACTTTTTTCCTCTAAGAATTCATTGCGAAATTGAACTTATTCGTAATATTAATTACTTTCACAAATACAGTAAAACACGGTTATAGCGAACTCGGATATAGTGTAGTATTTTTTCTATCACCTTTCTGTAATTCATTGAAATGGACATAGTGAAATAGAATAAAATGAATTTATCAATCGGGTCCAGTAAGTCAGGCGTGACTGTATGTCTGTTTTACTAACCTTGTGTTAAATTTATCAAATCCTAGCCTGTTAATGTTGCACGAATCGGAAGCGTCATCATGGAATGATATAATGGTGACGTAACCGGGTTATCTACAAGTCTGTTATTGACGTTGTCAACGTATGGTTCGGCTCCGACGGCGACAACCAACTTCTTACAATCAGCCGTTGGATGAATCATGTCAGGTATGACGCCAACTTAAAAAACATTAAAAATAATGACGCCATAACAGATCTGACAATTAATATTACCCCATCTCTTTCAGGAATTCAGTTTTTTTCTTTGGCTTAATGATAGAATACAATAATTATTATGTACATGGATCAATTTTCTGAGTTGGAACTGTTTGCAACATTCAGTGTTTCTTTTTAATTACCATAAATGAAAGCAGTGACTCAAAGATGAGACTATGTCTAAATATGGTAACAAAATGAACGATTAACATTCCATTCCTGAAGGAAAACAACAACAACAACAATAACTGTGATTGAATAAAATGTCACGAGATTTAGAATTCCTTCGAGAGTTACTTTCAAACAGAAAGCGGTAACACAGACACGATTCAATCAGATGATATTCTAAGTTTGACAAAGTAGGTTCTACATTTTTAAAATGATAGCGAATTACAATACAATGCTGGAAAACACCTGGAAACATTGTGACACATTAATTATTAGCGGTCAGAATTATCTGGTCGAGACTGGATGTCCACTTTTTTGCTGAGTCAGGGGCCATAATTCAAAACTGACAGCGGCGAATTCGCTGATTATCGAACTAAGTCTAGGCATTATGTCCTAAAACATTTTGGCCATGTGTGGTGAGGATAAAATGGAAACTGTTTGACTCAGAGAGTGGACAACTATAGAGGGCGCCGCCGTCGCCGGTGTCCCTTGATATGTCCCGACAAGACGGGCGTATAACACCAAATGAGTTAGAGTAGAATTTTTTTTAAAAAAAAAAGCCGAAAATCTTAACTTCGGTGCCGCGGAAGAGTAGTAGTCCGGAAATGGGAAAAAACTGGAGGTTCCGGACAATTCCGGATAACTTTTGACCTTGTAACGGAAAACAAATACCAATGATTCGATGAACACGCTCTAATTTCCCCGTCATTTTGTTGAACAGTCGATATATTTCAATAAAACCGTCTTCTCGATTCGTTTGGTCGTCATAGGCAACGTAAACAAAATCACCACACACTTCTACATCTGTGACATTTATGTACATAAACCCGTTAACAAACATTATGTATTTTGTTTATCAACCAACAAATACTTCAATATTGCGAGCACCTGGTTTAGCTCGAGCATTCCGTCTGTTCCGATGACTCCTCGATAGGACGAAGTTTGACTGTATTTATTTAATATCCACGGCTCACTTACATGTATTTCAAAAACACTGAGAAATCTTCTTAAAATCGAATACTCCCGATCAGTATTGTTAAAATGTATTTTTTTCATTTTTTTTTATTTTTAGTGATTTATTTAATAATTGTGTTCACTAAACATCGCTTATTAAGTTTAAAGTTAACATGATTTTATTCTTCATAATATTAATTATATTTTATTCAAATGTTTTAGTTAACAATAAGTGGTTTAACTGCGTAAGAACAATACTCATGATAATGTCTCCAGAAAAGTATGTTTATTCTACTGGTGAGTCCCGAACCTGCACCGTTTGATATTGTCGTGATCTGTAATACAAAAAAATCTAAAATCCGCTCAGTGATCTTTATTTTGTTGCTGTAATATTAACCTGATCTTTTCTGTTTATCTTATTACAAGTTAGGCTGTGTTTAGAGATAACAATAGATGTTAGATGTTTATCAGTTTTGTAACATAATTAGTTAGTAAGTGCAAATTTCTGTATTATTGTTCAGTATTTAATGTTAATTACATTCCTGTGTTGTGAATGTTTGTAAACTAAAATAGTTTATTGAGTTATTTTTTGAAGCAATTTTTAGTAGAGTTAATAATTATGTTTATGTAATTTTATTATAAGAAATAAAGTTACCCTTGAATTTCATTTTCTGCTGCAGTTTCTGTTCTTTTAAATAAGAGTTCCGGCTGTAAATAATTCAAATAATATAAATCTTTCAGGTTGGTGAAGCTTGCAACATTGATGATTTCTTTTACAATGAGAAACTATGCAAACTATGTTAGCAATTTGTTCTTATTACAAAGGTACATTTAAAGAGTACATGGTGTTCGTATAAAAACTAGATAATAAAACAGTGACCTATTTGTAAATGTGATGTTGTTGTTCTTGCTGCTGTTTTTGTAGCATTTTTGTTACTATTTTAAAATAGTATGCACGCATGCATGTCACGTTGAGGTGCGACGAGGTCCTTGTTAAATGTTGTATATAAAAGTGTTACACTGTGTATACTAACGCTTGCACACGACAGTACCTATAAACTGAAATCAATGGATTTGTTTCCTATGTAATACATTCTGTATTAATCATAGTATTCCAGATGGTTCTTTATTCAGCTAATTCCTCGTTTTCTTCCGTTTAACGACTATTTTACAACTAATCATTCGTGGAGGATTTGTTGCTTTTGTGCGGACTATCTGTACAAATGTGCAAAATTAATAAAATAAAGATAATATTTCATCATTTTTGTTTAAGTATAAGTCATGGTATGTGAGAACTAGTTTGAATCAGGAATTCTAGTGACTTTACAAACTTTATATACCATGAATTCATTTACAATATTATGCATGTAGTTGTACAGTATGAGCACCATGGGTAACCGACATGACATTTAGCACACCACCAAATTCGTTATTTTCCCTAATTACTTATATATCACGTTAAATGTTATTTGCACACAGTTTTGATCACGAAAACATGGGTTGGCTGCAATCGCTAAGAATACTCCGCCGGCATAACATTTAGTACACTTTAGTATTCATTGTACCATCTTCCAGGATCTCATTGTGTTAGCCATTATTGTCACAAATCGAATTCAGTTTTGATGTTTTGTTTTATGTGACTTATTGTCACTGGTGTTTAACGCCGCTTTTTCAACAATTTTTCAGTTATATACGGCGACCAGTTCACCTAACCAGTTTTTCCTGGACTGTGTACTAACCAGTACTAACTTACCCTTCCACAACGAGCCGGCAACTTCTCCACATATGGAGGAAAATTGACATTTTTTGTCAAATTTTCAAAGAAGGGTATGACCTGCCGCGGCCGGGATTCGAACCTGGATCTCCCGGAAACAAGTCCAGCACGCTAACCACTTTACCACGGCCGCGGCTTATTCAGTTTTGAACTGTAATACATGTATATCTATTGAAGAGATTACATCTATTGTTATGAAAACGAAATCAAGCTCTGCTTACGGTTATGATGAAATACCTTAGTGTGTGTTGAAAAGTCCATCAGTGACTGCAGTTTTACAAAAACTATTGCAGTTAATATTTGATTGTAGTATTGTTCCGTCTGTACGGAGAAAAGCTATCATATATTCAATACATAAGGACCAATCAAATGAATTACCGCGGAATTAGTCTTTCATCATGCATCATCAAGGTCTACAGTTCATTTATTAATAAACGGTTAACACAATACCGTGAAGACAATACATACTAGCTGATTAACAAGATGACTTTCGGCGATAAGGCTCTTGTGATGACCATGTATTCACTTTAACCAGTCTCCAACATTTTTTTTCAATATTCATCAATGACTTTGTAACAAAAGTGAATGACCTTAACATTGGCTTCGACCTTGGCTTAAGAAAACTGTCAATCTTATTATATGTGGGTGATATTGTGTTACATGCGAAATCTGAGGATGATCTCCAAAATATGCTTAATACACTCCATTTGTAGTGTTAGAAAAGGCAGGTTCTTATCGACACAGATAAGTCAAAGTGCATTCACTTCCGGAGAAGCCGTGCCAAGCAGACGGATCGTACATTCTACATCGGTAACAAGGAACTAGAACTGGTTGACATATACAAATATCTAGGTTTAATTTCCATTGTAAATCTGACTTCACTGAAAATTCTGAAATACTAGATTGTAAGTTTTATCCTAACTTTAAAGCTTATTCCGAACTCCGTAAGTTTTATCCGAAGAACATCATGAATTACTGAATCGAATGATTTTTCATAATCAATAAATAAACAGAATAATTTCTTTTTTGAGAAAACAGTTTGAACGATTGAGTGTAAAATAGATATAGCGTCCTTAGTTCCTTTTTTGTCTCTAAAACTGAATTGTTTATCATTGAATACATTTTCATTTTCGCACTAATTATTTAGTTATTCGACTACTAAGCGCTAGAGAGAATTATTTTTGAAATGATATTAACTAGGGTCATTCCCCGATAATAATTAAGTTTGGATTTGTCTCCTTTTTTATGAATGCGGACAACAACACTTTTGCACCGTGCCTCTGGATACTAATGACCATATTTGTTTTTATACGTCCGTCAATTACTTCTATCTGTGACGACTATGTCTCGTAAGGCATAATTTTTGTTTAAGTCCATTGTGCAGCAGTCTGTACGTAAAAAGTCCATTGTAGCAGGCTGTACGTAAAAAGTCCATTGTAGCAGGCTGTACGTAAAAAGTCCATTGTACAGCAGACTGTGCGTAAAAAGTCCATTGTAGCAGGCTGTACGTAAAAAGTCCATTGTACAGCAGACTGTGCGTAAAAAGTCCATTGTAGCAGGCTGTACGTAAAAAGTCCATTGTGCAGCAGTCTGTACGTAAAAAGTCCATTGTAGCAGGCTGTACGTAAAAAGTCCATTGTAGCAGGCTGTACGTAAAAAGTCCATTGTAGCAGGCTGTACGTAAAAAGTCCACTGTACAGCAGGCTGTGCGTAAAAAGTCCACTGTACAGCAGGCTGTGCGTAAAATGTCCATTGTACAGCAGGCTGTACGTAAAAAGTCTATTGCACAGCAGACTGTGCGTAAAAGTCCATTGTAGCAGGCTGTACGTAAAAAGTCCATTGTAGCAGGCTGTACGTAAAAAGTCCACTGTACAGCAGGCTGTGCGTAAAAAGTCCACTGTACAGCAGGCTGTGCGTAAAATGTCCATTGTACAGCAGGCTGTACGTAAAAAGTCTATTGCACAGCAGACTGTGCGTAAAATGTCCATTGTACAGCAGGCTGTGCGTGAAAAGTCCATTGTATAGCAGGCTGTACGTAAAACGTACACGATTAAACTGGAACAGTAACTTAGAAATGTAACTAGATTACATAACATACATATATACATAAACATATACATATAAATCGCTCAAATTTCTAATAACTGGTGTCTACAGATAGCTAATACATTATACTACAAATAACCAATAAGCACTTTGTCCAATTCAAAACAACGAAGCAGTTATTTCATCTTTTTCCTCCGAAAATTTGAGCGATTTCTGAAAAAGTTACGTAGTGTTAAACAAACTTGGTGCAGAAACTGTCATTTCGGAAATTGTAACCCTTGTATACGTGTTTTTGGTCCGTGTGGCCATTTTAAGCCTAATACACCATTATACACCATCCCATTAACGTGCTAGCCCCCTGTGTATGTAATGAAGAGGTTTGCTCGTCATGTCTTTTTGTCGCGAGTTATTTCCTTTACTTAACCCTTGATGAAAAACATCCCTTTAAGTGTATGTGTAGTAGATATTCGTAAAAAATCTGTGCATGGCATGGAGTTTAGGCACTTTGTTAACACTAAGTTCTCACTTCACTAAGAACTCAAGCTCCTATATTTGAGAATTTGTAACTTGAGATTCACTTCTGATCTCATATTTGGAGCTCTGAGTTTTGAGTTCAAGAAATTAAATTTGAAATGAGATTAGTCACGTGTCTTATTTTTGGAACTCATAGTTCAGCGTTCCTGAACCGAAACTTGAGATTCATTTCCGATCTCATTAGTTCAAAAATATAAACTTGAAATTGATCATGAATCTCATTTTTTTAGTCAAATGATATATTTGAATTCATCTATTCTCAAATTTCAATTTAATAATGTTTAATTATGTATAGCAAATTTATATTCTGTAATGATGCTTTATGCACTATCTGGTCAAACCTTTGTATAAGATTGACTAAATATGTGTGTAACTAGACAGTAAAAAAATTAGTACCACATGACGATCTACAACTAATTTAACTTCCACCTCCGTCTCTCTGCACCTATCATTTCTTCTAGGGTATGAATTCTAAATTTGACGACTGTGACTTTTTATCATTTATTTCGGATTATGATATTTTATTATTTTGTGAAACATGAAATGCGAAAATAAGAAATATAGACATCCGAGGTTATTCCTGTTTTAACTTTCCCAGTCCGAACTTTAACAAGAAAACCAAACGTCACAGTGGTGGAGTTATTGTGTGTTACAAGATTTTTTACAAAGATAATTTAGAATTAGTGTCTGCTGATGATAGAGCTTAATTTGTTTTTAAACTGAAAAAAGACTTTACTCTTACAATAAAAGATGCATTTTTTTTGTACGCGTTACATACCACCAGAAAACTCAGATCTGTATAGAAATGTTAACTCTACTTTATATGATTGTGTTTTTTACAATGCTGTTAAAAATGATATGCCAAAATATTGTGATATCGGAGATATATACAGTCAAACCTGTATTTGCGGTCACCTCCGAATAAAGACCACCCTTTGAATAAAAGTCATTCTTTAAAAAGCTGTCACTGATTGTTTGGAACAAACTGACCTCTGAATAAAGGTCACCTGTCAATGAAGACCACAATTTGTCTTTCCCATGGATGACATTTGTTCACAGGTTTTACGGTACTTTGTTGGCCATCTGAATGCGCGAACTGGTGAACTGCTTGACTTCGTTACTGATATACAGCTAGACCGTTATTTCAATGTTCCACAATCTGACAATATTGTATCATTTCTACATTATCGTAAAAACTGTCACAAAAATGTGAATCCTATTGGATATAAAATACTTACATTATGTCTAGATAGTAATTTATGTATTCTCAATGGTCGCATTAACGAGGACAATTGCACATATGATTTTTGTATATCGAGGTCTCCCTGTATCTAGCACGGTGGATTGTGTTATTACTAATCATGAGTGCTTTGATAGTGTAACTGATTTCAAAATTTTTGAACTTACTGATTTATTATTATTTGTTCATCCCCCACACTCGGCATTCAGTTGGGAGTCTAGAATAAAATGTTAAGGTTGTATTTCCGTGCAATCAGCTGCTGTTTAGGATGCCTCGATTAAGTTATTGACCACACTGTTCGAACCTTATCTGAGATATTGGTATGTGGTACCACTAAAATTTGCAAGATTGGTACGGAATCTCTCCATAAACATTTCGACCTTTTCATTGGACCATTTATAATGTGTATCGATATAATACATGTTTTTTCTTAATGGTAGATCTGTCATTGTTTTTGACGGCCGCGGCCGTGGCCCAGTGGTTAGTGCGCTGGACTTGTAACCAGGAGATCCGGGTTCGAATCTCTGTCGCGGCAGGTCACACCCTTCTTTGAAAATTTGACAAAAATGATGACTCCTCCATAAGTGGAGAAGTTGCCGGCTCCTTGTGTAAGGGTAAGTTAGTACTGGTTAGTATACAGTCCAGGAAAACTGGTTAGGTGAACCGGTCGCCGTATATAACTGAAAAAATGTTGAATAAACGACGTTAAACCCCAGTGGCAATAAGTCACAAAATATGTTTGTACATTGTACGCATTTAGTCAGTTTGATAAAATCATCCGGAATTCCTCTGATAAAGATAAATTTAAGGAATAATAATATTCTCTTATTCGATGAAACCGATAACAAACTTAAGTCTGGTGAATATGAATGTATGGATAAATTTTCTAATCTTGTATACAATATTCTATTTAATGGCTTTAGTAAAACGTTAAATAACAAAAAAGGCGTTATAAACGCAAATCACATCACAATGGTTCGATGAGAATTTGTCGCAAAGTTAAAACAGAATTTTTAGTCAGGAAACGTATTTTTATTATGGGGAAAACAGATACGAACAAAACAAATTTCTTAACGCAAGAATGAAATATGCCTCTACTAAACGTAAAGCAAAATACAGATTTTACGAGTAAAATAATGATATCATTGTAATGATATATATCATTTTCATATAAGTTTGAGACTTTATAAGTAATATAACTCAAGTCTAATAATGGTTTTGATTTTCCAAATATCATTTCCATGATATTCATGGTAATGATATATACATTATTATTATTTATACATTTAGTTGTGATGTGTCACAAATGGTAGATGTATGATTACGAAGGCAATATGTGAACACTTTTACAAAATGTTGTAATATGACTTAATCCATCCATTCATACATTTTTCACAAAATACACTAGTTCATGACTTTTTTCATAAATAACGTGAAATTTACGTGGCATTGATGTCATGCGTATTGTCTGCCCAATTTTGTGTAGGTCACAGGGTTAGGCATGTCTTCAATTACGCCGGAGGGGAACATTATATTGTAATGAATGAGCCTTATTATATACATATATCGACAATTGTTCACGTGCGAGTATTTACTCCTCTTTATCGTTGAATAATAACGGGCTTAAATACGGAACAGGCCCTTCTTCCTTCTATAATTGAGGCCAATATTCGGTGACTTCCCAATTGCAAAAAAAACCTCTTTTTTCCCAATTTTGAGAATCGCCGGGTCAGTCGTTGTTTATTGATGTACATGTACATGTATCATGAAAGTCAGTCTACCTTTTCTCAATTTGGCTGAAAATCGCGCTTGAATTTCCCAAAATGAAAAGCTATGGACCCTTCCCAATTTTTGGATAAAAGACCCTGCGAAACTTGCTATTTGTCATGTATTCAATATAATAATATCTTATTAATATTAAGGTAGGCATTAAACTGTGACCATGAATATCCGGAAATAGTACAATGTTACTTGTTACAACCATTATATGTACGTCAGTCCTTATTATCATGTTATTTAAGTAATAATTGATGTAAGTTTACATTTTCATCCATCAATTGACTAAGAGAATCGAACTTTGAGATAAAAATTGCGAACTGTAAAGTGGACTTCCAACGTCAATCTATCGATGCATGGACAAAATAGTTCCTACTCGAGTTTCATTGAAAACTGCCGAAAATTCCATTTTGTATAATATGATAATATGGTTTTATTTATGTAATTATTACGTTAAGTTTTCGTTTCCACTACTTTCAAAACAGCTACCCAAATGATAAATGTCTGCATACAGTATTATATAAAATGATAAAATGTGTGCATACAGTATTATATAAAACCTTGTATGAAGGTTACGTTTTATGTAGAAAGTGTCTTTAAATGTTGATGTTACTCCAGATAGTTGCGCAAATGTTGTCAAATAAGATTTCTAAACACATTATTAACATATTGAAACCTAAGGTAAATAAAATATTATACGTTTTCCCCACGTAATGTTTATTATAAAGCAAAACCATGATGCAGAAATGCATAGAAACTGGCATTAATTATATCTGATACTCCACAGTATAACAGTGACATGGTTGTGCTTGGTTCATTTGCGGAATAAAACACAGGCAAAGTATTGAGTGAATATATCATTTTATTGTAACTAAATCACGTTAAGAATGAAAAAATGATTACTCTACGCATGCGCATAAACAATATACATTGTTGATGCAGAGGCGGATCAAATGGGGTTACCTAACAAAAAAATAACAAAAACACACAAACCAACTCAGTAGTCACCGTTTCAATGTAATGAAGTTGCATAAATCGAAGCAGAAATTACTATTAATAAAAATATGTACGGTATACAAACATACATTATAATGACTAGTTATGACAGTTCAGCTGAATACTCCGAATCACTGACACGTTACAAATGACAACTTGAAATGTTGATGATAGATATTTATACTCTAAAACCCATCTACAAATGTAACACATCCTTATTCTGAATCCTACATTAGTTAAATAATTAGCTAACCCAAAATGAAAAAAAAATCAAACACTAAACATTTCAGGAATGAATAAAGTAACTAGATGTTTGCTGTGTTTAAGAGATCTAAAGTAAATTTCCAGCCCTGACCCACTGATAACTTTAACATCAGATTTCTGAATAAGTAAAGTACTACACTGCCTTACTTTAGGGAATATTTCCCCAAATCTCGGAAAAACATGAAATGCTAGTAAACACATAGCTCTTGAATAAAATTCTATCCAATCTGTCGCAGAATGATGCACGTAAGGAAAATAACCATTTTATGTTAGAGTTAGATAGTAATCGTGTGCTTAGTATCAGAATGAGCGGGCGATATTTTCCTTAGATCCTTTAAAAATGTTTTGTTAAGAAACTATTTGAAAAATCTTTGCACCCAAACAATTTATGAATATATGATACGGCTGATACATGAGAATAGATAGTAGACTGACTGTACTTTTTGACTGAAACTAAATAAGACAAAATATTGGCTAAGACTTATTACTCAATAGTAACTTTCCTGATACCTTGTGCAATTCATAATAATCTTGAAACTGACAACAGTACTGATAGTAAATGCGTCTTGATCTGCTTGATAATGCCTGTGAAATAATATGTCTAGCTGTGTCATTCAAATTTTGAACAGACGCTCGGGAATCTCTACCGGTGTTCTGTGTAAGGAGCTGCAACTGTGAAAAGCCTTCTGAAAATAAAATCGAGACAAACTGTCAGATGAATAATTTTCGACACACGATAAATGTACAGCTTTAAAAAAGAATGTTGTAATACAAAGTTGCAAGAACTAATCTTCTAACAAGTCTCATCATCACCTCATCTTTAATTGTCATTTTATTTATAATGTAAACAGTGGCCAAGTTGTCATGATGAAATTTGATCTTTGTTTCTCATCCTATCACCCCATATTTCCACAGCCAGAACAATTGGAAATAGTTCCATGATAGTAATATGGAATTCTGCATAATCTGCAGGTTAGTTTTAGCAAGCAATTCCTGTCCAAAAACAGCAGCACCCACAGATGTCGCGGCGTCACTATAAATGTTTAACACAGAGAACGATAACCAATTATCTTGAAAAAACATACATCTCCAATTAAACTTGCACAAAAAATACTGCCCCATAGCTAAATCAGCCCTCAATTCAGTATTCAGGTTTTTAATAAAACGGTCCTAAAATCCGGCTTTTTTAAGTTCCGACTCAATTTTTTGACAAACAATATCTGCTTGCTTAAGAGCTGATGGATGTTTTTTATGACCCTATTTTCTGAAAGTTACATCTAATTGACAGGGTTCTCTAAAACCATATGTTTAGCGCAAAGTTGAATTCATTTACTGAAAGTAATAGAATGGCCAAACCTGCAAAGAGAGGACACTACTTTAACACATCTACATTTTATCGTATGTTTATCCATGTTATATCACAAACAAACCTCCGATAACGGTCAGCTGAGCAGAAACGCCAGATCTTTAATGTAATGTACTGGTTATGTGTTTTTGTTGCCTCGTTTTAAGACCTAAAAATAGCTTGTCTCCTCTACCCCGACCGAACCTATTTTTTGCCGCCGACCCTATGATTCTTTGGTCAAATTATAATTTTGCAAAATGAAAATAATATCAGTCATATTCTGGATTAAAAAAAAATAAAAAATAAAAATAATACATCCCTACCTACCAACCCTATATTTTCAGATCCGGTAGCGGAAATAACCTATTTTTTAGGCCTTATTGATATTCAATCAGGTCAGTCTAAATTCTTATCAAATTAAAATAAATTGTATAGAGTAAATATTATAACAAGTGGTTGTTGTATTGAGCTGGTCTTAATATTGAGGTGGTCGTTAAAAGAAATCTTACTGTAGTTTGGTGTCTGTACTATACAATGTGTGACATATTTTCTCACTATGGTAGTTATGCGTTCATTTGAACGTGAAAGAAATGGTTGCCAAAATTATTAAATACAATTATTTTGAAGTTGTTATTTGTGTATTATTCTTAATCAATGCTCATGTATTCTTTATAATAACAATTCTCAAAACAAGTTGTTCATAATCGAGCACCTTGAACGAATCAAACATGCTTAGCTACTAAATGGTATCATGTATGAATACATGTACAGTCTAACTTGTGAACAAAGGTCACCCTTGGGAAAGACAAAATGTGACCTTTATTGACAGGTGATCTTTATCCGGAAGTGACAGCAAACACAGGTATGGCTGTATTTAAGAAATTTCAAAAATTATATTTTCTCCATGTCGACTATTTAATGCAATTTTATGGATTATCGAAGATTCGTTAATGTAGAGAAAACATTCACCGTATTATTGTTACATTGCATCAGACTTTTTCAAGCATTTTCAAATTATTTGTACTGGGGCTCAAACCATAAAAGAATGTCTGCTAGTTTTCACTGACATTAAAGTATTATTTTCATATTAAAGAAGTTGCCGGCTCCTTGTGGAAGGGTAAGTTAGTACTGGTTAGACCAGGAAAACAGGTTAGATGAACCAGTCGCCGCATATATAAACTGAAATTTTGTTAAAAAACGGAGTTAAACCCCTGTGACAATAAGTCAAATAAAAACAGACTAACGAACGAACGAACGAACAAACATCACTGTCACCCTTGTGTTGTTGTGTTCAACATTTTTCTATACGGGTACAAAGCTCGCCTATTTTTACTGTATTAACAAATGATTAAGTTAGGAGAATTGAAAATCACGTACAAATCGTGGTAAAGTCTGTATGGATGGAATTTCATTGACGGTTTAGTCCATGTAGTATAATATGATAGCAGACGGCGGTAAAATCAGACCAAATGTACGCACAACTGAGTTATTAAGTAACAAACAAGTGGGGTTAGTTGAAGAATAGTATTCGTTTAACTGATCCATCCAATTAAGCAGATCGTGTTCAATATGTATCATGTGACACGTGGTCCTGTCTCATGACTTCTATTTTTATTCATTGAGAATCGATGAAGATATTTATTCATATTAACGTATGATTGATTTTGTACCTGATTTGTCAAATGATACTATGCAATGTAATTTTACTTGTATTTTTTGTATTGTAATAAAGCAACTTTAGTATGTAACTCAACTAATGGAGTGTGTTATTTATTATTACTACCAGTATAAGCATGTTGAAAATAAAATGTGTGAAATATGCTGGTTAAAGCGGGTTAAATCAGAAAAAAAACAAATACATTAATTTGTATGATATGGTCGCAAAAATGAGTACAATACTTAAGGCGATAAGTTGGAAGTTAATATCTGTTAGGATTACAAGATATTTATATTTATTATCGCTTTGTTCATTAAAGAAGTTGTTTCTTGCCTTGTTTGAACTGCTGTTTTATGTTAGATTGTGAACATGTCGGTAAGCATCGTGGTCTAGAGGCAGAGCGTGCTACCTCTGATCCGAAGGCCATGAGTTCGAATCCCGACTTCCCGGGTTTTGTTCATGAACTTCACAATTTTATTTTTTCGGACGCAGTACTGGTGTAGCATCCAGGAAGCGGACTCGAGCGTGATTAATATTAGCAATATTGCTTGATTCGCAATCGAGATAAAATAAGTTAATATAAACTAACAAGTCTAATAATGTTCATGTTTTCTTGTCATTTCTCAACTAAATTTCTGAGCGTAGTGTCCGATGTATTCTTTCAAAATTATAACCAAAGTAGTGAAATGTGTCATAATAAATATACACTACAGTGTTGATATTCATGACTTGCGCTTATCATCTTTAGCATGCAAGCACGCAGTTACACATCCTTCAATGTAGTCTGATTGTGAATACATGTATTGTTGTCTTATGTTCATAGTTAGTAACTTCAAAATGCATGTGTGTCGATCAGGATTGTATAAACAATTCAGTGATAATCCACGTTTTGTATGAAGACTGGTAGTAAAGTGTGCTCACTTTAAATAACACACGAGTTTTGAGATTTGAATGTCAACCTGTTTAGTGGATTTATTTTCAAATCCTTCAACATGTATGATCTAATTTTACTTTATCCTTACATCGCAGCGAAATCTTCGTTATGGAGATTTTACCATTCAATGTTACCCCGACAGTAAGTCTTTCTTATACACCAACGTTATTGATGTCCGTACGGATGAAGGGAGACCAATTATGTATGACTAAAATCAACGATTGTCTCCCTTGTTGACCAGCATTCTAACTTATAGTATCTTGTACAGCACTTTTAACATTTAATTTTAAACATATCTGAGAATTTCTATATACAACAAGTACCAACACAGCGGACATATTAACGTTTATATTTTGATGACGATATTATTTCTTTATATCGCAATGGTTGTTGACGAGACTAATCATGTAGAATGCGGGTTGACATTTTCCAAAACATGACATTAACCGTAATGTACTTTTGTTGGTTTATGTTTATGTAGTCATTGGTAATGATAAAAGTTCCTGTTAGATACAATATTATTTATTTCAGCAGTTTGTCCCTTGATCAGGTTGATGGCTGGATCGGATAATAACCTATTAATGTATGTCTGATTTTCATGATCACCATGCTATACATGTAATTTTAAAATGCTTTTGGGGGAAAATTGATATAAGATACATTCTACTTTGTTATAACAGAAATAGTGTCCACTGATAACATAATGGTCATCTTTTCGTTTCTGTAAATGAATGCCATCCCAGTAACTTCTAGCATTCACTTTTTTATTTGATAAAAAAATCGCAATTTTGTCCTGTACCTAAGTTATTCAGGCATCGGTAACATCTCCGTATATATTTAAGAGATATAGATCTATGAAAATCCCCGATGTTTCCCGAATGGATAGCCAATCACATGACGTATACGAATTGACCAATCAGATAATTGACCAGCGTCAGATAATTTAGACCATACCTGTTCCTTTAGTGCATTGCAACATGGAACGGGAACCAGTTTGCCCTTTTCAAAAACATGATTTATCTGGGGAATGTGTATTCCCCGGCTCTAGCGCCGGTAAATAAGAATCAATTTTCCGAAAGCCGGGGACTTGTTCTTTAATTTCATATACATTTTATTAAAATCGATTGAGAATTAAGAAAATAAAACCCTTGGGCCGTAAGATCATTTTTGCTCATTTTCAGCAATAGAGCCGGGGAATACATTTGCCATTTATATGCCCTTGATAGCTCTTCATTTGGAGATCAGAAACACGCACCTGCTACTTCCGGGTAGTTTTGTGATACACTTAAACTGGTACCCGTTGACTCTGGTGTACAGAGACAACTGGTACGGCCTAAATTTCCAGGACGCTGATTGGTCAATTGCGGTCGAATTCCGGGCAGAAGAATTTTCACATTCGGAACGCCTCTTTTTTTCACTCGATGCATATTTTGCGCGTAATTTGAAAATGGATCAAAACACCAGGGTCTCTACATTATGTTATGTAGAGTCACTAAATCTAGCATTCACTGTTTTATTTTGTACTTGTGCAAACGTTTCATGCTTCATGACCAGTAGAAATTCCATACAAAACAGTAATAATGAAAGTACCTTGAACAAGGAAAATTAGAACGTCCTATTTTGTACACGGCACTCGCCAATCCGTTACCTTAAGTCTAGTCATCCGGCCTCAATTGAAATGTTAAAATTGGATCGAAACTCACACGAGCTGAACTTTTTTATAAACTTTAATCGGAGAATTTTACATTTTAGGATTTTCAACATAGCTTATTCTCTGGTAAATAACTTCAATCAATTTTTATTTTTAATATCAGCTTGTACTGCTCATCTGTCAGTAGTTGTTCTTATGGTGTCAAAACCGCGTGTACTTTTTCTTTATTGAAAACGTGATTTTCTTACTAAACGTATGAATAAACTTATTACAACTTCGCTTATACGGTGTCACATTGACACGCTTGTTCTTTTTTGTACAATGGTCTGAGTAAACAAATTAAATACACACTTCAAGAAAGTCATAATAAATTGATCCATTTTGTTTTAAATACAGACCACGTGACACAAATACGTCCTGAACAATTCAAGATGTTATATTGGTTACCTGTTGAGAAGAAAGAACAAATCATCATTTGCCAGGTTTTAAATTAAACATGGACTTAGTCCAATGTATATGAACGATAAATTCATTACTCAAGACACTGTGCACTTTTATAGTACTAGTTCCAGTCCCAGTGGTAATTGTAATCTTCTCAAAGTCGGTTCTTTTAGCAAGAAATCTTTTACTTTTACTGGTTGTAAATTCTGGAATGTTTTACCGTCTTATCTTAAAGTGTTACCCAGCTATCATGGTATTAAATCTAATGTTAAAACATTTTACTGGACTCTATTGCTTACTTATTTTTAACGCATTACTTCATGTATCATTCTTTTGATAAACTTAACTTTAAATGTCATAAATGAATATTTGGTTTAAAATCTAGATGTAGCTTGTCTACAAAATAAATTATTACTCACCAGTATTTAAACAGGAACAACGGAAAGGTACGGAATTTAGCGTCGTCCCTTAAGTTTTAGTCGCCCGATCGCTCATTACAATGTGGGCTTTCTCAGGATTTCTCATATGATTTAGCATCAGTTTTCACAGATCGTAAATTACATTGAGCACGGCGATGCCATCATTAAACCAGAAAACTGTATTTATTTTCGGACAAAAATTTCGTCTGAAGTTTGTTTCCTCATTCAGGGAACATTTCGAATCGTTCCTGTTTGACAATTGTTTTGATAAATTATATATTTACTGAGCATTTTTGTACATGGAAAATGTACACCAGCAAGGACGCAACTGACAAAATCTATCAGACCATCTGATGTATTATTGAGTCAAAAAGCACGTTATTGTTCATCGAGGAAAACGCTGAACTCGTTGCACAAACATTCTTCAAGCAAACGATGCCGCCGTCGATCAAAAGCCCATGATTAATAACAATTAAAAACATCCCAATATCGATTGCCATCAAAAGCATTAGTGTCGGTGATTTTCACACCTTTCACCGGCCAAGCCAAGTTTGTTTATTGGATATGTCATCGGGTTAGGTTTAAAGATTAAAAAATCCGTACCGATCGTAGTACGGAACGTAACACAGCGACATTTTAAGATTCAGGACCGTAATAAATTTTGGAGACGGCCGACCGTAATATGGAGACATCGAGTCAATGAATTAAACAATTCTGGACCGGGAAAATGAGACCGTAATATGCTGACAACCGTAATTTCGGTGCGACCGTAGAGTGGACCTTTCCTGTACATACTTTGGTCTTAATAATACTAGCCTTTCAGTCACATGCATTTATTTCCCAGTGAAACAAGAATTTTTATTCGTATATTTTCAGCACATGTCTGTCCTTTAATTTCTTCATTCAGTTTATTTTACTGCTTGTACTATTTATATTTTAAGATCTGCCTCTCTGTGTTAATTCTCTCATTATGAGGACCACAATAGAAATAAGACCTTTTATCTTACTTTATATATTATACTAGCGACTAGAAGCTGAGAAGTCCGGCCGGCTAGCGCAGTGCTATCGCGCAGGACTGCGTGAGTTCGATCCTCCAGTAGGAATACATGTTCTCTGTAACAAAATTATCTTCCATCAATTAATAAATTTATTCAAGGCCGCGGCCGTGGTCCAGTGGTTACTGCGCTGGACTTCTAACCCGGAGATCCGGGTTCGAATCCCGGTCACGACAGGTCATACCCTTCTATGAAAATTTGACAAAAATATCGATTTTCCTCCATATGTGGCGAAGTTGTCGGCTCCTTGTGGAAGGGTAAGTTAGTACTGGTTAGTATACAGTCCAAAAAAACTGGTTAGGTGAACGGGTCGCTGTACATAACTGTAAAAAATGTTGGTAAACGGCGTAAACCCCAGTGAAACAATAAATTTATTCACATGGGGTAGCTAGGTAGATGGCTGACGGATAAATAACAGGTTAAACGAACAGGACAGATACTGGTTACTAGACTAAATGAATGTCCGGGGAAACAAGGTCATCAGCCCGCCCCGATGCTGACTGAAAAATGTCGTCGGTGGCGATAAACGAAATACTAATTTGTAATTATGAAATAAAATTCCGTACAAACGAAATTAAAAAGAATGCTACAAGTTAAAAACAAAATCAACTAAATCATATGTAAAGCCACAAATAATGGCACTTATTATATTTTCTATTAAATATTATGGTCCCTGCTGTTTATTTGGAGATCCGGATGCTATGATATAGAACTTGACATGCCACAAGGTAAACTTAATTTGTTTAGTTTTATATAAAATAGTTGCGCACACTTACGGAATTACCAGTGCTACGTAATTGTCCAGTTGTAAGAATATTTTACAACATTAACCACTCGAGCAATACTGATGTTTTATTTTTAAATAATACGTACAGCATGTGGTTAGGATATACAAGAAAGAAGTGATGCAACTATTTACAGAACTACTTTTGTGTAGTAATTTTAATGATGCTTTTTCATTGCACTGGGGTCCATTGTAAACATCAACAACGCGTTTTATGGCCCAGTTATGTATATCGTCGGGAAAATCATACAGACAGGAATGTAGAACAACATTAATCGTACTTTTAGTTTCAACATTGTAAATATCATCAATGAACAAAATTGTTATTCATTTCTACGCCGTTTGTATTTTTAAAGACATGTCTTGTTTATAATGTTAACATCATCAATTGTTAACGAATGATCAAACAATAATCACTGAGAGAAAATAACTGACGTACACATCCAAAATTTGTTTTCAGTCAAATGACCAGAAAGGAGCACAAAAAAGTTTTCCAAATATGTCACGTGACGGACATCTGTAAAACATACGTATTTTTATGTGACAACAACAACCCAATATGCATGCACACAACCTCTATCATTACTAGTATAACTAATGTACAGTACAGTTCATAGTATATATGCTACACCTCTCCCGTTTTTAATAAAATACTTGTTACAGCAACAATTTGAAACAAAATGTTGACAAAGTATATTTATTTCTACAAACATTCATAAATATCAGCTATCGTGATTTTTATATGAATTTCTCACATAGCCATCTTCAATCACGTGGTTTATAGAAAAAAACAACTTCAAATCACGTGGATTATCAAAACAAAGTACCGATATTCATGTTTATCCTCGTAGATTAAACGAAAGTCAAGATAATTTAATTGCAACCGTAAATGTTTTAACAATCTTGACTGTCAAAATATGCTGCCAAGGTGTGAACAAGTTACTATCATTGTAGTATTTCAAGTATATGGTTTTTGTTTGTGAACAATTATAAATTTCTTTTATTTAAACAATCAGCGTCCAGTCTAGGACGTTACATTTTCTCACGAATAGTTCCAATTTAACAAAGTCGGAAGGATTCCTGTTTTTTTTTAACACACGTTTTATCTCAAACTTTTGAGCGTTTATTCCAATCAATGGTTCGTGTCTGCGTCTGAGACGCTGATGGTATCGGATTTGGTAAATCCCATTTCTAACAATAATTTTTAACATGAGTAATAATTCTTTTGTACGGTATACCACCCTCTCTATAGTAACAATTCTTTTGTACGATATACCACACTCTCTATAGTAACAGAATTCCTCATTATTTCCACAACAACAAACAGTTTTTAATATAAATTTAACGTGGTTTTTTCTTGTTTACGCTGAACTTTGTTCCCAACGCAAAGTTCAGAGTATTTTACACTGCGTTTTTGCTCTAAATACATTCTTACTTTTTTGTATTCTGCCTTGCGATAACGAGTTTCCGAAATCTTTTTTTTTTTTCTTAAGTTACAACTTAATGATATTTCAGCAGGTGAAATACCGATGTTGTATGACCTACGACACTTAAGCAAATATGTATATAGTTAAGACTTTCCACAGTTTTCATCTAAATAAATTTTGTAATTAGTTTCAAAAACGAACTATTTTGACGCTCTGCTTTTCAGTTTGCACACACGGCCATAATGGCGTAACGGCGTATTATATCATAAATAAAGTGTATCGTTATATCATTATAGATTTGTAAATTTTGATATTACACTTGTACTTTACGTTTATTGTATGCATTTATAGATTGTATATACATAAATTTTATGCTTTTCTTCTGTACCTGTTGATAATTGTCAATTATTGTAAATATGCGACCGCATGGGTCTATGACCTTCCGGTTTTGACTAAAAAAAATATAAAAAAAACTGTATCATCCACATCACTGAAGATTTCATCTTGATCGTCCTTAACAATATCCTGAGCTAGTTGGTAGCAATTAGTCATGTTATTATTACAGGTATTGAACTTGTTGTCAATTTCCATTAAATCCTTGATGTTACAACCAAACAAATACCTAGACGTTATCAACACTGCAAGTGATATTTCATCATCATCACCATTATCGTCGTTTTTATCACAGTTAATATTTACATCAACACTGACATCAGTAACATTTGTTTTATTAGAGCCGCGACCGTGTTTAATGCGCTGGACTTGTAACCCGGCGATCTGGGTTCAAATCAGTCGCGGCAGGTCATACCTTTCAATGCAAATTTGACAAACAGGTCGATTTTCTTCCATATGTGGAAAAGTTGCCGGCTTGTAGAAGGGAAATTAGTACTGGTTAGCAGACAGTCCAGGTAAAGTGGTCAGGTGAACCATTAATCCAATAGATAACATCTAAAATAGTAAAGTTACGTTAGATCTGAGGTATATTTTTGTCCATTTCAACAAGAACATGTTTTAACTGACGGTTTCTATATTTCAACTTCAATGTCTGGATTATCCCAGCGTCCATGGGTTGTAGAAATGATGTAGTATCAGCTGGGAAGAACTGTAACTTGATATTGTCAAGTTTGATATTTGGATGCACAGGCGCGTTATCAAGGAAAAGAGGGAACTTTTTGTCCCGTGTTCTTATTTTCCGGTCGAACCACTTGAGCCAGTCTTCCATTATAGGTGTCAGCATCCAAATTTTGTTGTCGACATAGTACCTGACAGGCAGCTTGTTTGTTCATACAGAGCCAAAGCAACGGAGTTTCCCAATCACAACTGGTTGCTGCTTTTCACCTGAAGTCAAAAATAGAACTAATTAAGCAACTTAATTCAACCAATGCTTGCTTTAACATTCGTAAATAAAGAACAAACTACTTAATTTAATTACTAATAATTTTCGTCTCTTTATAGAACAAACTATTCAATCTAGGTACACTCAGACTGATCATAGGAACGTACAAATATTAGTTACCATCGAACCGTAGGATCGAGATTTTTATAAAATTTGTCTGTTTGATTTTAATATTTATTTATGAAGCGTGATATATATACGATCTCGATGGTAGCTAATATTTGTACTCGATTTTCAAGTTTACTACAGTCCTAATTATTATTTCCTGATTGTATGTATGGTATATTGCGTGTAATATAAACTATGTGTGCATTTATTATATTATTCATATACAGTGCAACCTCTCCAGATGGGCCGGATTGGAAAGGTTCGAATTAGAGAGGTTCGACTGTACTGTATAAATGAAGTACTAGTATTATGACAACAACAACAACAACTTCATTCAAATAATGCAGGAAATCGGCCTATTATGCGGTAGAACGTTGATATATACAACGATATACAATTTAGATTGTTTCGTGAACCAAATGATCTAAATTATACATTGAGTACAAACTAATTATGTACAAGAGCAGATTTCGGTAGGGCGGAGCCGTGTGTCCCCTCTAAAATCTGGCAAGCATAAGTAAAAAAACATCAGTTATGTGCTGATTGTGTCCATTCCATATTGTACTCGGAGAACTGTCGCTCAATTTTTCTTTTCATGCAGACTTGCCCATGTAAATGCAAGCGTCCAGTGAGGCTGATCTCAAGCACGACGTTGACAGAAAAAATAATTCAGCATTAACGTTTCATGTGTTTATATGACTAAAGCATATGATAAGTAGTTATATGGTAGCGGAATACAGAGGATGTCTACAGAATGCTCCTAGATATGAATATAATTTAATTCTATGTAAAAGGTCAAATTCAGAAAAAAATATTTTCCTTCCTATCGACCCTCTCCTAAAATTCAGAGTTGATAAAGAGCAGACAAAAACATTTCTTATAATGTTAATAAATGAAATTGCATTATAGTTCGGGTCATCGATAGAACCTTCCTTATGAATTGGACATAATTATGATACTTGGAGATCAATTGGTTGGAAAATCTACTAAGACGTATATGACATTAAAGATTTCCGTGATAATGTGATCAATATCGTCAAGTTAGCATTTCAAAACTTCTGAATTTTTGAACGAAGAATCATTTAAATTTTGAGACATTTCTAAAATTTTACGAGAATGATCGTTTAGAACGGTTCATAAATAAATCGCCAATGAACCTGCGATCTATATCAGTGCGCAGACGCGGTGCGGTATGACCTCAAACCTAAGCTTAATATTATTAATTTGACCGTTGATTGGTCACCTAGTAATGATATATGTGCATATCTCTGTTTCCCCGACTTGAATATTTCTGTTTTAATGCAAACTTTGTCTTGCATGATCAGTTGTGTATATTAATCGACAATTTATTCAAAAACTTCGAACAGGAACCCTACGGTTTTAATACGCAATATAATTATTTAAATAAGGTTACACAACAACAACAACAACAACAACTACTTAAATTTTGATGTAAGTACTCTTATAGAGGACACGCCGGATTTTACGATAGAACGCTTGCAATCAGATTAATGCATAATGCAATTTTTGTGCCACAATTTTCGTAAATATGCGAGATTTTTGCAAATCGCATTTCAAGGTAGGGTAGTAGTAATCAACTATACAAAAATGTTTTTTTTTTAATTTCTAATTCTGATGTCTTATGGTCATCTTCTCCTTCAGAGTCGGAGGTGTCGATATACCGTAAAACATTCATGATATCCGACAAATACCTACTGATTCAGAAAATACTTAAAGGGAACCAGAAAAGTACTGGTACCTGTTTAATATTTCGCTTTCCTTGTCGATTAGTGAAGAAAGCCGAGGAACGGTAACTGTGTGACGTCATACAAAAGGTGCGCGGATTCCGTTGCATGAAAAACTGCAACGAACGCCATGGTACTCCGTTTTACTGATACTGTCGTACATTGAAAACTGCGAAAATGCAAAAAGGAACCCAACTTTCAACTAAATGTGACTGGTTCTAAATCGTCCCTTCCTCTTCCTTATTTGCGGTTCCCGTCCGCAATGACCATTCCAACCAATAAGTGTGGTTGTAACAGAAACTTCCACTAATCATAAATGTTTTTTCGTTTACAATGTCTGCACTGTGGCATGGAACGGGAACCAGTTTAGACAGGAACTACATTAAGCTGGTTCTCGCTGAATCTGTATGTATAGAAACCTTTAGCGCAGTGCAACATTGAACGGGAACCAAATCAGAATTACATGAATTACTAAATACCGGAACGGTTCCGGACCGAAAAAATCCAGACTCACGTTTGTTCTTTAAGGCTGCATTTTGTTTTTGTGATTAAAATGTCAACGCTAATTCATTTGTGACCTACAACTTATTCTCGTAAAAACGGACATTATAGAAACATAAACGATTTAGAACTGCAAGATTTCATCAAAATTTTAATATTTTACGGTTCGAAAACGGTGATGTTTTTATAAAATGACAGTTTCTATGGTAACTGTATATATCAAAACTATAAAACTCACTACCATACAATTTGTACTCACTGAAATATATCCTGCTTCCTGTGTCTATTCTTTCATTCTTTCATAACATTCTATTGTTAATGTATATATTTTTTTGTAAATAGGATGTAGATATTTATTTGTCACAAACTTTCTCATGCAAGTACATTAAGCAATGACGTTTTCTAGAGTTTTATTCCTTCCATATGTTGTTTATTGGTATTTGATGTAGAATTCAATGGCGAATCCAAAAATTAAAATGTTATAAAACTTGAGAGTCCCCGAACTCAAATCTCAATTCCATTCTCATAGTAGTATGGTTGAAACGATAGAGCTGATTACATACGTATTCAGATCAATCATACTGTCAGAATAATGTATCAGTAATATTATTATTGTCTGATCATAATTAACTGTGAACATCAAAAAACAAAATATGAGATTTGAGCTCGGATACCAATCTCAAGTTTATAACCTCGGACCCAGTACAACATATGCTTGATCAATAACATATCATAATACTGTCTTCATCAAAATGTTGGTCACACCAATTAAACGTTATTCATACATACACGTCCTATGTGTTTTAACATTCTCATTTACGTATTCAGACAACGAGTGACCTATTTAGTATCATATGCTAGCATTATATTTTTCGTTCAGCTGTAGATTCTGCTACATCTATTGAACCTATCTTCCCAATTATCAATGATAACATAGGCCAAACGATCCGCGGTCTAGCTATTCTAAAAGCTAACCTCGTATATCACTATTTTACAATCAACGACCACACTGTCCGATGGATCAAGAATTTGAAATTTTACTCACCCGAGCGAAAACGAAATTTTTTGGTCGCCCGATATTTTTTTACTCATAATGCAGGCGAATGCTAATTTCGAAGACTGTACAAATACTTAGCCAAAAAAAAACCCCCGAAAATCTGTACAGGCTAGCCGCTATACTTAATATGTACGAGGGTTGTTTCAAAATAATTCATATAATTCCTCTATAGAGATTTACGAGATAGATATATTTTCAGGATTTCATTGTCGTGCTTTAGAATAATACATACTAGTATGTCACTAAATATGAAATTTTTATCAATAAATGATAAAATGCGATTAAACTACACAACTGTACAGAACCATATCTAAGGCGTTGCGGCCCACACAACGTTAGCATGAGTTATTATGTTCAGTTCAGGTTTTCTGAAAATGCTGTCCCTGATTTGCAATGGAGTTTCAAAATGCATCGGCAAATCACATTGCACTAGGTGACTCGTTGAACGACAGTACAGATTATATAATTTCTGGAATTTCCTCTAATTTCCGGCCGCGCAGTTTTTCAGTGTTAGGGAAATATGCACAGTCGAGGGGAGCTAAATCAGGCGAATAGGGCGGATGGGGATTCTTTGAAATCCAAACAAGGTCAATTCCAGTTGGATACACTCAGCTGTTTGTGTCTGGGTATTATCGTGATGATAAATAAGTTTTTCTTGTCTTCCCTATCTTAGAGGTATTGTCCATTGTTATGATTTTGTTGGATTTTTTACACGATTTCTTTGCTTGTTACATTATTATCGTTTCGTCTTCAAAACTGCTAAAATAATTACATGTAGGCGGCATTATGCGATAAAATCAAAGACAAAACAAAACGTTCTCCCAGTGCTTTGATTCTAGACATTTTGTCAAAGCTGTATATATATTTATGAACCTAAATATGGGTCATTGTAAATACCAGGCTATGTCTAGACATAATCATGTTGTGAAATTCCTTTAATTGTTCTATTTGAAGTGTGATTGACGTCAAATCAAGACACGTTTTTCTAGTGAGTAAAATCATAAGCTGTCATTTCTTTTGTGGTTTAGAAAAAACATTTCTTTATATTGAATTAACACGTGTATTATTATTATCCATTTTTATACTATAAATACATTTTGTTGTTATATATTGACGTCAGCAAATAATTGGTCAATTAAATGATTAAATGACAATGGCAATTTTGTAAAGCAATATGCGTAAGTATTTACATATATTTCAAGAAACACGAGAAAACACGTGATCTTAAGGTCAGTTTCTATGGATATAATCAATCGTTTACGTCATACGATAATTCCTATTACATAATGATAATTTTGAAATTCGATTGTATTGTGTTTGCTTTTTTATGTGACTTCTTGTCACTAATACTTGTCTTTAAAGTAGTAACTTCCAAGCTTCGTGTATTGCGGTATGTGTACAATGAATCTGTGCTACGTTCTAAGTCTTCTAAATATGCTCCACAAATAATAATATCACCTGTTATAAATACAATATATAACCAGAGGAAGTGTCCTTAAGGCGAAATCAATGATAAATCTTATGTTAACAGGGCAAAAAGTGTTAGGATTTTAACGGCGTACCTCAAGTGCTGTCTTACATATTTTCCTGCCATCATTTCAATTCATTTAGACTTAAATCTAACTGATTGCATTTTAGTTCTTTTCAATATCATCACAGTCCTATTTGTGACATATCTTGTTTAGGCTTAAATTATAATTAAGTTTGTTCATCCTTTACCTACCGACCGTAAAAATGCCGATTAATAAATATTACCGAAATCTAAAACATATTTTTTTTATTTTCATATTTTCGCCAAAATGATATTTCCGTGCTTTATCTCACTTTAGGTTCTAAAAAATGGTCGCCATCATTAAGATAAACCCTAGGGTTCAACAGCTTTTGACAAACATTCAACACCCCCCCCCCCCACCACCACCACCAAAAAAAAACCAGACTTATCTAGATCTAATAAAGTTACATTCTATGAGTCATATATGGAATATTCTCTGAATAAAATAAATATTTTTTCCGACCGACCAATCCTCTCTTAAAATCTAGGGTCGGGAGATAGGGCAAAAAGGTATTTTTTTAAATTTCAGCCTTATTTGAAACGCTTAAATATCCGGGATTTGGTTAAATATCTTTATAAGGGAAATATATCCAAGTAGACCATGTTTACATTACTGTTCCCAAAATAGAAGTCCTTTGATTTCGCGGACTGCATATTCAGCGTCATCTTTTTCACTGGAGTTTAACGTAGCACCAACAGACAATAGCCGTGGTAGTGGTCCAGTGGTTAGTGCACAGGACTTGTAACCCGGAGACCCGGGTTCGAATCCCGGTCGCGGCAGGTCAAACCCTTCTATGAAAATTTGACAAAAATGTCGATTTCCCTCCATATGTGGAGAGGTTGCCGGCTCCTTGTTGAAGGGTAAGTTAGTACTGGTTAGTATACAGCCCAGGAAAACTGTTTAAGTGAACCGGTCGCCGTATATAACGGACAATTTGTTGAAAAACCCAAGTGACAATAAGTCACATAAAAACAAACAAACCAGCAGACAGGGTAATTTGGCGACTTTCCAGCTTTGACAGTGAATGCGTGCACCTGGGTAAAAAAGTCCAGGGTCACGGGGGGGACTAAAGTAGGTCGTGCAGTCAGAACAAACATTTTTCTACGCTTAAGCCGTTTTAAATAAATACACTATAAAACAATAAATACATTTTCATCCATGTCTAGGCTTTGCAATTATAATATGGTAGTAATTATTTCTGAATGAAACTTGCAGAGAATAAAGCTATTTGTCGTGATACTCGTGTAAGATGTACACCGGGACAATTTGTTAGCTTGACCGGCGAGTTTTCTCTTCCATAACTTGGACTGGACCAAAACGAATAAACGAGAAAATTCACATTTTTGTGAACCACGCCGTTTTTATTTTCTTGTATAGCGATAACAACAGGAGAATATTCGCATAAATCAAAATACTTGATTTTAATATTAACCGAATGAAGAACATGTTCTGGCAATTTAACCCACCTGTAGGGGCCTGCCAACTATAACTATTAAATTAAACAGGTATAAATACATCAAATTCAGAAATAGTATTTAAAATAATAATCATATGGACCGCTGGACAGCTTCCTCACATGTGAAATTTGGACCCGATGTGATTTTTTGTGATATACATAATAATTTATTTGTTCTGCACAATACAGTTTCTATATCATATAAAAAAATTATATTTGTTATGAAATTTATGTTTCATAATTTCAATTTCATTTCATCAATATTTAAGGAGCAGTTGATATATCAGAGCAGAAATGTGTCATTTATAGTGCCGATCATGATGCGGACTATATTGATCCCAGCATTTTTATTAGTCAATAGACGTTGATAGTACCTTTACACGGTTTAATTTCATTCATTGTAATTTTTCACTGGGATTGAGGGTCATTTACCGACTTTCCAGCTTTAACGGTAAATGATGACCCAGACCTGGGTAGAACCATCGACCTTTCGTAGGCCAGCTGGACTGCTCCTCACATGTGAGATTTGTCCGGTCATGGAGGGATTCGAACTCACGGCGGTGAAGGCTTAGTGATCACTAGTCTGGGACAATAACCTCATTTTCATTAAAAACACAAATCTTGTCAGAAATGTGGCTTTTATATCGAGGTTTTACTACACACTGTTGAGTTGAAGCGAACCGATAATGTTTGTTTATTAATGCAGAAATAAGAACACTTTTAATATATGATCTTACGTTCAAGCAGTGTACAGTAAAGTTGGTATCAATTTGTCGGGGTATCGCTGTAACATCAAAGTTTAGATTGGGATAATTTCAGTTATTTGTGAAATCACGTGAAAAAGACCGGCGTTCATTTATATATGTACGGTTGTAATTGTGGAATTTCATTGACTGGCTTGTGTGCGTTGTTGTAGCAAAATCAAATAACAGACGATATATCTTTCAGTTGATAAACAGAACTATTCCACAGTCAAACTTGAGTAACTGAACATTTTCGATTAAGAAGAACCAGTGGTTTTAATCTATGCTACGTGCACGTTTGTTGATATTCAGTACCTCAACCCCCCTTTCTCTCTTTGATCGGCAAACATTTACAATGTCTCAAACAGTTGTAATGATCTAACAATATGCGTGTGAATATCATAGATTTTAATGTGATTCTGGTGGCCGTAGTTTGGTGTAGCTGCTAATCTGTACGTTTAATGATGTTTATATCCAGCTGTTGCTTATGATAGTTGTTCTTAATGTTGAGGATTGAACACAAACTTATATGTATAGATCTTCAGTATGATTTATTTAATTGACACCCACGATTTACTTTCACTGAGTTCATTCAGTAAACTACAGTGACTGATTGTGCACTAAAGTGTTAACAACTAGCATATAAGCGCATTTGATTCTGAAATTCTAAAACAAATAAATGCGCTGCAAGTTCTGTGCCAAGTTGTGTAACTCGTACTGACTTAGACTTTCTCGAGTAAGCCGTTCGAAGTTATGTCCCTTGTTTTCTTGTCATTTATTGATGATTTAACGTTATTTCTTCAGCATGATATAAATACAGGGTTGTCTCTCGAAGATATAATCTTTATTTGATAATCCACAGTATGACAGAGACAAACTGAGCTTGGTTCATTTGCGGAATAAAACACAGACAATGTATTGAGTGAATATGACATTTTATTGCGATTAAACTGGCTATATGTTAAAAACAATTTTACAAACAATGAAAACAAATTATCAGTAATAAATAATTTCTAATTTTGACGCAAAGGTGGATATAACAACCGCCACTGGAAACAACTGACAAATCAGTTGTATGCAACCACCCACCCATAGCCACTGAAACTAACCCATTATGGTGTAAATGATTACACTATTTCATGGATTAGAGTTTTTCCAGGTAACAGAACACAGAGAGTTGTGGTTGATGGTGTAACATCCAGTTCAGCCCCTGTCATATTAGGAGTACCACAGTGATCAGTATTTGGACCTCTTCTGTTTTTGCTCTACATTAAAGACTTACCCATTGCTGTATGCTCCACTATCTGTATATTTGCTGATGACTGTGTTATTTACAGATCAGTTAAATCAGCAGTGGATGCAACACAACAACAACAACAACAAGATATTGACAGCTTGTCAGTATGGGAGCATAGAAGGAGGATGTCATTTAACATTGTAACATATTATACATATAACTAGAAATTTCCTTTAACAACTGTTTACACACTACATGACCAGTCTTTGTCAATTGTTAATCAAGCTATTTATTTAGGCATCAAATTAACACCTAACTTATCCTGGTCCCCACATGTTAATAAAGTTACTAATAAAGCTAGCCATTGTCAATTTTTTTTAAAAAAGAAATATACACTCTTCTAAAAGAATTACAAAAGAAGCTGCCTATAACACTATAGTAAGACCAACGCTAGAATACTGTGCTAATGTATGGGACCTATACCATCAAAAAGAGATTGATAGACTTGATAACTTACAAAGAAAGGTAGCTGGATTTCTATTATCCACCTTGATATATAACTGTATAATTTGTTCCATTTTAAATATTGTGGTATATTATGAATCTCATATAAAAGTATAAGTAAACCCAGAAACTGCTTTATTTTCTATCAATTAGTTAATAACATTCAAATTTAATTAGTAACTGTAGAACCTGGGTAACTTTGATCCAGTGTTCAAGATCTACATTTACACGATAACATTAAGTATACAAACCTTGTTCTGCCATCAGGTACATTAATATGTAACTATATTTGTAAAATAAAATGTTAAAGATCAAACGAAGGAACTGTTACATATTTACATAATATAGTATAACTCCCTGAAAACAATACTCCCTGAAAACCGGATTTCTCTATCAAATTTGTCAATTAAGACGTAGTGGATGCTAAAATAATGATTTATATCGATGTTCTTCTATTTTTATGTCTAATGGCTTAGAAATGATAAGACGCTGAATCGAGGAAAGTAAATCCGCTGTGGTAAAGAATTCGCAACGATTGAATACGACATAACGTGTAAAAATAGTTAGTAATCATGTTAATCGTTTAACAAACGTAAATATTATCGTATTTATAAAAGATGATTAAGAATATGTTTGACAAAGTCGATATAATACAGACTGATTTACCCAATATGGCAACATAATTTTACTTCTTGAATTTCAATGTTGACTCAGTATGGTGAAATCATAAGAGACGTTTAAGTAGAAACAAATCTCACCAGCAGATGTTCATGTATATAAACACAGGATGGAGTTAGTCCATATAAGGCACTAGTTTAACAAAGTTAAACACATTGGTACAGTATCTTGGTATCATCTGTGTAGATAACAGTGGTATGTGGAGCCGTATATATCACAAATCGAATATGTAACACGAGTGAAAAATTCGACCGAAGTCTAGATCAAAACAGTGTTTTGAAATTATTGCCATAACTTCAACAGTATAATCGAGGTAAATCGATCCCCATGAGTATCATATTGAAAACTGGTAAGTCGTTGTGAAGTTTTTAATATGGATAAAAATAAGCAAGTGTCCGGTCTGTAAAACACATGTGTTATTTATACCCATTCTAAATGTGGAAACAATGCTACGAGACATTGTTAAAAATATTGTAAGCAATCATGAATCATTAACTTACTTTCATATAGATTTACTTCAGTTTTTAAAGTTCACATACCACATTTCTCGTTATTATCCCTCCTGTTTTAATTGCCGCCCGCCCGCCCATATACAAGTGGAGTGACTTCTAAAGTTTTGCTGCTTATATATAAAGTCTAATGATGATTTACGCACTTGTGTAACGATGAGTTTATGATCTAGCTGTAACTATGAGCTAATTATATACAATTAGGTGTCTGACTTCAGGTTGAAGAAGAAATGTTTGAGTTGTTGCTGCTTGTTGTTCAACTGTAAACACATTTGAATTTGTAGGAAAAAACGGAATCGACATAGTTACAAATAAAAACAAATCCACTTATTGATATTATAAGGTGTTTATTAACATATACAAATAAAATATTTATTAAAATTTAACTCTAAGTAAGAATAAATGAATTAAATAATTGTATGAATAATAATTGGGATGAATCGGCTCGAATTGACGCATAGGCGGACCCAGGGAGGGGCGCACCCGGCGTACGCCCCCCCCCTAAAATTGCTCAAGCAAAACTTTTTTCTATCTTGAAATTATGATATTTACATGAAAATATATATAAATGTCAAACAATGTTCGAACGATATACATGCAATAAGTTACGAGTACTCAGTAGATTAGAGATCCTGTACATTTTATTGTTTACTTTTATTGAAAGGATAGGTGAGGTTCTGGAAATGTGCCTGAGTCCCTTAGAAGTGACCAAACCTCAGGAGCTTCCGGGGGCCTCCGGCTCCCTGTACCGCTGGCCAGGGCTTTGCCCTGGACCCCCAATCTACTTGTAAAGTTTCCGCCCCCCCCCCAACTAGAAATCCTGGATCCACCTATGTGACGGACGGGTGGGCGGACTGACTGACTAGTCCGGCGTGCGAGCCTCTTTTATACCCCCAATGCATATATACGCCTTTTTCATTACTTTTGGGTGTTCTACCTGACCCGGATAGATATATTTAGTTATTTAAACAGGAACTCCTACATTACATTGGTCAAATATTGTTACTACATTTGTATTAAAATAAATAAAAATTCAAGAAGCGACCGTTTTAAGACGTGTATTATGCTTATTTCAATCTGCGCATGTAGCTTTACAGAGGTCCCGAACTAACTTAAATGAATTTAGAAGTAGAAAACCAGGAATTCTTCGACGAATTGTTCAACTTAAGATCTGTATTTCTCTACGTTACTGTATTGTGTTAGTCAAATAAATTGTTTCACTGCAAGAAATTCGCCTAAAGAATACACAGAGAAGCTCTGCCTCATTAAGATAAGATGGAAATGACCGCTTTTTCAGTCCAATGAAATAAGGGGACATCTCATAATATGTGCTGATGCTAAAGTATGTTTTTAAAGTTGTCCAGGTTAGGTTTGAAAAATAGGTTTGTTTCCTGTAACATGCTGAAAAAAGATAGGTTGGTAGGTAAGGATTTTACTTATTGTTTTAAGTGTCGTGACACCTTAACAGTTTAACTGATAATCCCAGTGAAAAATGAAAACACTATTTTTGAAACTTCTTAGTACACTTTAAAATCACCGCAAGTCGACTTTTCGCCATGATCGGAAAAACACTAGTTGTTTACTAAGCAACGAGATCAAACATGACTAGATTAACGTTGTCGTCCACAGGTTAAACACAACTAAATATTTCATAAAAAAACATGCAGTCGGCAGTAAAAAAGACGATCAGTCGGGTTACAGGAAACAAACCTTTTTAGACCGTACAACGACAAATATATGTATGTAGAAACACGTTTTGCACGATTTTATTATTATGTTTCGTATCTGTAAAATACAACATGCGTACACATAGTGGATAGAATTGTTTTTATGAGGAATTCGGGGTAAATTGCCGACTATAGTGTAGTTGAATGAGATCGGTTGGGGGTGTGGGTTCTGCCATGGTCTATGATGCCATTTCCTGTGGTTATCGTCCACCATTAGTTGTGATTGACGGCAATTAAAATGCCCAACGTATCTGCGATGACATTCTCGCGCGTCCAGTCATTTTTCTTTTCCATAACAACGCCGACATATCGATATTTCGATACAACAATGCCACAAGCCATACAAGACACAGGACAGATCGCGGCTGTGGTCCAGTGGTTAGTGCACTGGATTTGCAACCCGGCGATCCGGGTGCAAATCCCGGTCGCGTCAGGTCATACCCTTCTATGAAAATTTGACAAAAATGTCGAAGTTGTGGAAGGGTAAGTTAGTACTGGTTAGTATACTGTCCAGGAAAACTGGTTAGGTGAACTGGTCGCAGTATATAACTGAACAATTGTCGGAAAACGGCGTAAAATCCAGTGACAATGTCACATAAAACAAAAACAAGACAAAAGACAGTTTCTCTGATCAAATAATATAATATAAAATTGATTTTATCGATGACTGGCCCGCTAAGAGTTCAGATGAAATCAATCAAGCACGTCTGGGATAATCTAGACAGACGCGTAAGGCGTCGTCCTAATCCACCCGTGAACCTCAATGAACTGTGTCATACACTGTCTCAGGAATAGAACAATAATCCACAAACAGAAATCGAAACTGTAATCAAGTCTATGCACCAGCAATACACTGGAGTCACAAATTCAAGAGGTGGTCATACTCGATATTAGGTTGTATTTATTACTTAGACCCACACTTCACTTGTTTCTAAGTCCTGAAATTATCCGTGGACCTATGACCTCATATTTTGTATCAAATTATGCATGATAGAACCATCTTTTAATACATGTGCATCATTATCATGCTCTTGTTTGTTTGCATCAATCAATATGGATACAAAATCGTGGTCTAGTGGTAGAGCGTCGGACCACTGATCCGAAGGTCCTGCGTTCGAATCCCAGCTTCGATGGGTTTTGTCCATGAACTCCACAGTCGCATTTTTGGAACGCAGTACTAGTGTAGTGTCCAGGAAGCGGACTCGAACATGATTAATATAATTAAAATGGCTTGCCCTGCAATCGAGCTAAAATAAATGAGTATTAACTAAAAAATCGGTATTCAGTCAGTTTCCGGAAGTTCCTGTTTTTGCTCAGTGTATATGTTTGTATATCAGCCCGCCATTTACGAATAAACCTAAGTTTACGTGTTTTCTTCTACTCAAAATCTGGTTGCGGTTATTGTAAAGCAGTCAAAAAAGAAATATTCAAGTAAAATTATTTTGCTTACTACATGTACATTGTTAACCATAGTATTTGTAATACACGTTTGTAGTTCTATGGATTACCATGTCCGAACTTGATTATAATTAAGCTCGTTTTCAAGAAATAAATAATTATTTTTTGTTCTAAACTTGTTCAATCCTTTCAACACAAGTTATTGACTTTATTGTGCACGGGAGGCTTCGTGGTCAAGGGGTTATGGTATAGTAATATTTTTCTATAAAAAAGCTGTAAATTGTAAATTTTCCCAAAATTTTGTCCGCTCCATTTTAAGTTAATAATTTAGGACATTATAGATAAAAATCCTTCAGGGGTGGACGCAGGATTTTTTGTTGGGGAAGGGGACGTAACGTCTAGATGTTTATGTAGAATATGGACACAGTCAGCACATAACTGACGTTTCTTTTACTTACGCATGGCATAGTGGTGAATCCCCCCCCCCCGGTCGCCAAACCCGCGCTTGAAACTTAATGGTTCAGTAGATAGACATATGTACAGTATTCATACATATTGATACATAAAAGCTACCGAGTCTGTGAATTCACGTTTTAATAAACTCTGTACAAGACTTTTACGAACGTAAAAATACTTCTATAAAACATTAATTATGACCTGTTCCTTAAACAGTCAAGTAATATTACCCTGTTACAGTGCTCCCTCCGAAGAGTGTCGGTGTCGCGGAAAAGTGTTGTTTTTTGGAGGTAGTTGTTGTTAGGAAGGAATTGATACATTCCCGACAGGTGTTTTATTATGTGTATGTGTGCCTTTTACTGTCGTTTCTGGGAGGGAGTCGGTCTTTAGAGGTATATGTTAAGGCAAAGAGTACTGTATTTTACAGTAAGACTTAAGAACATAACATGTGATGACGATAGTGGTATATTTCTACATCAGATAATCAGAATATTTTTGCGAAAATCTACCAGAACAACAACATCAACAGCAACAGGAGCGACAACAACAACAGCAACAACAACAACGTCATCATCATCATCAACAACAACAGCAACAACCAACTATAATATCATCAAACGACAGCAGCAGCAGCAACGACGGCAGAAAAAATCTTAAAGCGTAATATCATCACTAGCTTTTCCATCTCTCCGTTACTTAGGTTTGTTAAGTTCTGAACGAGAGTCTGTAGGTATAATCACTCCTTAAATAACGATGCATGTTACTCTAATAATAATACGTTTATGATCTGATTCAGATTATTTTATTTTTGGACGCCGTGCCTAAAGTTTCTAACAGCAAAATCAAAAGTAAGAAAAAAAATTGGGACGAATCGTACCGCTGAAATAAAAGTTGTCGTTGTCGATAAAAAAATTTGCGTCCTATCTACCATGTTCTTTATAGTCAAGCAGTCCTAAACACGCCTATATTTTTGCTGACCTAATTTAACGACGGATATTACATCATTGTCAAACATTTATTGATTGCTGCCAGTCAATCAATGTCACCATGGAAACCACTCTGAGGCACAATCGTATTGGTGTAAATACCAAATTAATCTCAGAATAATGAACGTATTTTGTCTTTTCTTCCGGTGCTTTTCGGTAACAAAATATCGAGTACATCACATACGGACTTGGCACATGCACCTAGCCATTAGTCAATCAGCATGTAGAGTGTGTTTCATATGGTAGAACGAATATTATTAATTTTGATTATTGAATACAGTAAAACCTCGATAATGAGACCATCTTCGGGACACAAAAAATCGGTCGTAATAATCAGGTAGTCTGATCATCACGTTGAATTATAGGGGTGTAATTAAAGCCGGTCCAAAAGTAAGTGGTCGTTATGACAAGGTGGTCGTAATATTGAGGTGGTCAATGTGTGAGGTTTTGCTGTATTGTAGTTGAACTATACATTCTGTGTTATTAAAACCAATCCGACTTAATATTCTATCGTGTAAAATATCCAAGCAAACAAATAAACCCAAACCCTAACCCTAGGGATTTTTTTTACATATATCGACATCACTGTTGTGAAAATTACAATATAACATTAAGATTTGGATGCCGTAAAAATTTTGAGTCGGCAGGTAAAAGATTGGAATTTTGAAAAAAAGGGTAATTTTGTCCTCACCTCCAGGCAGCCTGTGAATGATTTAAACTATTAGTATACATATCAGTGCAATGCATGAGACAAACTTTGTCATAAAAGAAAACGTTGATTTTTATCTTAAATACAAGCGACTCCATTGAAGAAATTAGCGAAAAGTTGATGAAAAATGCGAAAATAGGTGATTTTAGTAGCTTGTTTGTTTTGTTTTTATGTGACATTGTCACTGGTTTAAACGTCGTTCTCCAGTTATATTCGGCGTGTGGTTCACCTTTTCAATTTTCCTGGACTGCATACTAACCAGTATAGTGGAAACGCTCTGAACCGGTTCCTCTATAAACCGGTCTCCTCTCTAAATCGGTCAAATGTTCTGGTTCCGACTTCATTTTTATATAATTCAAAAATCCTCTCTAAACTGACATCCCCTCTATACCAGCCAAATGACCTGGTACCTGGCTTGACCGGTTTAGAGAGGTTCCGCTGTACCAATTAACCTTTCACAAGGAGCCAGCAACTTCTCCGCATATGGAGAAAATCGATGTTTATGTCAATTGTTATAGAACCGGATCGCCGGGTTACAAATCCAGCGCACTGATCACTGGACCACGGTCGCGGCCATTGGTAGCTTGTAGCGAGCCTGCTTGACGAATGGATGGACGGAATGTTTAATTATTTTATTCAATACGTTTTGGTCATATCAGTGTAGTGATATCTACAAAATCCTCCTGGATTGGCAGATTTCCCAAACAAGTTTTAAAATCATGTATAGGCAAGACAGGTTCTTACAATATAGATAAATAAGGAAGTAATGGGTCGTAAATAATAACGAAGGAAGAAAAACGGTTCTCTCTTGAAGACGCGGGCTTGTATGCATAATTTAATATTCAATCAAACGTTGTAACAAATGAACACATCATTAACTTGTAAATCATTAGATACGACAATAAATATATTTTATGGCTACATAGGGTGATAACAAAAACGGTCTTGTAGGTTCTTTTACGACCGTTTACCAAACATTGACCGATAGTTTTATGTTTAGCAGACGAGTATTTAAATATGAACTGTTTGTAATTGGAATATCAGTTACATCAAAAATTAAGAGAGAAATACAAAATAGATACGGTAAACCAATCATTTACAGCTAGTAATCTATTTATACGCATAAAGTTACTTCAAAAAAGAGACATAAAAATAGGTCTAAACAGTGGTCTTCAATCGTAGAGTTACACTGTATCATCACATGTAGAGTTACACTGTATCATCACATGTAGAGTTACACTGTATCATCACATGTAGAGTTACACTGTATCATCACATGTAGAGTTACACTGTATCATCACATGTAGAGTTACACTGTATCATCACATGTAGAGTTACACTGTATCATCACATGTAGAGTTACACTGTATCATCACATGTAGAGTTACACTGTATCATCACATGTAGAGTTACACTGTATCATCGAATGTTTAGGTTGGGAGAATTTGAATAACACTGAAAGCACGAGAAACATGTGACGTTTGTAAATACATGTATTCGTTTGTAACTGTGGAATTTCATTCATCGAAAACTTGGAGTAGGATTTATGAATCAAGCAGACGATACGCCGTTTGGTTCAGTCAAAATAAAAGTTTGAAAACTCATTAAAATAGAATGATGCTTGGATGCTGACAGTCTATAAATAGCGGTTGTCATAGGCTAACACTGACCTCTATCCAAGACGCATCACTATCCAACTATGAATTTTTATTTATACGCCGGTAGTGAAAATGTCGTAAGAAAGAGTGCCGCTTAATTTCATTTAATTTTCTGACCTACTCAAAATCACTATTAGTTCGATGTTAGTGCGTTATAGTGGCACATGAGGATGAGATTAATCAATATAAGTCATAATATTATTCTGGCTGGGCTTATCAGCAGATTCGAAAATTTTCCGGAAATGACAATTTTATCTTGTTTGGTACATTTTTGTGGCTCAGAAAGGTAAAATCAATCCATATAAGTCATCATATGACATAGACTGGGCTTATCAGCAGATTCAAAAATCGACCGGAAATAACTATATTTCCATATTTAGTCCCTTTTCGGGGCTCAGTAAGGTGAATCCACTGTCAGTTTCTATGAATTTATCATAATCTGTGAAAAAAACGACAATTGAAAAAATACTTCGAAACTGGTTGAAAGAAATCTCACTTTTCGTTTTTCGATGACAACCAGTTTTGAAATAAAACTAAAATTGAAATAAACCCTCAGAAACAGGCTTTTCTGGCCTAGTCAAAATTACTATTAGTTGAATGTCGGGGAGTCGTGATGGCTGTCAAAGGTGAAATCAATCAATATAAGTCATAATGTAGCTGAGCTTATCAACAGATTCGTAAATCAACCAGTGGGAGGGACACTCCCACACCCTCCCCATTCTGGACGAACGGCATTCAACACGTTAGTATGAGAGTCGGGGTATTTTTAAAAAGTAAGCAAGACCCGGGACCTGAATAAGCTTGAGTTTTTGTCACAGATAATGACTAATTTGGACGTTCTTCAATCGAAATAACACAAATAAATAAATATACAGCACCTGTGACATTAACTGACCGTCTACAACTTTAATTTAATAATTTTTATGAATTTATTTTGTTTTTATGTGACTTATTGTCACTGGGGTTTAACGCCGTTTTTCAACAATGCTTCAGTTATATACGGCGACCGGTTCACCTAACAAGTTTTCCTGGACTATATACTAACCAGTACTAACTTACCCTTCTACAGGGAGCCGGCAACTTCTCCACATATTGAGGAAAATCGACATTTTTGTCAATTTTTCATAGAAGGGTATGACCTGCCGCGACAGGAATTCGAACCCGGATCTCCGGGTTACAAGTCCAGCGCACTAACCACTGGACCACTGCCGCGGCCTATTTTTATGAATAAAAAAGGACGACGGACACATATTTTGAAAATAGAAATATGTTTGTAAAATGCAGTATGAAATATTGCGTTGGATATGTCCACGACCCGGAACTGATATTAGGGAATGGGAACCTCAGTCATTGTACATATGTCGCAATCAAGTGGATCTCGCCCTTATGTACACTAACCAAAGTCCCGAACCCGCACAAAATGCGATATACAAATACACGAGATAATACTTCGACCCGGTACTTATATCAGACAATAGAAGCTTCACAAGTACGTAGGCCGCTATCGGGATGCTAATACCTTTATTCAGGGGTGTAGAAATGTTTTCATGAAGCCGGTAAGCTACTAAAAGTATAAGCGGTCTGAGGGTTCCCTCAATAGTGAGCGAAGGGAAAACGCCCCTTGTAGGGAAAACGCCCATTGTAGGGAAAATTAGCCGGCGAGAATGTTCATATAGCCGGTTGATTTTTCCGGCTTCCGGCTCATTTCTACACCCTGCTTATCAACACCAACAATCAAAGATACAGAAAGTTCTATATCTTTGTACATGGAAAACAAACCTCTATAAATGTCGTAGGCAGCAATCCGGAAAATTTTGTTTTAATTCCCAGACTATGTACGTCAATTTGGAGAGCCGCCTTTATCATGGCCTGTACGCCGCAATCGAGAGTCTTAGAAATTAATAAACGACGTTGAACGTTTCGATGAGACCATACGGATAATATCCAATATACTGACTAAAATCACCTAACGTACTTACCTTTATAAACACCGAGCTAGTAAAAATGAATTATATCGGCCAGTTAAAAGACTGGTGTAAAAAATTACGAATCTTTGAAATGTTGCGATCTTCCCATCAAATGAAATAATGTTATGTAACGAATACAAAAGTAAAAGTATAATGATAATTTCTTGAACATAATAACATGGGTTAGTGTCGGTCAGTTTTATTGATTTCAAAAAAATGTTACTCTTAATAAGAAGTTCTGTGAGTGCAGGGGGGGACTCCTTCTTACTAAATTATCAGAAATGAGTACATCTTCCATTAGCTCAAATAACCGCCCGACACCATCAGTTTAGACTCATAGACAGTATACAGTTCCTGAAGTACATTTGAAGAATTTTGTTCAATTCTGAAATGATGCGGTTTCGCAGCTGCTGTAGATCATAATACTGAGGTGGTCGCTATGTGAGGTTTTACTGTACTTTGATGTTTATTAATACTAAAATGTATTTCTGCATATGTGCATGTGTTATGTTTACTTAAGATATCTACATGATCCAGATGATGTTGATTTCGGATAAGAAAGCGATCCTGTGGTTCAGACACTTTCAGATTACGGTAGTATTGTGTTCTCTTCCCTATTAATTGTATGTTTATTTGTGTTATGTGAGTTTGGATTGGTGAGTTTTGAGGATGGAAAAACTGATGAAAAAATTGAACAAAATATACATTATTGTCGGACGTTAAGACAAGGGGAGACAATGTGCCTTGTATTTTTAACTTTTATAGAATTTTTCAGAATTATAAATTTATTTTTATTAACGGCATATGCAAATAGTTGAGACATTTTTCAACATTGAAAAAAAACAACATTTATCGCCTTTAATAATCTATCTTTTGTTAAAATCATACTTAATTATCGAACTCACCTTTTTTCTTGCATTTACGTACCTGAAAGGACCATTTGACAAAGTCTGCCTGTTTGACGTCATAAGGGTTAATTTGAGTAACTTTCATTTTTCAGTAAAATGAAAACATCAATTTTCGCTTTTTAATCTATCTACAATTAAAATATCAGTTGCGACAAACAAACTCACTTTTTGTTCGTGTCAGTTACGGGAATTTCAATGATTTCTTGACGCACATTGATATGTATGACGTCATAAGATAATTTGAGTTAAAAGTATTATTTTTGAATTTTACAACATTGAACAATACACCGATTATCACCCTTTAATCCATCCATCGTTAAATATATAATGTTATATTGGTGTTCACTTTTTTTCTCGAGTTACACGAATGTATGACGTCAATGGGGGTAATTGGGTAACGAGTATTATTCACTGTACAAAGAAAATTTGTAATATATTTGAATTGCCTATTTTACAAGCTAAATCATCTATTGTTCATCTAATGATCTCTTTATGCTTCTTTAATCTTCTTACGTATTTAATACAGTAATTATCTTACATGCCCAAACTTTCAAATGATTCTTTTACAAGAAATTAGTAGGTGCAGATTTATTTGTTCATTCATCGACCCTGAAGCGTAAATTCTTGCATTTTATCTTGTAAAAGTTGAATGGTTTGTACTCCGCATATTAAACATTCTAAGTCCCAGTCTAAATCCCCACTAGGGGTTTGACTTAACGGAAGATAAATATATTCTGTCTGTGTTATGACATTTTAAATACGTTGAACAAATATATTAAAAATTTATCAATTTGTATAGGTTAAAGTGTTGATATTACACGACTTTTTCATATTATATTCATCGCTTAACATGAAGCACCATTCACACAAACAACAGTGACAGTACCAAATCTGAGATTTTTGTATCAATAATGTCAATAAAACTGCAGGAGTTATCTCCCTTTACACATATAGTCGTTCGCAGTTAGCATGTAACTTAGTTGAGCAAACTCATTTTTATGAATTTGCGTTATTATTTTATTATGAACGAAGCCCGCTTCAGAAACATTGCTGCGAAATATTTCACTTAATTAAAATTAACGAACTATGATTTCTTCACTGTGGCTTAACGTACCAGTAGCCTGGGTATTTTAGCGACTTTTCCAGCTTTAATTAGGAAGAACCAAGGCGTACATCTGTGCTAAACCACCAACCTTCTGTAAACTAGTTGGACAACTTCCTCATACGTGAAATTTGTCTGGTCCCGGGTGGTTTCGAACTCACAGCGGTGAAGGATTTGTGATTACTAGTCAGAGACATTAACCACTCGACCACGGAGGTCCACTATGATTTGTTTAGAGAATGGCAGGGCAAACAAATCAAACAACACTGTATCTCCTAATTAAGTGTGATCTATATAAAACTACGTTCTTTATTGAAAATATATTACTATTTATTTTAGTTAGTGACCATGCTTGAATAATACGCAAGACAGAATAAAGCAAAAAAAATCCATTGTTTTCCCGTAAAATACATCTACGTGCGAGAATTTAATACCTGAAAGATCGGACGGTACGACATGCTTCTATTCATAATAATTATAATCAGTTTATTCGGCGATGTTCCTACGTTATCCTTAAACATTGATAGAAATTCAGAAGAAAATCTAAGATAATGACGAATTTATTAAAGTGAAAGTAGATTTTCGGTAAACCTGTAGGTTTTCCGGGCAAATACTGCAAATAAATTTATATTCAAAGTTTAATCCGATCTAATAAAATTGTGTCCATACGGAGATTTAAATTAGGAGTCATTTGCAAAAAAATGCGACATCGACACGGAATTTATGCACCAGTTCTTAAAAAATGCCCGTATTAGCGGAGTGGTCTTAATGTCGGGGTGGTTTTAATGTCGGTATAGTCTCAATGTCGGGATAGTCTCAATGTCGGGATAGTCTTAATGTCGGTATAGTCTCAATGTCGGTATAGTCTTAATGTCGGTATAGTCTCAATGTCGGTATAGTCTCAATGTCGGTATAGTCTTAATGTCGGTATAGTCTCAATGTCGGTATAGTCTTAATGTCGGTATAGTCTCAATGTCGGTATAGTCTTAATGTCGGGATGGTCTTAATGTCGGTATAGTCTTAATGTCGGGATAGTCTTAATGTCGGTATAGTCTCAATGTCGGTATAGTCTTAATGTCGGTATAGTCTCAATGTCGGGGTGGTGTTAATGTCGGGATAGTGTTAATGTCGGGATAGTGTTAATGTCGGGATAGTGTTAATGTCGGGGAGGTCTTAATATCGGGATAGTCTTAATGTCGGGATGGTGTTAATGTCGGGATAGTGTTAATGTCGGGATAGTGTTAATGTCGGGATGGTGTTAATGTCGGGATAGTCTTAATGTCGGGGAGGTCTTAATATCGGTATAGTCTTAATGTCGGGATGGTGTTAATGTCGGGATAGTGTTAATGTCGGGATAGTCTTAATGTCGGGATGGTGTTAATGTCGGGATAGTGTTAATGTCGGGATAGTGTTAATGTCGGGATAGTGTTAATATCGGGATAGTCTTAATGTCGGGGAGGTCTTAATATCGGGATAGTCTTAATATCGGGATAGTCTTAATATCGGGATAGTCTTAATGTCGGGATAGTGTTAATATCGGGATAGTCTTAATGTCGGGATGGTCTTAATGTCGGGATATTCTTAATGTCGGGATAGTCTTAATATCGGTATAGTCTTAATGTCGGGATGGTCTTAATGTCGGTATAGTCTCAATGTCGGTATAGTCTTAATGTCGGGATAGTGTTAATATCGGTATAGTCTTAATGTCGGGATGGACTTAATGTCGGTATAGTCTCAATGTCGGTATAGTCTTAATGTCGGGATAGTGTTAATATCGGTATAGTCTTAATGTCGGTATAGTCTTAATGTCGGTATAGTCTCAATGTCGGTATAGTCTTAATGTCGGGATAGTGTTAATATCGGGATAGTCTTAATGTCGGTATAGTCTCAATGTCGGTATAGTCTCAATGTCGGTATAGTCTTAATGTCGGTATAGTCTTAATGTCGGGATAGTGTTAATATCGGGGAGGTCTTAATGTCGGTATAGTCTTAATGTCGGTATAGTCTTAATGTCGGGATAGTGTTAATGTCGGGATGGTCTTAATGTCGGGATGGACTTAATGTCGGGATGGACTCAATGTCGGGATAGTGTTAATGTCGGGGAGGTCTTAATGTCGGGATAGTCTTAATGTCGGGATAGTGTTAATATCTTAATGTCGGGATAGTGTGTTAATGTCGGGATCGGGATAGTCTTAATGTCGGGATGGTCTTAATGTCGGGATGGACTTAATGTCAGGATGGTCTTAAGGCGAGGTTCAGGTGTATATACAATTAATTCATGTATTGTTAAATGCAAAGTTTGACAAGAAGTACTCCTCCGTTTAATAAACATTCCGATTGTTTTTATTTTGTGAAATTTATTTGAGAATATCGGTTTTGTACTTTATGAGCAAAATCACCAAAGGTCAGAAAATGCCTAGTGTTTGACGTATCAAAGCTAGGGACACAGAGTCCCTGTTGGGTACAGGGCGTAGCACTGGTGGGGGCTCCCGAGGCCTCTGAAGCTCCCAAAATTTTGCAGACTTTTGAAATTGCATACTTCATAGATACTTAAGCATGTGAGCGTGGTTCAGCATGATTCTTTACATGCTTATTGTTCTCAAAACAAAGTCGATCATCAAGGGCACTCCAGTATAAGGAACATCATATATAAGACTTTAACTCTCCGTATGATACTGAGAGGTTCACCGTAAATTGATAAAAAAATCGTTGGCTTATTTCTACAACCCCGTAAGTAAATTTTTGACAATATTGAGATTATCATTCATTTTTTCTGGTATTTGACAATAATCATACTAACCCGCTTATAAACATATCCCAAATACGATTAATTCCAATTCCACAAACCCTGAACGGTTTGTAGTCTTGAAGTCGTCTATGATTCCATTCTAGCGATTCACGCTCGAATATTCAAATTCAGTTTGCATGATTCCTTATCATCAAAGACAGAATTTAGCCGTATGTGCTCTTTACACTACGGGCCGAAAATTATGAAAAAAAAACATATTTTTCTACCATAATGTTGTTAGTCAGTTTAATATAATCATAATATACTACTCAAGTTTGGCTATGCACCAAATGTTTTAGTGGGAATCTTTTCGGCAATGATTTGATTACCGTCGTACAAATGATTTTTAATGTCAATTTCATGTTTAATCAATTTGATTTGAAGACAAATTTAACATTTTTTTACTGATTTTGCATTAGTTATGTACCAGAGAAGAGGAAGGCATCATATATCCAAGATTTTTGGACACGCAACTTGTTTTCCAAATGTTCACAACCCAATTTATGTTTACAAGTTTAGACTCAATAGCGTGTGTGTGACCCGTTGCTAACGACAACTGCTTCGAAACGCCTTCTCATGCTCCCTATGAGGTTTCTGACTGTCAAGCGGGGATGGTGGCCCATTCTTGAACTAACATGGCCTCAAGATCCTGGATGCTTCTAGGTTGCACCGGGCGAGCTGACATGCGTACCAGCAGCTCATTCCAATGTGCTCAATTGGATTTAGGTCGGGTGATCGAGCTGGCCAGTCAAGGCCCCCCCCTCTGGACTACCCTGGCCGTGTGGGGACGCGCTATAGTCTATTAAAATATACTGATCGCCAACTACCCCGGCATACAGCCTACCCTTGGTGTCAAACATTTCATCCATACACCGCTTACCAGTCAATTTACCTCTATTTAGCACAACGAGCTCAGTCCGCCCGTCCCAGCTGATGCCTCCCCACACAACAGCTGATTGATTGAGCGAGCGAGCGATTGATTGAGTGAGCGATTGATTGAATGATTTATTGAATGGGCGATTGATAGAGTGAGTGAGCGATTGAATAAATGATTGAATGATTGATTGATTGATTGATTGATTGATTTATTGAATGAATGAATGAATGAATGAATGAATGAATGAATGAATGAATGAATGAATGAATGAATGAATGAATGAATGAATGAATGAATGAATGAATGAATGAATGAATGAATGAATGAATGAATGAATGAAGATCAACATCTCATCGATCGATCGAGCGAGCGAGCGAGTGAGTGATATTGAAGTACCATGAGTAAATGTATAGCAGAATAGATCTGTTTCTATATTTGCATGTGATTGACTCAGTGTATGTTGTATTACGGGAGTCTTAATTCTTGCTGATAATAAAGCCAGTTGAAAAGGGAACAAACTGAAGTTTTGTAAAGATCTTTTATATTTCTTTTACATGTTATATCTGGTTTATTGAAGTTTAATTTAAATTGGTCTTATTAAGTCCGGTATTTGTAATAAGGATCGAAACATATGAATGTATGTTGTATTGGTTCATGTCTCATTTTTGTGAATGTTTACTTACAATACTTAAAATATAAGAAACACTCATGTGAAAAGAATACAATCATTGGAAAGTACAAAACTAATCTGTGCAATCTGTTTGTAGAATCAAAAATCACGTGACTGTATTTCAGAAGCTTTATTGGAGAGCCAAAAATGTGTATTTTTTTATTTTCTCACCACATGAAGTCGTATTTCACCGAAACACACATAAATGTATTCTTATTCATTTAGAAATAGGCGTTTTATCCATGAACACCTCTAATGATACATTTTAGACTGGCGATAATTTTGCAATTAAGTTTGAACAAAATATTAATACACATGAAAAACGAGGACTTTAATTACGGTAAAGTTCCGCTCTACAGTCGCACCGAAATTACGGTCGTCCGCATACTACGGTCACTTTTTCCCGGTCCCGAATTGTTTGCTCTTTAATTCATTGACCGAATGTCTCGATATTACGGTCGACCGTCTCCAAAATACGACAAATTTATTACGGTCCCGAATCTTAAAATGTCGCTGTCTTACGTTCCGTACTACGGTCGTGTACGGATTTTTTAATCTTTAAACCTAACCCGATGACATATCCCATAAAAAAAACTTGGCTGGACTAGTGAAAGGTGTGAAAAACATCGACACTGTTGCTTTTGATGACAATCGATATTGGGATGATTTTAATTGAAATTAATTATGGGCTTTTGATCAACGGTGGCATCGTTTGCTGCAAGAATGTTTTTGCAACGAGTTCAGGGTTTTCTCCGACGAACAATAACGTGCGTTTTGACTCAATAATACATCAGATGGTCTGTTAGAATTTGTCAGTTGCGTCCTTGCTGTTGTAAGTACAAAAATGCGCAGCAAATATATGATTCATTACAACAATACCGGTAGTCAAACAGGAACAATTCGAAATGTTCCCTAAATGAGGAAACAAACTTTAGACGAAATTTTCGTCCGCAAAGAAATAAAGTTTGCTAGTTTGAAGAGCTTAATGATGCCATCACCGTACTCAATGTAATTTACGATCTGTGAAAACTTATGATGCTAAATTATATGAGAAATCGTGTGATAGACCACATTGTAATGAAAACGATCGGGCTACTAAAACTTAAGGGACGGTGCTAAATTCCGTACCTTTCCGTTTTCCCTATTTAAATACTGGTGGGTAATAATCTATTTTGCAGACAAGCTGCTTCTAGATTTTAAACTGAATATTCATTTATGACATTTAAAGTTAAGTGCATTATTTTCTGCAATAAATCTATGCTGTTTCGAGTCTTTAGAGAACTGGAAATCACTAGGACAAAAAATGACAACCTAAACTTGGGCACTTACGGTCAGCTGTCTTCATGTTTCACTTTTAAGGCCGACTCGCTATTCAGCCCAACTCATTACTGTAATATTTTCCGTTCAAAATTTGTTTTATGCATTCATTGAACAAAAGGCGCTGTAAAGTCCTTGGAAATATTAAAAAAGAAAAAAATATAATTTATCGTAGTTTTGACTCAAGATGAGAACGTTTTAAATGTTTATTATGTAAGCAGGACAAACAAAGATACCATTATATGTAAGTTTGAGCATAATTTGTAGAGAATGAGAATTGATAAAACAAGTATTGTTTAACTACATCAAAATGGTCTTAATTACATCAAACTTGACTACATGTATTTGTAAACAGTTTCTTCGGGTCTTAAGCCTAAACAAGGTTTATTTCCGGTCACATGCCCCCAAAAATATGGGTCAGTAGGTAGGGATTTTATTTCTTTTAACATATATCGGCTACACAGTATGGAAATATACACCGTGATACTTATTAATGAGTTGTGAAACTTACAATATAGAACTAAGATTTGATGCAAAACTTATGAGTCGGCAAGTAAAGTATTGAGTCGGTCGGGTAACCGGAAACAAAGCTTTTTTAGGTTTTATTGCGAACATAATCAAGAAGCAACTTCTAGTATCATATATAAAAACTTTATTAAGAAACGATACAGCCACGATCCAGAGGTTAGTGCGCTAGACTTGTAACCTGGAGATCTGGGTTCGAATTCCGGTCTCGGCAGGTCATATCCTTCTATGAAAATTTGACAGAAATGTCGATTTTTCTCCTTATATGGCGAAGTTGTCGGCTCCTTGTGGAAAGGTAAGTTAGTACTGGTTAGTATACAGTCCAGGAAAACTGATTAGGTGAACCGGTCACCGTATATAACTGAAAAATTGTTGAAAAACGGCGTTATATCCCAGAGTCAGTAAGTCACATAAAACCAAAAAAAAATATGTTTAGATAGTGTACGGTAAAATTGGTACCAATTTGTCGGGGTATCGCCGTATCATAAAAAAATAGGTTGGGAGAATTTCATTCATCTTTGAAATCGCATGAAAAAGACGGGTGTTTGTTTATATACGTACGGTTGTAACTGTGGAATTTCATTGATGGATGTGTGTGTGTGTGTGTGTGTGTGCGTGTGCGTGTGCGTGTGCGTGTGTGTGTGTGTGTGTGTGTGTGTGTGTGTTTGTGTGTGCGTGCGTGTGTGTGTGTGTGTGTGTAGTAAAATCAAGTAACAAACGATATATCTTCTAATTTGGTGAATTGTTTTATTCTACAGTTAAACTTGAGTTGCCGACCATTTTCGAATTACAAAAAACGGACACTTTAAACAATGTCCTCTCTAAATACGCGTTTATTGGTAGTTAGCACTCCCTCTCTTATGTAACTTCGGAACAACAATCATCTTCAACGTATCTTGATGCTGTATAAAACAACGGATTAATTGGTTCTCCTCTCTTGAACTGCTGTCTCTGAACTGAAAACATTTACATTGTCTCAAACAGTATGACACCTAGACAGGGAATATTGTTATTTAATAAAGTTAGTCTGGGCATATTTAGGTTATATTTGTACGGTTCACAAGTTGGCCATTGTTTACAGGTTTGACAAAGTTAAAATAAGACTAAAGTGTATGTGGCCTTCCTGGGTGCACGACAAGCTTTCGATCACGTCTCGCATAACGGATTAATGTGCAAACTGTTAAAAACTAACATCGACCTACTACCGAGTTATACACAGTATGTACTCATCAATGACAAGTAGCGTACGGAACAACTCATTTATGTCGGACTGGTTCCCAGTACTACAGGGTACTCGTCAAGATGGCTGTTGCTCGCCTATCTTATATATTCTGTACATAAATAAACTGATTGAGACACTAGAATCAAGTAATCTAGGACTCTGTATGTACGATAGAGCGATATCGAGCCCTGCAGTCACAGATCACATGTTATTAATTTCATATTCCAAGAACGGACTGCAACAAATGCTTAACATATGTAATGTATATAGTGACAAATGGAGATTTCTCTACAACCCTTCTATGGATAAGCAAAGGATTGGGGTTCCAGCAACGCAAAATATTATCTTGGAAACAGCGAAATTTCGGAAATAGATCATTACGTCCATCTTGGAATCCATCTAGACAAATACATGTACAATAATGAAAATATATATAAATCGTGCAAAAAGCTACATGGATTCATACCTGACATTATAAGACTACTGAACAAATATAACCTAAGTGACTACCGTTATGTAAGGATTGAGCAAGTGTCTGCTCAATGTTAGTTTATCATAATTTATTTTAGCTTGATTGCGAAACAAGTAATTTTGCGTATATTAATCACGCTCGAGACCGCTTCATGGACACTACACCAGTACTGCGTCCGAAAAATGGGATTGCGAAGTTCATGAACAAAACTCGCCGAAGGCGGGATTTGAACTCTCGACCTTCGGATCGGTCGTTCTACCTCCAGACCACGATACCTCCCATATTAAATGTATCGTGATTACTGTTGCTCTTTTTAGATCATCCATTGTGACAGCCTTTTAATATTTCATGAACGCTGGTTGTCTTTATTCGACCAGTCCGAGATACATGCCAATAAAACACATTTCACATTTTATTGTTATATAATAAGATGCAAGTTCACAATTATTATACTTGATTGATTAATTACAGCTTAAATAACTCAACCTTGTCATATGACGTGATTAAATTAAATATATGTACATTGAGCTTCGAGAAACAAACCCCTCCGGTACCGGACCAAAAGTCCTGTTTTCACGGGATTCTGGTTTTCCCAGGCTTTCTGAAGCCGAACTCATGCATGTATTTTTAACTCTCAGACTCATAGCCTACCATATTCGTCGTTGACTATACTGACCATCATTATTGACGATTTTCGCACTAGCTCTCTAATTTATTTTGACTTTGTGAGTAAAATTTTCTTTTAATCAAGGTTGTCTTTGTCTGTTATTATCCGACCAGATTGACATGATATGTACTCTTTTTAATGACTTACTTGCGCATAAGTCATGCAAATACACGTGATTGTTAAATGTCAAATGAACGATATTGTTACACAGAGATTGAACAATTATAGTGTCGAACTTGATCATATCAATCTGGACGGATAAAAGCGATATAAAATAGTTAGGTTCTAGCTACATGGTGAAGCTATCGTCTTGCATTTCATATACATGTACAGAAATTTAGTTTGTAATGTGTTTCTACTTGTACGTGAAATAACTTACATGTTGATTATCATCTCAACATGTATATTGAGCCCGAGAGGGGGTCACGTTTTATGACACGTGAATTATCATGCGATTATCAAGTAGCGTCTGCAGTCATTTGTGTTTTTACGTTGAATGGACACAAAAATGATAGAAAAATCGTTCGGTTTTCAGTTTGACAGGGTTCGGTTAAAAAAAACAAAGATCGTAGAAGGAAAAACGGGTACTGGACATTTCGTTCGGTTTAAACAGGATTCCGGTTTTCCTAGGGTTCGGTATTTCCAGGTTTCACTGTATATATGGAAATTTGACGCACATTCCGACCTATAATATTTGAGTGTGTTATCTCTTGAACCAACAAACTGAGCATATATAGATCATATCTGTTACAGATTTTCAACATAGTGAATGAAAATTTAGTCTAGATTAATAGTGACACCCAGTATTTTTACTACAAATACGCACAGAGAATATTATATTATTGCTTAAATTAAAGATCTTGCATTTTTTGTGTTTTCTTGACAATAGCTAAACCTTGAATTTTATCATGGTTTGCCTAAATTTGATTGTCTGAGAACCTGTCAATTAGAGAGTGGCTGTCTGCTTCAAGAGAGGTAATTACATGATCTAACTTATGGTGAGAAGCAGACAGCGTATTCTATAGTTGTACAGTTTGCTTCTTTTCACAAAATAATAAACACCATTAATTAAAATGTTACAAAGAACAGGGCCTAATAATGAATCTTGGGGAACTCTTGCGTTATATTTTTTAGAACACTGGCCAAAACTCCACCAGTCTATTGAATTACTCAATGTAATGTAATCATTTGGTGTGATATCAGTTCATTTATGTTCATTTCATGCTACCAAAGTTACAAGAGTCACAGAAAACAACTCTATCGTTATTTGCTACTGGTCTGTGGTATGACAGACCACCAGGAAATTTAACAGGTGTTAGGCTGGTGACAACATCTCCTAATAAAAATATTAAACTGTTTTTAAAATTGATAGGTATGTACTTAACTCTTCTTGGGTGGCTGATATGGTAAAACAAAATATGATATGAATACACGAGTATCATAACAATCAGCCAATATAATGCATGACAGTGCATTCTCAGGAAAAATCTTTAAAATCATAGTTTTCCCCTCAAATTCAGTTTACACCAAGTTTATTCTTCCCCTTTTTGCAAAAATACGTTCTAATGAACGTATGTTTTCCTGCGGTGGAAAACACGCCAACAAAAACTTGCCAGAAAGTAGATTTCTATCTCGTTCAAAAACTCAATGGCAATAATATTCCAGCAAAGAAACCATGCCAAATTATGGGACACAAAAATATTGTATTCATCAATAATTACACTGATACCAATAAACTACAATACTAGTATTGGTTAGTATTCAGTCCAGGAAACTGGTTAGGTGAACCGGTCGCCGTATATAACCGAGTTGAAAAACGACGTTAAACCCCAATGACAATAAGTCACATAAAACAAAACAGAGGTCATATGCCATTTACGAAGAAGTCAGTGATAATCACAAATAAGGTAGATGCGGTGTTAGTATTGTTAAAAATCAGTAGATTTTCACGTTGACGCTCTACAGAACATTAACTTTAATCGATTATCAGGTGTAAAACTTGTTAGAGCAAATATGCTTATAAAGGCGCGGCGCCCGTTGTGTACAATACGCACGTGCATATAAAAAAAATCTGCGACCTAGGTTGTAAAACCAAAATATCGTACGACGAGTTTTCTTTTCGTGGCTCATTGTGCGTATAAATATTTCATTCCTGCCTACTCCTATGCCAAAGATCATGTTCTGTGTTTGTATGTTATCCACAATCTATACTATAGACGGTGTATCATGTTTAGGTTTGAATTTGCGTCTACTAACTTGTAGTTAGAAGTTGATATGAGCTGTCTTATATAACAAACAGTATAACATTGTTAAGACTGTTTCGTGATAGTAAAACATTGTTTGCAGCTCTGATATTACATCGATATAAGTTGGAGGGTATCTAATCATTTATATCGTACATTAGAAAAACTTACGTGATTTTTAGTTGTTCAATTAACACAAAAACGATAATTAGCTTAATTACTAACATAATTATCTCCCGTTGTAGTAACAATAGTTTGTACAGAAAAAAATCTGAAATTCCTATAAAATGTTATTTTCGGTCAACGCATATTTTTTTTTATTTTACTGTAGTAAACAGACTACAAAAATACAATATATGATCAAACTATGTTATTGATGATGACTGGTGTTGTGTATCTGATAATCAGCCTGTTTTAACCAAATGTATTATACCACTGATACATATTAATATATCAACCATATTGCTTGCGACAAATGTAATACTGATCATTTATATATGTATTCAATGTTGCTTAGACATGAACTCTGTGTTGTAATTATTCCTATTATGACAGTTTTTCAAAGAATGGCCTTCATTCACAGGTTGGTCTTCATTCGGAGGTGGCCTCTAACACAAGTTTGACCGTATTATGAAAGTGTTTACACACTAAGACAAATATCACTTTGATCTAACATTCCTACATTATCTTGAGGTGAATATGAGTCACGTGAGAGATAATAACGATAACTCTGATGACAAGAGAAGTAAACGATCGTGAACTAAATCCATGCACCAAGGAGACGAAAAAACGAAAAGCACCTGGTTTTGATTCTGTATCTGCTGAACATATAATGTATGGTGAAATAACACTACATTTCTATGTAAGAAAACTATTTTACATAATGATACTGTCACTATATAACGGGTGTAAATTTGGAGCTATTATTCTTGTACATAAGATTGGAAAGACAACGCTTATATACCTAAAAGTTATCCTCTTATAAAATCTTCTACCTGTTATATATATACTATTTGAATACATTCTGCACCAACGGTTAAATGAATGGACTATCTTCAAAGATATACGATTTCCGAACCCTCGACAAAATGCTTATCAGTCGCATCTAGCTCTAATCACTACTTCTTTCAACCGTCAAGAGAGTATCCTATATTCTATTGAGCAGAAATCAGGTGTAAATGCGGCGTTCTTAGACACAGCAGGCGCCTTTGACTATTGTCAACATATTGCTTTAATTTACAAAATGCATCAACTTGATGTTAAGGATTTTTAAAAGAATATGATCATAGACAGCGTCACTGAATATCAAGTTCTGTCTTAGGAAATGACATCAGGTCAAATCAATACATATTAGACAAAGTTGTCGACAAGGGAGCATAGAGTTATCTACTCTTCTTTGGTGAACTTTAAAATATGTCAGAGAAAATTGGTGACAGTCCATCTGTTGGTAGTATTTCATGTTGCAATCTTACATTAGCTAATGATTTAAACACTTTTTTTTGGAATGCATTTATTGCAATTTGATTCACACGAATTGTTTGCATGTGTAGTTTTCATTTCTGTTTAATTTCAATTTCGTAATGAAATAGTTTAGCGCACACAATCACTGAAAAACACTTTACATGTATTTGTTTACTAGAATTACACAGACTTTGTAAATATATAAATTACAAAGTAAAATGTTCTTTTTAGGAAGAATATTCACTTTTATACATTACAAGCATTATTGTTTGGAAACAATCCAGAATAAGTTTATACTAAATTTATCTAGGAGAGGTTACGTTTGTATCAGTTGGTAATGTCTGTTATGAACCCTTAAAAAACTGGTGAGATGGTAGTTGAAAATATTATTTTGGTATCCTGGTGACATGGTAACCTACACATTACTCCATAATGTGTGATTATAAACATCGCTCATAGCCAGAACTCTTGTGGTCTGTTTTTTACAGAGTAACGCTACGTTTATTCAAGTTATATTCTGGGGGAATATTGACGATTTTAGATAAATGTCCAGTCTTTGTTTTGAATATGACATCAAAATCATATAGTCAGCTTATGTTTGTAAATTGATCCATTATACGTTTTTAAGGACACCACATACTGATATATTATTTGTGCTTGTTGTGTCATGTGGCTGATGTTATTGCCATCCCTTTGGGACAAAAATTATGTTGCTATTGAGAGAGGTTGATTTTGAGAGGTTAGATTAATAGTTAAATCGCACAGTGGGAAAAATCATGCTGTTGTTGAAGGGAGGTTGTTGCTCCAGAGAGGGTCACTCTGGAGAGGTTACACTGTACATGTTATAAATGTTCTTTTTTGTATTCAGATTATACGTCTGTATAAAAACGACTGAAAATTTTCAGTATGTATTCATTCGTATATTCAATATCTAAACATTTACACTCAACATTGAATAAACAAGGGAGGTAAGTATCCACAAAAAATATTGAGTAAATCGACTTATCTCCCCTTCCCTGACACAACATATTTGTTGCTGTTTAGTTGCAGACGACATGTCCGCTAGTATAAATCCTTTTCTAAACAAATGGTTGCGATATCTCAAATGCCAATCAAGCCCCATTGTTTAATTTAAAACTGATTACAAGCGTTCAGTAAGGGTTATTATAAACAGATTCCGAAGAGTCCTAAGAAGTCTGTTTCATTAATAGTATTTTAGTCAATTCTACGTTTTTGACACCGCATCAAAATCCAGTGTCAACAGGCAATTTGCCCGGCTTTAACGGTGGCAGAAGACCCCAGGTGTACACATTGATAGAACTATTGACTTTCCGTAAGCTCACCGGACAACTTCCTTTCATGTGAAATCTGGATATATAAATCTTCTACTAAGTTGCAACTTTGAACGTCAGCCCTTCTTGCGATCAACCCTGATTGCAATACGTTAGGCATCGGATACTACCGTTTGTCTCCGTAAATAGTACATCATACCCCCCGATAACTGGATCCCTATTTTAGAGAAATGGATTATTGCAGAGAAAAAATGGGACATGAAAAAGTTAAGAGAATTCCGGTTTTCAGGGAGTCTGGTTTTCAGGGTTATACTGTACTTAGGTAAAAGTGATTGACGGTAATTGTTGGTTCCTGGAACTGCATCGTTGAACTATGTTTAATCCGATAAAATACACAATATACATAATACAGTAATACCTGTGAACAAGGGTCACCCTTGGGAAATACAAAATATGGCCATCATTGACGGGTGGCTTTTTCGTTGGCCAGTTTGTTCTCAATAGTCAGTGACGGTCATTCAAATAATGGCCTTTATTCACATGGTGGTCTTTATTCAGAGGTGGCTGCAAACACAGGTTTGGCTGTAGAATCAAAATCCTCACGATGACGTCGTAGCCTCCTAAATCGTCATGTATATAACACATGTCGTGCAAAAAAGATTTGAAACCTAACCAAATTTCATTTCGTGTAATACCAACCCTTATTAAACATCCATCTGTGAACATCAAGTGATCAGGATACCAAATAAACGTCTGAATAAAAGACAATTATGCATAAAAGTCACTTGTTTATTCTTTTCCACGGATGAAATTTCTTCCCAAGTGTGGCTTTATAGTTAAATTTAACCACTAAGTTATTCTAATAAATAGGTGTCACTTACACTTGAGGTTTTCATTTTGTTTCAGAGAGGCCGTACTATATGATTCAAGTTCTCGTATTTTCTAATAATCTGTCAAGGCCGCGGCTCTGGTCCAGTGGATAGTGCGCTGGACTTGTAACCGGAGGGGACTATAGGTTTGCCCTCCGTCTGTCCGTCCGTCTATCTGTCTGTCTGTCCGTCCGTCCGCTCAAAACTGGATCCCGCTATAACTCAATAACTAAACAAGCTGGCTTGATGAAAATAGGTGATAACGTGTAGATTATGCTCGTCATTTTCATTTTCTCCATCGCGAAATTATTGTGGTTGCTATGGTAACAGAATTAGTAAAAATTACTAATTAATTTGACTATTAATTTCTAACAGTGAATGTTAATTTTAAAACTTGATATCGGTGGTATATTATTTTTCGTGAAAATGGACGAATCAAATATTGTTACTTTTAGCTTGTGTGTCTGTCGGACAAGACTGTGAGTCCGTACATAGTGATAATATGTCTACTTGTGGTGATAGCTCTGTAAATACAGATCACTGCGACTCAAACGTTAGAACAATAGAAAAACTCATGACCAATCGAAACGGTGAGCTAATGACAAGTATTATGGCTGTGAAAAATGAAGTTAGAAGTTGTTTGTCAGAGTTTGAGATTAAACTTAATACTCGTCAAACGCAATGGTGTAAGAGCCCGATCACAAACTACCGCGATTTCGCGAGACGAGTTTCAGAGTGGTGTATCAATGATTAGTACACCCAGTGATAACGTTACGAACAACAGTCCTTCACGACTGCAGATGTGTGGAGACCAAAATATGAGTGGTGGAAGGAGTACATATAATCATATACCGAATTCCATTTTCTCAGAGAAAGACGGTCTCTTAGTTGCAAAAGCGTTAGTGGACCTAAATAACGGTGATATACCTTTAATGGTAGAAAATTTAAGTTCAAACCCGTGTACTCTTTATAAAGATACAGAGGCAGCGTATTACGAAGCTGCTAGTCCGCCGGAAATTGTAAATATTGTGTCAGATAGTGCCGGTAATAACAAAACCGATAGGGGTCTCCCCAGTCATTTACTAGAAATGTACGAGAAAGCTACGACGCATTTGAATAAAAGTCAAAGTGAGTTAGTGAAAAATTTGTAAGTGAAACACCAAAATGTATGTTCTCGATATTGATTGAACGCATATAGTTGAACATACGATTGATACAGGGGCAGCACAACCAATTAAACAAGCACCTTACAGGGTGCCACTTCCAAAACGTTCAGCTGCCGAAAAAAAAGAAATTTCTGATATGGCTGCACAGGGTATCACTGAGCCTTCAACAAGTTCCTGGAATAGTCCTGCTGTCATGGTAACCAAGCCAAATGGGTCAATAAGATTTTGTTGCGATTTTCGAAAAATCAATGATTGCACGATTAAGGATAGCCAACCGTTGCCAAAAATTGATGATACATTAGATATTCTGTCTGGTTCCGCTTGTTTTGGTACACTAAATTGTAAATCAGGATTTTGGCAAGCTGGCATGGCGAAGAAAGATAGACATAAAACGGTGTTTTCAGTACAAGGTTGTGAGTTGTGGCTATTTACATTGATGCCTTTCGGTTTGCGTATTTCTCCCGCGACGTTTGAACGACTTATGGAAAGAGTGTTATCAGGTCTGACTTGAAACAATGCTTAGTTTATTTAGACGATATTATCGCTTATGCAAAACTTTTGAGGGACATATCCGATCTAGACGAAATTTTTACGCGAATGAATGAGGCTAACTTGAAGTTGAGCCCTGAAAAGTGTGTTCTGTTTCGAAAGAAAGTCGGATTTCTTGAGCATTTGGTTAGTGAAAATGGCATGGCTACCGACCCAAAGAAAATTGTGGACGTCAAAAATTGGCGAACTCCGCGTAATGGTCGTGAATTACGAAGTTGTCTAGAACTTTGTTTATATTATAGGAAATTTGTTCAAAGCTTCTCGACTACCGCAAAACCGTTACATAAGTTCACTGAAAAGGGTAAAAAGTTTGTTTGGCCCGAGTTGTGTGAAAATGCGTTTCAGAAATTGAAACTTGCGTTAATAAATGCGCCAATATTGTCGTATCCTAACTCAGGCAGATTATATTTTTAGATACAGATGCTAGCGGCGTCGGAATAGGCTCAGTGTTGTCACAGGTTAAAAATGGAGAAGAGAAAATTATATCTTACTTCAGTAAACGTTTGTCAAAGGAAGAACGACGTTATTGCATTATGTGATGGGAACTCTTAGCTGTCGTTAGTTCAGTGAAACATTTTCACCATTATTTATTTGGTTCTTACATTTTAATCAGAAGCGATCACGGTGCCCTGAGATGGCTGACAAACTTTAAGAAACTGAAGGTCAAATAGCGCGGTGGCTTGAGGTGTAATCTATTTATGATTATGAGATACGGCATAGGGCCTGTCGTATCCATCGGAACGCTGACGGCATGTCACATCGATCGTGTAGTGTGGATAGTTGCAATTATTGTGACAGAGCGGAAAATTGGTACATTAAGTCAAAAAACGAAAGTGAAATATCTCAGTGTGACAATTTGCGGACGAGTCAAAGTATAATTAAAGGTATTTGTGAAACGAATGGAAGTGACGGTCGACCCAAAGTAATGCAATTACTTACGTAATAACATGCAATATTAATTCCAGTGGAAACATTACCTCTCACACTAACTCGAATCACGGGGTAACCGTGTCGAAAATTAGTGAAAAGGTATCACTTAGTGATTCGTGTGGTAAGGGTTTGATAGGAGACCACACATGTAAGGATACCTATGAAGCTAATACAGTATCAGTTAGACAAACTATTGCATCTCTTAATGCAGTATCTATTGCATCAGTTTAGGACAGTGACAATGTAATAAGTGCTGTAAAGGGGTGGGTAGAATCGAAACATCGGCCTAATTGGTCTGACGTAGCTCCGAATAGTGTTGAGATTAAGTATTATTGGAATAGGTTCTATTCCTTAGAAATAGTGAATGGTATTTTGTATTATTGATGGGAAAGTGTCGTTAATCAATCATCTGAGAACAAAGTTATAGTTCGGACTTAGGGACCTAGTTACTAGTGACTTTACCGGTTATCTTGCAGGAACTTCATAGTAGTAAAATGGGGGGTCATTTTGGCATCCGGAAAACGAAGGTCAAAATTAAGTTAAGATTTATTTTGTTCGGTTTAGCTAGGGATGTGAAACGGTGGTGTAAGTGTTGTGACGTGCGTGCCTCTCAAAAAGGTCCTCAAAGGAGGTCAAAAACTCCCTTACAACAATATAATGTGGATGTGCCATTAGAGAGAGTGGGTATTGATATAATGGGCCCTTTGTCGTTAAGTAACCGTTGAAACAAAATTAATATGTGTTAACTATTGTTGATTATTTTACTAAATGGATCGTAGTCGTACCTATACCTAACCAGAAAGCCACCACGATTGCTAATAGTTTTCTTGACAGGTTTCTTGTTATAGTTGGTGTACCAAAGCAAATTCATTCGGATCTAGGTGCAAACTTTGAATCTTGTGTTTTTAAGGAGATGTGTGAAATCCTTGGGTCAGATAATACGCGGACAACATCATTTCGGCCTCAATCTGATGGTCTAGTAGAACGTTGTCATCGTACAATCAATTAGCATTCGTAAACCAACTTCCGTGAGATAGAGATTTCTAACTACATTTTTCACTTTTAAAGAACACTCTAACACCTTGCTTAGCCACATTTTTCTTATTTCCCATTTTAATCCGCTTGATGTAGCTAATCTGTCGAATTTTAAATACTTATGTTAATATACGGCAAGCGATACCAAATTTAATATCGATTGATACAAATTTCCCCTTAAGGAGCCCCTTACAACGCCGCATCTTAGATCGTTCTCGCTGATAAAGTGGAGTCGATATGGGGGTGCAGTTTTTATCGCGATAAAACACTATTTTTGCATATTCGGATCAATTTTTTTTGTTGCATGATATGATAGTATGATATTTAATTATTGTTAGTGACTTAACATGTCATTTTCGCATTTTTTTACGTTTGCAGGCACTTACGCTACATTAATAATCTATTTGGACACATAAATTACTTTAACAAAGAAATGAAAACAACAGGTCCGGACAGTGATCTTCATTTGTAGAGTTATTCTGTATCATCAAATGTTTACGTTTCATGGTTACATAAGGGAGATAAACAGAAGCAGTTTTGTGGGTATTTTTACAACCGGTTACCAAACATTGACCGACAGCTATTAGGTAAGCAAACGACAATTCTTATACGACGTTTTGTAGAACTGTTATTGGAACGTCGAAAAGTTACATTAACGTTAGAAGAGAAATACAAAAATAAACACGGTAAAATCATCATTTACACTTAGTAATCTATTTGGACACATAAAATTACTTTATTTACAAAGAAATAAAAATGGGTCTGTAAAACGTTCGTCATGTGTAGAGTTATACCGTATTATATATGTTTAGGTAGAGAGAATTTGTATAATCACGGAAATCACGAGGAACATGTGACGTTTGTAAACATTCGGTCGTTACTATGGAATTTCATTGACGGAGAACAGAGAGTGGGATTTACTCATGCAAGCTGACGACACGTCGTGTCGCTCATACAAAATGTATATGTTTAAAAATCTTAAGTATAAAATGATAGTTGAATAATAAGGTAAAACAATTACCTGGTTTCCACTAACCACCAAATTATAGGATCGTTGGAACTTTAGTTTAGTTTAGTTCTTTAGTTTCACGTTTAAATCAAATGAAAAGAAAAAATGTTGGCCAGACAAAAAATTGACCGAAATAAAGTCTAAGGTCGGGCGAAAAAAATGGTCGATCGGGTTAGTGTGAATCAGGAACTTTTTGCATAATAATGACGTGGTAATATTTTACAAAATTTTGCACATTATATTGCAAGATCATGATTGAATCAGAATAAATTGTCTGTAACGTTTGTAAATTATCTATACAACATGGACATTAGATAACGAACCCAAGTCTCATAGCTATTTACGGTCAGACAGTTCCAGGAGTATGATTTTAAAGCTAGAGGGTCAAGAAAGCGAGCACAGGCCCATGGTGAGCCCAGGTCAAAGCCCTGGGCGTGGGTACAGGGACCGGAAGCTCCCGATATGTTGGGATTCAAAGACTTTTCAGAGAGATTCTCAGTAGCGGGCGACAATATATATATATACTCAGACTATATACGAACTGTTCAATCACGAATTTGCAAGCTTTCTTTTCGGGAATAGCCAAGAAATGTTCTGTGCCTATTTCCTAGTCCGTTCTGATTCTTACATACAACGTTATTTAAGCTTTCCTGGACATATAAAGTCTCTCATTGAAAATAGTTTATTTCTTCGATCTATTTATTAGTAACTGATTCTCCGAATTAGAATGTATACAACTCGTGACAACACTCGTCCTTCACTCGTTGCATGTTCTTAGCTTCTAAGCCGTTTTTTCTATATTCATGTACATGTATACGGAACTGTTCGTGCCTCTTTTCTCATCATACTTTGTTTGTTTGATCTTTATTCATTTATGTCGTAAATATGTTTGTCTATTTTTGTAATGTATAATGTAATCTCTCCAGCAAATGGAGGCTCAATAAACTAGATATACATGTATGTATGCGTGTGAGCGTGATTCAGACTAAAACAGTGTGTGACTTGGTAGATATGAAGTCCCATCGCCAGTAATGAAACTCTCACACATATTTTGTAAATGTTCTGTGTACATCTGAAATATTTTTTTTCATTTTAAAACCATCTTGCGTGTTGTCATTAAATTGATGTGTGAACCACGGGCACAACACCTTATTTTGACACGCATGCTTCTAGTGGAAAACGAGATTTACATGTAAGACCTAAAAAGGTTTGCTTCCGGTTACCTAACCGACCTAATATTTTATCTGCCGGCTCTTAAGTTTTTACGGCTTCCAAATCTTAGAGCTGAATTGTAATTTTCACAACTCATTAATATTACAGCGCTCATATTTCCATACAGTGTTACCGATATATTTAAAAAAAAAAACATAAAATAAAAAAATCCCTACCCACCGACCCATATTTTTTGGGCATGTAACCGGAAACAAACCTTTTTTGTTTAGGCCTAATGGAATATCTAATCACATGCCTTTCGCATATTGGCTAGATTCAGTCGGATAATCACATAAAGTGTATTATAATAGTTCCAGTCATTGTTCCTGTATACATGTACGTAGATACAGAATGGTATTTCGCCAATTCCAGGTTAATTACGACAGTCTTGGCGTTTCATATTCGTCGGCAAGTTGGAATTTGGCGTGCTTACTGCCAACACGGCATGACCAAAGAGGAGCGATGCCTTTGTGACAAAATGGATGACAGATATCTCTTGTATTTCTCTTCATATACATGAGGTTAGTTTATATTTAACATTTATCTTATCTATGTTGAGTTTTAATGTAGTTATGGTATTTTTCAGTATTTACCGGTTCGCCTAACCCGTTTTCCTGGACTGTATACTAACCAGTACTAACTTACCTTTCCACAAGGAGCCGGCAACTTCTCCACATGTGGAGGAAAATCGACATTTTTGTCAAATTTTCATGGAAGGTTATGAGTTGCCGCGATCGGGATTCAAACCCGGATCTCCCGGTTATATGTCCAGTGCACTAACCACTGGACCTCGGCCGCGGCTGAGTTATTTATAACTGAATGATTTATTGATTTTATCTTATTTTCAGATTTAATAAATCAACTGTAGTGATAACGGACATTTAACAGACTTGAAGTTTAGATACCTCTGTGTGGAGAAGTGTATTTTTTGTTTCTTATTCTCTATTATACGTAAGTAGACTTTCTTACTTCGATAAATACATATATATAAGCGACTGACTTGCTAACATAAATAAGTTTACCTGTTTATATTTTACCCAAAATTGCTCTATGGATGAAGTGTAATTGTTAATGATTTGTTAATTATGCCCTCTTAATTACTGACATATACTTATAAGTGTTAATTACTAATACTTATTATACATGTGCTTTATACTTAATCACTAGTACTAAATGACTTGTATTTTGTACAAATTTGCCCGTACTTAATTATTTGTGATTTGTACGTAACAATTAGCACTTAATTAATTGTGTTTTGTAGATAATAGCCGGTACTTAATCGCTTATGATTTATGCTTGTGTATTGTACTTAATTGCCAGTACATTTTGAACTTAATTATTCGTGTTTTACTTCGCTCTCAGTGCATTGTACATAAATGTCAGCACTAAATTATGTGTGTTTTGTACTTAATTGCTTGTGCTTTGTACTTAATTGCTTGTGTTTTGTACCTAATTTCTTGTGTTTTGTACTTAATTGCTTATGCTTTGTAATTAATTGCGTGTGTTTTGTACTTAATTGCTTGTGCTTTGTACTTAATTGCTTGTGTTTTGTACTTAATTACTTGTGCTTTGTACTTAATGCTTGTGTTTTGTACTTAATTACTTATGTTTTGTTCTTAATAACCTGTGCTTTGTACTTAATTGCTTGTGTTTTGTACTTAATTGCTGATGATTTGTACTTAATTACTTGTGTTTTGTATGTAATTGCTTGTGCTTTGTACTTAATTGCTTGTGCTTTGTACTGAATTTCTTGTGCTTTGTACTTAATTACTTGTGTTGTGTACTTTCTTCCATAGTTTACTTATTTACATTGAATTTCAGGGCAAACAAGCATATCAAAACATGTGAACTGAATTGAGGTCTTGTGGTCTTCCTTGTATTTTCGAGTGGAAAGTGTAGTTTTCCAGCGTTTTTACTATTGCGCTTAGTATAAAGTGTTTAGTGTTTGTGTTGAGTGATTGTGCATAGATTATGGTTAGTGCGTTATATTTATGTGATCAGGAAATAAATTGCTCTTGTTTGAAATAGTGAATATGGAATATCTACTGGATTATTTTAGGATAAATTTGATGAAGTAGGTGGATCTTCTTGAACACTGCACTTAACTTTCACAAGAGTATGTCCCCTCACACGATTAACTTCACGAGCACTATTTTTTGAGATCATGAAGTATTTTGTTCGTATTTTTTTTCTGCTTTCAAATTTCAAATTTAAGTTACTTAAGATATTGGGAGTTAAGAAAAATATTTTGTCATCGGGTTTAAGTATCCATAGGATGAATTAATAAATTCATAATTCACATTGTTGTATATGACGGACATCACGGGCGAAATTTTTGTACTGTTCAACATGGCATGTTCTGAGAACTCTAGGTGTATCAAAATTTGAGCAACAACATCTTAATATAGCTACAGTCGATCCTGTTAACGAAGGCTACCCTTGGGAAAGACAAAATGCAGCCTTTATTGACAGATGACCTTTATTTGGAGGTCGATTTGTTATAAATAACCAGTGGCGCTTTTTCAAAGAAAGACCTTTATTCACATGGTGATCTTTATCCGGAAATTGCCGCTAACACAGGTTTGACTGTATGTGCTAAAGTCATATATTTTTTAGCTGTTATGTCAACTTAAAAATTATCTTCTTATGATATTTGCCTCCAACCATAAATAATAACTAATATACATGTATTATCAACATGTAAAATGTGTGGTATAAATATCCCACTTAATGTATTTACTATATAAACCTATTTTCCTGTGTTGATTTGTGAAATATAAGTAATTTTCAGATTGACACATCACGTTATACAGTAAACCCCTGAAAACCGTACTCCATGAGCATCGGAATTCTTTGAAAATCGGACGATTTTTAAGTCCCATTTTGTCTTTTCTATAATTGATAGTTCTCTGAGAAACTGGAATTCTTAGAAATGAGAGCTGGAATAGTGCTATGAAATATCAAGGCATAAAATATTAAGGCAGATTAAAATACCAGCTGACATTCCTTAATAATACTATAATACGACCTCAAAATATGTCACAGGTGGTCTCAAAGTGAACACACTTATATAGTAAAAGTATTGAAAATGCCTTATTTGAAAATAAATTGACACAAAAGTTTATTTATCTTTTTTATAAAGACTACTAATAATTGTGTTCCATTAGGAAACTACTGTAAGTGGTTGGGAACAAGGATTGTTTTAGCTTACTTAAACCAAACTGCTTACAGTGAAATAATATTACTGTCCACAGTACTTAGTCAGTGAGCTTGGGGTCTTCGCCCACTGGTCTAGCTTTAAAGTCGCCAAATAACCGTTGCCTTCGGTTAGACGTTATGTTCCAGTGAACATTGTTGTTCAGATATAGATATATCAAACAATGAGTACGGAATCATTTTAGAATTTCTGGCTTAAGAATTATTAAGTATTAAGTCCAAAACTATGGTTTTATTTGTATTGATGAAATAGACTCTAACTGATAAAAACATTTCCACCCAATTATCAACGAGGTTCACAGTTAGAACCGAATGATTACAAACGTGTTTCTCGTGATGTCTGTCGTGATGTGTTCCTCCAAATGTAAGATACAGTAAAACCTGGGAAACCGAACCCCCCCCCGGACCGGACCAAAAGTTCGGTTTTCACAGGTTAGAAATACAAAGATTATAGATGGAAAAAACGACACCGGACATTTCGTTCGGATTAGACAGACGGATTCCGGTTTTCCCTATGGTTCAGTGTTCCCAGGTTTCACTGTATTGAAATACCGTAACACCATGAACTTGATGTTCGCTTGCAGCGTATCTAACAACTGATGCCATTTATAAGTATAAAATACGTACCATCATGCTATGAGTCGATTTGGTTAAAACGACTCGTAATTCCTGATTCCTTTGCAACCCAAATCCCGTTATGGATAACATCTAAAAGACAACACAAAAAACGTCATATTATTGGTATAGCAGTTATGTGTACTGACGGGCTGTTACGGTATATTCTAACGAACATTTATACACATCGAAATAGCGAATAGAAAATATTATGTAATTACTCCGCGCCCACAGTGTCGGAATTTATGCTTTTGTCATGAACAAATTTTTTTCTTAAATCATATTAAAGTCAAAGCTCTCAGCATTCATAAAATGTAAACATATTGAATATTGGTTCATGATAAATGTGTTTTTGAGTGCTTCAAAATAGTACAAATATTCATAAAAAATGTCAAATATTTTGGGGTCTCTAGGGCTTTACTTTTTTATTTTTTTAACTTATCTTTATTTTTCTTAAATTATATCAAAGTTAAAACTCTCAGCGTTTAGAAAATGTCAACATTATATAAATTGGTTCATGATAAATACATTTTTGAGCCGCTCAAACTTGCATAATGAAGATGCTTTTCGCACGCTTATTTGTGTGTGTGTCCAATCTATAATGTCCTGTTATTATGTATGCTGGTCAGATGATATGATCATCTTTTAGACTATACGATTTCACGGTGATTATTGGAGTACAACAATGAGTAAATATTAAAAATCCAAATGTATTCTAATATTAATTGCTTTATTTTGTCTATGTTTGGCTATGAAACCTGCTTGCCTGCCTGCCAACATATATATTTTTAAACATAGCATGATTTAAACCATGTACACTACGAACGACTTGAAAATAGGATTTTGTTTTTGACATAGTTCGAGTTGGACGAAATTTTACATTCCTGCACAGCGATGAGCCAGACATATCTCAAAGTATTGAAAGCTATGTTTAACTGAGATATCGTTCCATTAGTTTAATTACATCAATAACAGCTTCCATGTAAACTTCCGTACACTAACCGGATTACAGGCCGCAGCCGTGGTTCAGTGGTTAGTGCGCTGGATTTGTAACCCGGAGATCCGGGTTCGAGTCCCGGTCACAGCAAGTCATACCCTTCCATGAAAATTTGACAAAAATGTCCTGTTTTATCAGGCCTTCCTACATTCATCATAACTTTCGGACCCTGCTCTGAGTGTATGTTGAACACTTACCACAGAACGGATGATAATGATTGACATTTCTATTCTTCATTTCTCGCTTAGAAAAAACGCAGTCGGTGTCAGTTTTGAATAAAGATTGCCGCCTTATTTGAAGATGAATTTCAAAGCGGTTTTCTGTATTTTGTAGCGGAAATACTTTTCTAGGGAACAGTGTCTCAGAATTTTGTTACATGCATTGTTACGTGCATTTTCAAACCATCCGTATTACATTACATTATGCATGTATTTGCTTACTACTTAAGACTAATTTAGCTGTGAAAACATGCACACTTATTTCGTTTTTTTTAAAAAAGTATTTTTCCTTATTTGCAATGATTGTTTTCTAAGGGCTTAAAAGCGCCGCCATTGAATTAATGAATATTATCTTCTTTTTGCTATGAAAGCAAATCACAATATGTTTAATTTCTTAATAAACCTGTGACACCTCGATTTTACCACAGTATTATTTAGTTCTTTGGTTCTTTATGAACACCATACAAAATGGAAACTCCCGGATGCGATTTTACGTTTTAATACCATAAAAAAAATTCAGCGCGGAATATGTACGGATATTAATGTAAACATGTAATTTATCCACGTATCGTTTTAATATGTTCATGTCAATATTAGTTGTTAATATTTATTGTGTGCATTTATTATCTTTAACGTACGATCCATTGTTTAAGTGTGATAAGACTTTCCATTGTATTTTCATTTATATTTATATTTTTTTTCTCATTATGTTGAACATTACAATCATGTACCGCAATCATTTTACTTAAATGTACGTTGTATATATTTTATTTGGCGATGAACTTCATGGTTAAAAAAACAATAAAATATTTGCGTGATGGAGATAACTACATGTATAATTACCACACAGTGTCTGTCTCTTTATAATCACAGAATGTATGAACTTTATTAAGTTATCATTGTGAGGTCGTGGCCGTGGTCTAGTGGTTAGTGAGCTGAACTTGTAACCGGGAGATCCGGGTTCGAATCCCGGTCGCGGCAGGTTTTCGGTTCCGGGTAAACAATGGATGTGTTAATTTTTTCTGAAGTAAAAGGGGATTAATTCTTGAATTAAACGGGTTTCAACCATTCTTTTCGGACTATACTTCACTCTACAAGGTTAGCTTTTTTCAACAACAAACGCACTTTCGTTGCTTTGAAATTCATTTGTGCTGAAATGTTTAAACTAATTCGGTGTTGAAGCTTACGTGTATATTTTCTTTCGCTCTATGGACGGCAGGATACATACATAGGTACTGAATGAAATTTCGTCACGCTTGATTGGAGCGCTTTACCATACACGTCGTTTACTACAGAGCAGTTGCGGACCCAGTTCTAAATGACAAGACAAAATGAAAACAAACGAACTAAATCTGAATCTTCGCCAGGTTATATCAGCGAACAAGTATCTAAATATCCGAACATGTCAGCAAATAATTCGACATCAATACAAAACAACAGTAGCCCGACTTTCTCTACAACTTTACCGGCCCCAAGCGGACAACCTCAACCAAACTACATTAGACCGTATTATCCTCCTCACCTGAAGTTCCAATTTCCTCCAAATATGAGCTCTCCACTATATGCAACACCAGCAGGGCTACAAACTCCACAGACTCCTGCAGCCCATCTAGATCAAGCAATGCTCAAATCAATTATGGAAAAACTTAATACCATACATATCACCCAGACTGAGATACAAAACAAACTGTCAAAACTGGACAGTCTAGAGAGTGATATGTAAGCTATCAGCACCAAAACGACTATCTTTGAGAGCAGAATAATTACCATGGAAACTAAAATTAATGCTACGGAGAAATCTATTTCGGATCTTGAAACGAGTGGAACATTTGATAGCCAAGTCTGTAATGAAATTAGGACTGAAAACAACAGTATCAAACAAGATTTGTGCAAACATCGCCAACAGGCAGAATCAATAGTCAATGATATTGAATCGCTGCATAAAGTTAATACCGATCTGAAGGAACAAATGACTGATCTACAATCACGTTCCATGCGGGATAACTTACTCTTCTACAACTTCGAAGAACCTACCTCTTTCGATGACAGGCAATCTGAAAATTGTGTTAACAAAGTGCTTAATTTTTGTGAATTCACACTTAAAATCACAGATGATCAAAACAAAAATAAAACTCGATCGAGCGCATCGTGTAGGAAAGTTTGACTTTAATAAATGCCGACCAATTGTTGCTAAATTGAATTATTTCGGCGACAAAATTGAAATTAAAAATGCTGCTAGAGATGAACTAAAATGTTCCATATATACGGTGTTGGTGATCAATATTCAGACGCCATTCGTGAAAGACGACGGAAACTCATTCCATATTTCGTTGCAGCAAAAAACAACGACAAGCATGCTGTATTGTCTTATGATAAACTCCACATAGATCGTACCACATATACGGCCGACAACTTACCACCATGGCGAGCTCCACCCCTGCCATCACGACAATCATCTACACATACACACCCAGACAATGTATAGGACAATCACGCAAAGCAGTTAAAATTTGTGCTCTTAAATGTTCATGTTTTACATAATAAATTGACAGTGACTTCTTGAATTACATAAATGGTTATGATGTAGTGTTGCTTATTTAAACGCGGCACTCTTCAATGTCGAACATTGATATACCAGGATTCGATAGTTTTTTCTTGTCCGAGAGCTAAATGTAATAAACGCGCAAAACGCAATAGCGGGGGTATTGTTATCTGTGTTAAAAACGAACACTGTAAATATGTTAATATTGTTGATCTTAATTTAAATGGTATAATTTGGATAAAATTCAAAAAAGAATATCTTTGTAATCCAAACGATCTATTTATCTGTGTTACCTAAATACCTCCTGAAGACTCGTCTGTTTATAAAGTACCCGAGTCACACCTGTTTGAATATGATTTTTCAGGATTTTACGAAATGATATTAACAAATACAAATGTGAAGGTGACGTTTTAATTAGATTATAAGACGGTCAATATACGTGCTATAATACAGCACGAAATGTAAGGGGTGCTAGTGTAGTTGACTATATTCTTACTGATTATAATAATTTTTCATATATTGATGATATGTTTGTTCATGAATTGTCTGAATTCTCAGATCATTGTGCTGTTGAGTTTTCTTTATCTTTTGAGTATCAATCATTTTGTAGTAATATAACTGCTTCGTTTGAAAAGATAATATGGGATTATGACAAAAATGATGTATTATATGAAATTCTAAATAATAAAAGACATTGTTATGATAGCTTAACTGATAATCTATCATGCGATCAAGTTAATATAAACGATACAATAACTGATTTCTCAAATCTTGTATACGACATTTCCTTTCAGTTAAATGGTAAATGTTCTCATAAAAGCTCGTGTAGAAAGAAAACAATAGAACGTTCATTATGGTTTGATGAAAGTTGTAGACATACCAAAGTTCATTTTATAAAATGTAAGAGAGAATTAAACAATAATCCAACTCCTGAAAACAGACAAATGTTTTTAGACAGTAGATGAACTTTTCGTTCAATAAAACACAGGACTAAATCTAAATTCAATATGAATGAAAACAAGTCTTTATCAAAATTTAGTAAAACTGATCCATGTAAATTCTGGAAATATATACATAAAATAAACATACGACTATGACTCCCGATATAAATTTAAATGACTTTGTTGATCATTTTTTGACAATTATCTGACATACAAAATGAAAGTAACTTTCGTACAGAGAGCTTTGAGCAATGAGCAAATGAAATTTATATTGAAGAATTAGACCGTCCGTTCACCACTGAAGAATTAAATAATACCCTTATGTCTATGGGTAAATTTAAAAGTGCTGATTACGAAGATAATGTTGCGGATGTTTTTATTAATTCCAAAGAATTTATTTCGTCATATTTAGTTGACACCTTTAATTATATTTATGAAAATGATATTTATCCAGACTCGTGGAGAAAGGGTGTAATAGTTCCTATTCATAAGAAAGGTGATAAACAAAATACAAGCAACTATAGAGGAATAACTTTAGTAAATGTTACATCTATGATATTTTCTTTGTTGTTGCGTAATATAATAAAGAAATGGTCAGAAAATAGTAATATATTCAACGAAAACCAGTTTGGATTCAGAAACAATAAAAGAAATGTAGATTGCATTTTTATCCTTCACACAATAATACAAAATATACTAGCGCAAAATAACAAACTTTAATTCGTTTCTATTGATTATGAAAAAGCTTTTGATTCTGTTATACATGATGCACTATGGATTAAACTCATAAAAATCAGAAATTAGTTGTAAAGCTGTCTCAATAATAAAATCAATATATTTTGACGTAAAGGCATGTGTTAAAGATACCAGGAATATGACGTTCTCTGATTTCTTTGATATAACCTTAGGGGTCAAACAAGGTGAGCCTTTATCGCCTCTGATGTTTATACTTTTTATTAATGATATTTATGATTCCATAAACTTCGACAACCTTACTAATGATGATATTGAACTTTTATCCATTTATATGCTTAGCCTTATTTACCACTAATCAATTAAGTCTTCAAAAACAATTGGATAATATTTATGCTTACTCCTGCAAATGGGGGCTCAAGATAAAAGTGAACAGGACTGAGATATGTGTATTTGAAAAGCGCAATACTGTTATGAATCATGTGTGGTACATAAATAATCAAGCAGTCGAAAATGTTGATAATTTTTGTTACTTAGGGATTAATTTTTCCAGCGAAGGGTCTATGTCACAAGCTGTCAGGTCTCTTAACGAACAGGCTCTTAAAGCTATGAACAGCTTATATTCTGTTTTCAGTCGTGTAAACCTAGACAGAAAAAGTAAACTTTCACTTTTCTATTCATTTGTAGCACCAATTACGGTTGCGAGGTATGGGGAATTTATAATTTACAAGAAGTGGATAAATTACATATTAAATTTTACAAATGCATTTTAGGTGTAAAAACTCAAACTTCGAATGCGGCAGTATATGATGAATTAGGTCGATTTCCAATATCTATGACTTGTACCGAACGGTCATTGAAATATTGGACGAAATTAATAAAAAAATCCGAATTCATTAATGACTCGCATATTCAATCAACAATATGGACTGAATATCAGAATGCAGAATAAAAGCTGGGAAACAGCTGTGACATCAAAAAATGAACTCTAATGTTTTGGAAACATTAATAACAATCTCATTTTTCATAACTTAAATCTTTTAACATTGCGACAAAGATGTAGAGACCAATATCTACAAGAGTGGCGTCAAATTTTAATTAATCAAACCAAAATGAGCTATTATAGTAAATTTAAAACTGATTTTAAATTAGAAAAGTATCCAGTGATAATTTCGAATGAAAACAATTAGAACTGAATTGACCAGATTTACATTAGGATCCCATCATTTGGAATTTGAAAATGGTGGGATTAACAATATTCAGCGATCAGAGAGAAAATGCAACGTTTGTTCACAAATTTCGTCGAATCGAAGTATCATGTCATACTTTGTCGTACGCTTTACAGAAATCTCAGAACAAAATGTTTTATCCAATCATCATAGGCTTCATTGAATCGATTTTATAACATAGTGTCGTCTTAAAGATCTAAAGTCATTTTTAATTCAGCAAATTGTATTCATAATGCAATGAAAATTAGACAGGAAAAACTTTCACGATTACTGCTTCGTAAAATACCTACATGTGTATGTATATGTTATCTTGTCTGTTACTTAAAAATTGTATTTATATTGTTCATGATTCTATATTTTACCGTCCATTGTTTTCCTTGGTCATATTTTCTTCTTTAATTTGTAAATAGCCAAAGGTATATTTTATATTCCGATTTGAATAAAATGGTAAAAAATGGTAGGAAAATTCGACAAAAATATTGATTTTCCTCTACATGTGGAGAAGTTGCCGGCTACTTGTAGATGGTTAGGTTAGTACTGGTTAGTATACAGTCTAGGAAAACTGGTTAGGTGAACCGGTCACCGTATATAATGAAAAATTTGTTGAAGAAGGCGTTAAACCCCGTTGACAACAAGTCACATAAAAAAGTTATCATTCTACAAACATTTCAAATCCTGATAAAAGTGCACGTTCTAATGATTTTCTAAGATTGTTTACCCGGATTTGTTGAAGATGCCCATATTGCAAAACCGTATAATTCTTCATTTTCAAAAAAATGACGTAGTATTTTAGATAGAGGAATATCTGTAAACAAGGGTCTTTGTAGCAAGAGAAAAAATATATGGCTTGGGCCATCATTAAAGAAGTGTTAATTTGTGGTCACGTGGTTCAAACTTTTACCAGTGTGTAGGTAATTAAGAAGTGTACATTATATGATTGTACTGACAACTAAAATAAATAACAAAAACTTGTTTTACCAAAATTGCTGAAACACGTTGTGGGTGAGAGATTTTAATGAGTTGGTCGCGTATCTGCAAACCAACCATTTTTAAGGATAGCCTAAGATTTAGATATAGAAAACTATAGGTTTTACTGTTCGTTGAATTTGAGAAATATTTATTATCATGCGATTATTTACCTTGTGATTCAAAGTTGTTTGAGATCCGAGAAGATTTCGCTTGTCAAACTTATTATATTAAATTAAGGAAATGCGACCGCAGCCGTGGTTCAGTGTTTAGTACACTGGACTTATAACCCGGAGATCCAGGTTCGAATCCCGGTCGCGGCAGGTCATACCATTCTATGAAAATTTGACAAAATGTCCATTTTCCTGCATATGTGGAGAATTTGTCGTCTCCTTGTAGAAGGGTAAGTTAGTACTGGTTAGTAAACAGTCCAGGAAACTAGTTAGGTGAACCGGTCGCCGCATATAACTGAAAAAAATTGTTGAAAAACGGCGTTAAACGCCGGTGACAATAAGTCACATAAAACAAACAGATTAAGGATATAGAATATGTTATTTCAAACAAACTGTCGAAAGTTTTCAAATACTATTGGTCTGAGTCAATTTAAATGGCAAATGAACAGTAAAAAGGTGAAAAAAATCACAAAAGTCTATACATGTTATCTCATGTTATTGTACTTTTCAAAATCACTTGTGTGCCAGTGATATACAACAAAAAACAGTGTTTTTTTTTTTTTTTGGAAACTTTATTTTGCAAGATGAAGCAAAAAATCAACAAATCACAAGGATATTAACTGTCTGTTAAACAATCAATAATTACTTTTTTATCTTTTTAATGTGTATTTCTCTGAACAAAATATTAAAGCATGAACTATAAACGCCTTAGAACGTTTTTTTTTTAATTTTTTAATATATTTTTTGCATATCTCGGCAACGGTGGGAATATGTGCGCTGTAATATTAATGAGTTGTGAAAATCAAAATATAGCACTAAAATTTGGACGCCGTAAAAACTTATCAGTCAGCAGGTAAAGTATTGGGTCGGTCGGGTAACTAGAAACAAACCCTTTTTTAGGCCTTGTGTAACTTAGATACTGCTTCAATATGTCGATTACATTGTAAATTACTGTAAAGTTACAATAATGTTATACTATCATATGTCATACTCTGGACTTCACATTTTGTCTAGCACACGAGTTCTAAGTCAAATTTCAGTTTAAGGCCTCTCCAAGACAGATGAGAAGGGGTAGGGAGCCCGTCAACAAGGTTGAACTCCCAAGGTTCTGACAGAGATTTTGTTTTCTGTACCATTCACACACATATTTGCTTGCATCTTGCTGTAGAGTTGTCTTGTACTTCAAGTACCTGCAGACAATTATATTATAGTATCCTGCTTTTATTTTGTAGCAGAAAAAAAACTGAAAATTGCCGTTAAAATTGAATTAATACGAATTGATTTTGCACAATTATAATAAATTTTATTACGCGGAATTATCAATATTTGAACGTTTTAAAACTTATCTCACGTGTATCGTACGTTGGTTATGGTGTAAAAACAAAATTTATGAGGAAAATTAAAGAATTAGTATCTATGTATGTCACGTCACGATCTGTATTTTGAATTTTTTAACTTGACCCCAAAAATGGGGAAAATCTGCCTGGATTGTAGCGAAAATTCTGTTTAAAAAAATATAGAAAACTTTATTCATTTGATAAAATCCAACAAAAAATAAAACGATTTGATATAAACGGGTTTTTGAGAGAGTCATTTTAAGTTAGGAAAAACACTTTGGATAAATCTTGACTGTTTGTTTTTTTATTTTGGAATCTGTTACAAATGTATGTATATCATATTGCAAATTTTCTGAAGGCATTGTAATGCCATTTTTTTTGCCTAATAAAGAAAGATTGTTAAGTTGAATTACTAAGAAGATATTGAAGACCGGTCAAATGGACCGGCATTTACCCTGAACCTGACGCAGATCGGACGTGTGGAATTTATCCAACCTATTCTTTGTTCATCGATCGTTCACGGACACGAGCCACGGATCGCGGAATACTGACCAAACTCCTGATAACAACTATTATTTTATTTTAGAACTGGTTTTCAGAGTTCTGTATATTTCAACTTGATAATGAGATAACCTTAATATTTAGTCTATTTTATCCACAGGTGGTCCTTGCATCGCGGTTTTATTGTAAACATGAAATACGTATAACTAAACTTTCGTATCTACAGTATGTATATACATAACTTTATTGGATCAAACAACAAGAAAACATTAACGTTGTGTAGTATTCTAAGGCCTGGATCTTTATAGAAAAGTCATTAAAAATCAAATTTATACGACTCGGTAAATAATTACAGTGCGTAGCGCACCATTCGATTGAATTCGCGTGTCTTGTGAACATTTTGAATCATATTTTAAGGCGGTTTGATTCATTGAAAATGCCTTGTCAGAAACACTTGATATGTGACTTACAAATCAACTTGAGATACAATTTGGAAAATCCCTGACACTGAAAGTCATACGATTTCATCATAATTATGAAACATTCTAATAGGTTCTCTTCGCTTCAAAATTGAGACCACCTCATTATACTGACCTCTTGTTTTTGGGTTAGTTTTCTATGTATCTTCTACATTTCAACTTGGTAAGACCACCTCGTCATTATGATTGTGTTTCTGTCAAATGTCGTGCATCAAGGATTTGCGAGCCGCGACCGTGGTCCAGTGGTTAATGCACTGAACTTGTAATCCGGCGATCCTAGTTCAAATCCCGGTCGTGGCAGGTCATACCTTTCTATGAAAATTTTACAAAAAATGTCGATTTTCCTCCATATGTGGCCAGCTCCTTGTGAAAACTGGTTGGGTGAACCGGTCGCCGTTTATAACTGAAACATTGAAAAACGGCGTTAAAACCTAGTGACAATGTCACATAAACACAAAATAAAAAAGGTTTTCCGGTATATTATCGTACTTGTAAAGTTTGTTTTTGGTTAATTGTTTGTAAATTTGGAATTACTAGATTAGACTCAACTTACTATAAAATATATTAAATTTTACAACATACAAACCTGTGTTTGCGGCCCATCCTGTTAATAAAGGCCATTCTTTGAAAAACTGTCACTGATTATTTAATGTATAGATAATAATTACCGGACCCAGACCAGACCAGACCGTCACTGATTAAACTGACCTCCAAATAATTGCCACCTGTCAATAAAGACTCTGTCCTGTCCGGGTCCGGGTCCGGTCCGGTCCGGTCCGGTCTGGTCTGGTCATTTTGTTCTGTTCTGTTCTGATCTAGCCGCGGTCGTGGTCCAGTGGTTAGTGCGCTGGATTGGAACGCGGATATCCGGGTTCGAATCCCGGTCGCGGCAGGTCATGCCTGTCTTTGAAAGTTTGACAAAGATGTCGATTTTTCTCCATAAGTGGAGAACTTGACGGCTCATTGTGGAAGGGTAAGTCAGTACTGGTTAGTATACAGTCCAGGAAAACTAGTTTGGTGAACCGGTCGCCGTGCATAACTGAAATATTGTTGAAAAACGGCATTAAACCCAAGTCCTGTTCTGTTCTGTACTATTCTGATATGTTATGTTCTGTACTGTTCTGACTTGTTCTGTTCTGTATTTGTACATTCGTTGATCGTTCTCGTGTAAATCATTGACTATCAAATATCCGAACGAATGCATGTTTATAATTGTAGTATACATTGTCTTTAAGATGTTGAGACAAGGGGATACAGTGTGCAGTTAATAATAAATTTTATTTTTAACTTTTAGAATTATTAACTTGTATCAATTAATATTATGTGTAAATATTTGAGCCTTCTTGCAACGTTGAACAAACACCATTTATCGCCATTAATTCTCTATCTTTTGTTAAAATCAGACGTAATTATCGAACTCACATATTTTCTCGTATTTACGTATCTAAAACGACTAAATGGTGAACTCGAATGTCTGTTTGACGTCATAAGAGTTAATTTTAGTAACACTCATTTTCAACACAATGACATCGAACATAGAAGGAAACAACAAATTATCACTTTTTAATCTATCTATAGTTAAAATGTCAGTTGTGACAAACAAACTCACTTTTTACTCGTGTCAGTGACTGGAATTTTAATGACTTCGTGACGCACTTTGATAATAATATGAGTTAAAAGTATTTTTTGATAATACATCAATTATGTTAAAATATCAAAATTATTTAATATTCGAATTCACTTTCTTTATCGTGTTACACGAATATCCACGATTTCGTGACGCACATTGGCGTGTATTACGTCAATAGAGAGGTAACTGGGGTAACGGGTATTATTAACTGTATGAAGACAGTTTTGTAGTATATTTGAATGGCCAATTTTATATGCCAAATCATCAATTGTTTATGGAATATCGCTTTTTGTAATCTCTTTTCGCTTCTTAATCTTTATAAACATTCAATGCATCAATTATATACCCAAATATTAAATAATTCTTCTACAAGAAATGGATAAATTTAGATTTACTTGTTCAGTTATCGAAACTGAAAATTTTGCCCTTGTAAAAGTTGACTGTTTTGTACTCCGTATATTAAACATTCTGTCTGTGTTATGACATTTTAAACTACATTGAATAAAAGTCATATTTAAAATTTATCAATTTGTATAGATTAAATTATTGATATTACACGTCTCTATCATGTTGCATTTACCGCTTAACATGAATCACCATTCACACGCTCATAGTACCAAGTCTGAAATTTTGCGTCAATAATATCAATAAAGCCACTGGAGTTATTTCCCTTAGTACATATGGTCGGTTACAAGTTAGCAACCACCGACCTTCCGTAAGCTAGACGGACAGCTTTGTTGAGCCGTATATGTCACAAATCGAATTTGTAACACGAATGAAAAATACGACCTAATATATCACAAGCGTCATGTATTCATACATGATACGTAAAATGTTAAGTATTCGTCTGGCTTAAGATTTTGTATGCACACTTAAATAAATACGGGTATATCACACGCACAAATAGACGTAGGAAATAGAAATTGGCAACTAACACATCACATTCGCCGTCAGATTTTGAAAGGCATCGTGGTCTAGAGGTAAAGCGTCCGATCTCCGATCCGAAGGTCCTGAGTTCGAATCCCGGCTTCGATGGGTTTCGTTCATTAGGGGGTTAGGGTTAGTTAACAAATTAACATCATGAGGTTCATTCCGTACAAACTGCCATCGTGGGGTTAATGTTTACTTGCGGCGTTAGAAAATTTCTGATGTTGGGATAAAACATCAAAGGAAAATCAACGGGAATAACCCCATACTGTAGCTCTCGTAAGTACATCCGTCCGTCTGTCCACCAGTCTGTCTTTTTGTCTACCCGTCTATCCGTCTTTTTGTTCGTCCGTCTATCTGTCTTTTTGTCCGTCTATCTGTCTTTTTGTCCGTCCGTCTATCTGTCTTTTTGTTCGTCCGTCTATCTGTCTTTTTGTTCGTCCGTCTATCTGTCTTTTTGTTCGTCCGTCTATCTGTCTTTTTGTTCGTCCGTCTATCTGTCTTTTTGTTCGTCCGTCTATCTGTCTTTTTGTTCGTCTTTCTGTCGTTTTGTTCGTCTATCTGTCGTTTTGTTCGTCCGTCTATCTGTCTTTTTGTCTGTCTATCTGTCTTTTTGTCCGTCTATCTGTCGTTTTGTTCGTCCGTCTGTGTTTTTGTTCGTCTATCTGTCGTTTTGTTCGTCTATCTGTCTTTTTGTTTGTCCGTCTATCTGTCTTTTTGTCCGTCTATCTGTCTTTTTGTTCGTCCGTCTGCCTGTCTTTTTGTTCGTCTATCTGTGTTTTTGTTCGTCTATCTGTCGTTTTGTTCGTCTATCTGTCTTTTTGTTCGTCCGTCTATCTGTCTTTTTGTCCGTCTATCTGTCTTTTTGTTCGTTCGTCTATCTGTCTTTTTGTCCGTCTATCTGTGTTTTTGTTCGTCTATCTGTGTTTTTGTTCGTCCGTCTATCTGTCTTTTTGTCCGTCCGTCTATCTGTCTTTTTGTTCGTCCGTCTATCTGTCTTTTTCTTCGTCTTTCTGTCGTTTTGTTCGTCTATCTGTCGTTTTGTTCGTCCGTCTATCTGTCTTTTTGTCCGTCTATCTGTCTTTTTGCTCGTCCGTCTATCTGTCTTTTTGTCTGTCTATCTGTCTTTTTGTCCGTCTATCTGTCTTTTTGTTCGTCCGTCTGTGTTTTTGTTCGTCTATCTGTCGTTTTGTTCGTCTATCTGTCTTTTTGTTTGTCCGTCTATCTGTCTTTTTGTCCGTCTATCTGTCTTTTTGTTCGTCCGTCTGCCTGTCTTTTTGTTCGTCTATCTGTGTTTTTGTTCGTCTATCTGTCGTTTTGTTCGTCTATCTGTCTTTTTGTTCGTCCGTCTATCTGTCTTTTTGTCCGTCTATCTGTCTTTTTGTTCGTTCGTCTATCTGTCTTTTTGTCCGTCTATCTGTGTTTTTGTTCGTCTATCTGTGTTTTTGTTCGTCCGTCTATCTGTCTTTTTGTCCGTCCGTCTATCTGTCTTTTTGTTCGTCTGTCTATCTGTCTTTTTGTTCGTCCGTCTATCTGTCTTTTTGTCCGTCTATCTGTTTTTTTTGTCCGTCTATCTGTGCTATTGTTCGTCTATCTGTCGTTTTGTTCGTCTATCTGTGTTTTTGTTCGTCTATCTGTCTTTTTGTTCGTCCGTCTATCTGTCTTTTTGTCCGTCTATCTGTCTTTTTGTTCGTCCGTCTGTGTTTTTGTTCGTCTATCTGTGTTTTTGTTCGTCTGTCTATCTGTCTTTTTGTCCGTCCGTCTATCTGTCTTTTTGTTCGTCTGTCTATCTGTCTTTTTGTTCGTCCGTCTATCTGTCTTTTTGTCCGTCTATCTGTTTTTTTTGTCCGTCTATCTGTGCTATTGTTCGTCTATCTGTCGTTTTGTTCGTCTATCTGTGTTTTTGTTCGTCTATCTGTCTTTTTGTTCGTCCGTCTATCTGTCTTTTTGTCCGTCTATCTGTCTTTTTGTTCGTCCGTCTGTGTTTTTGTTCGTCTATCTGTCGTTTTGTTCGTCTATCTGTGTTTTTGTTCGTTTATCTGTCTTTTTGTCTGTCTATCTGTCTTTTTGTTCGTCCGTGTATCTGTTTTTTGTCCGTCTATCTGTCTTTTTGTCCGTCTATCTGTGTTTTTGTTCGTCTATCTGTCGTTTTGTTCGTCTATCTGTCTTTTTGTTCGTCCGTCTATCTGTCTTTTTTTTCCTCTATCTGTCTTTTTGTTCGTCTATCTGTCTTTTGTCCGTCTATATTAGTGCACACAATCTAGAGTGCGCTTCTCATGAATGACTCGACAACGATGATGATGATTACATTAATGATTGTATGATTGTAGTGATGAGCGTGATTATATGCATGCTGCTTCAGATGACCATCGTAACCATATTTATCATGGTCGTGATAATGATGATAATGATGATGATGAAAATGATGAATAAACGTTCCGATTGTTTTTATTTCATGAAATTTATTTGAAATTGTTTGTTTTGTACTTCACGACCAAATTTGCTAAGGGTCAGAAAATTCCTGGTGATTGACTTTTCAAAGCTGGGGACAAGGGCACAGGGCCCCTGATGGGTACAGGGTATAGCATTGATCAGGGAGGGTCCCGGGGTACCGGGAATTAAACGTAATCATGTTGTGTATTTACTTTTATCTATTAGAAAACACTTATGTCAATTAAATTTCAATTTCATTTCTTCTGCTACCGTCTAAATTTTTCACACTCTGTAATCTTTGGATGAAACAGTTAAAGATATACCGATCAGGTTTGAAAATATATGATAAACGTCTCATACTGATGAATTCATGTCCAGGTTCTCATAATATGGTTGCATTTATTACATTTGGCTTTTATCTTTAATAAAGATTATTCTTGTTTATCTATACTAGTATTTTCTTTTTTTCTTTGGAGTTTAAAGTCGCACCAACAGTCAGGGTCATTTGGCGACTTTTCAGGTTTAACGGTGACGGAAGACCTCTGGCTTATTCCTTGGTAGAACCACCGTCCTTCCGTGCGCTAGCTGGACAGCTTTCTTACATGTTAAAATGGTCCCGGTGGAATTTGAACTCTTAGAAGTGATAGTTTATCTATTGTCCATTTATCAAAAATTGTCGAAATTTGTCATGTTTTCTCTCATTCTCAGCATTATTTATGTACAGTTGATTAATGACTCCCCATGATGTTATACAAGAAAGGATGAGAATCTATGTCTATGATTTGTATTACCTTACATACATCACAGTAAACATTTTAAGTGTTCTGTTACTTGTTACATTGTTCATTTGTAACAAATATATAATATACTAATATACAATGTATATCATTATATTTCAGGATCAACATAAAGTATTACATATTTAATGAACGGTGACTACTTCATAGATAATACAGAATTACACAAGCTCAAGTTGAACCATAATGACTGCATCAGTGTCACCAATTAACCACTCTCGGTGGCTGCTGGCCTGATTCGAATCTGCAACATCCGGTCGAAGAGTCCAGTTCAGGAGCCCGGTTCAGGAATCCGGTTCAGGAACCCCGTGTTTTTCTTTTCGTTTTGGAGTAAATGTTGTGTTTTAGTGTTAAAATTGTGTTTAAAGTATGTTAGTGTTCGTTATGCTGTAGAATTAATATGTGCGTTTCTACATAATTGTGCTGAATAACGTGTTTGTATTCATAAAATTGGATTATTATACAACATCAACCATCTGACCTCAAGGTAGGCGAGAATAATATCGACCTTGCACCGTAACATTCACTGTTCTCGTTAATGGTCATTTATCACATTATATTAACAACAGTAAAACCTCACTTAGATCTATACTACTTCAACATTAAGACCACTAGGTGTCGTGTAATAGACAATTAATGATGGTCTTAATGTTTAAGTTTTACTGTGTACATGTATTCAATACAAAGAGAAACAGTCATTTTGTTGTAAAAATTCGAACACTGTTATATGAGCTGTTGAATGTATCGATTTACGTACATGTTTTTTATCCAAAGCGTAATAACAACAAATGCGGCTTTCTTTTTGTAATGATAATATATTCAAAATAATGAACTGTTTTTGTAGCCTCATTTTACAGCCTATTTCGAAACTTAGGATAAGAAATTTCAATTTAGACAGATTGGTTAGAACCTCTGAATTTCCGTAAACTAGCTGGACAGCTTCCTCACTTGTGAAACTTGTCTGGTCGAGGGTTGGTAGGTAGGGATTTATTTTTTACATATATCATCAATAGTGTACGGGAATATGTGCGTCGTAATATTTGTGAATTGTGAAAATTACAATATAGCACTACGATACCGACGCTGTAAAAATTTATCAGCCAGCAGGTAAAATATTGGTTCAGTCGGGAAACCGGAAACAAGCCTTTTTTTCAGGCTTCATTATCAGTTGTTTTCGAGCCGGGTGAAATGTTTTCACTGAACGCCATGTTGATATAAAGTCATATGTTATATTATTTCACTCGTACTCCATTTTCATAAAGTTTTAATTAATGTTTCCTGATCATCGAGGTTTTACTGTATATTCAATACAAAAAAAAAACGAAATCGCTCGAAAAATCAAATTAGATAAATAATGATTGGGATATATCTATTTATTTACATACAAACCAAAAAGTACGCACGCCATATTAGCTTTTCTTTTTTGTATTGGATATGTATTAACAAATATGTAGTTATATTCAGTGAAATTTTGATTGTAAATGTTTTCATGTTTTTGATGTATTATTCATTTTATTTCCTCTTTGAAAAGAATAAGCGGATAAAATTGATTTTCTTTGGAAACAAAAAATCTAATCTCATTATACAGTATAACTCCTGAAAGCCGGAGCCTTTCCGAACTGATCTAAAAGTCCGGTTTTCTGAGAATTCTGGTTTTCAGAGAACTATTGATTATAGAAGAGAAAATTGGACTTGAAAAATCGGAGAATTCCGGTTTTTAGGGGGTCCGGTTTTCAGGGGTTTTACTGTATCAACAATTTAAGACTTAAATCATATCAAGCTAGAAAACAAAAGCCTCATTATGTTATAAACAATATATACCCCGAACCTTAACAAATTAAGAACCAGAGAACAAAGTATTACTGGGAACTGATATTTTGTATTATTTTGATCATTTCATATCATGAGAACTATCTTTCATAAGGTTTTTAATTGTTATTTTAGAAGATTCTTTCATAGAATTAATGTTGCACACTTGGTAAGGTTCGAATAATTCGTGTTGTGTATTCTGTGTATTCAAATGTGACAAAACTATTGAATGATAAAATATGCAAAGGTCCTTGTCATTTTTGTTAATTTATTTTGAGCCTCTGTCGTTTTATTGGTTGACATCCCAGTGGTTTTCAAGGCTTAATTTATGTTTTTTGAACAACTAAGGCAAGTTTCTGTATCAGTATTTTGATTCCATGATGACACAATGTCTGATAGGGGACAATGGTTGAAAAATGAGTAACTGTGTAATAACCATTTTGTACTCCGGAATTTCACAGATGTTCAAAATAATTGTGACAGATGTTGTTTTTCATACGCAATGTCGATATATAGTATAGTTTTGAATATGTAGATCTATATTCGGAGTTACAACTACTGAGTGAGTGACTAAATGAGTGGCTACGTGACTGAGTGAGTGACTGAAGGAGTGACTGAGTTTGTGACTGAGTGAGTGACTGAGTTTGTGACTGAGTTTGTGACTCAGCGACTGAGTGAGTAACTAAGTGACTGAGTGAGCGACTGAGTGAGTGACTGAGTGAGTGACTGTGTGACTAAGTGAGTGACTAAGTGACTATGTGAGTGACTGAGTGACTGAATGAGTGACGGAGTGACTGAGTGATTTTCATTCGAGTACCATGAGTACATATATTGATTTACATAACACATTACCTAGCCCAATGGGCTTATAAGCTACAATCAGATGACAAAGAAAATCAAGTGATTAAACACGTGAAAAAATGTGATTTTTACAGTGGTACAGTGATTTCGAGGTTAATAATGAAAATAGTTTATATTAGATGATGTTAGGTATGGAACAATGATGTTACAGGAATAAAATAAAATGCGAGTTAACTTTATGATGTTTAAATGATGTTTCATGCCAAATACGTTATGCTGTGATAAAGATAACCTTTCTGCGATTAGATGCTATGTCTGCCTCGGTACGTTTTTCGTTCTTGGTTCAAAGTAAATCAGCCAAAATCTGCCCTTGTAGAATCTATTGTTGCCATAATAATAAAAGTGTATAAAAAGTAAATTAACAGGTGTTCTCTTTAGACGTACATGATCGTGTATTCAGAATATTTGAAGTGAATCTGCTATGCTGGCAGTATCACCTTGAGCAAACTGTGGAATTTGAATTTAAATAATGATGTCTGGAAAGCGATTGACAGATCGATAAAACTATGGTAACGAGCCTGTCTCTAATGTATTTCACCGCGATTCAAGGTATTCATCGACTTTTCAAGGTTAACACATAAGGCATTGATAATAAGTATGGTCACTTGTTTCACTGTACTGTCGGCGAAGTACAACTCCGGCAGCATTGTTTTATTACTCAATTAACTAATTTTGCAATTACATTGTTTATGCGTATCAGTGCTGTTTTAGTGCTGTTGCCTCATATTTGGAATTTTCAAGCGTTCGGTCAAACGTGATCAAATTGTGGCGCAATATCTTGCCTAATGAGGAAGTCTTAAGACTGAGTAGCACTAATGAGTTGAAGCAACTGCTATAATTATTAATGAAGCGAGTAACTATATGGTTAATTAGTCCTTATAATTGCGTTTCCACCTGGCGATTCCAATTTGCTGAATTGCTTCCAGTCTCAAACATCAATTTCTGTTGAAAGCCCTTGTGCATTTTGCATGAAAATATTGGGCGCGTTGTCGAGACTGGTTTCTATGGACCTTAAAGCGGTTGCTATGGGCGCTACAGTGGTTGCTATGAACCTGAAGGTGGTCGCTACGGGCGCGAGAATGACTGCTTTTGACATTTTGTCAAATTTTCGTAGAAGGGTATGACCTGTCGCGACGAGGATTTGAACCCGGATTCCGGGTTGCAAGTTAGTTATATGATGAAAAATATCAGAAGATACAATGTTATAATTGACCATCGTTGGTAATGCAGGTGTATTCGCCCAATGTATCACCATCAGTTCTTCCATTTACAATTTGTACAACAAGTAAACAGTATAATTGTACTGAAGAAAACCCGTATGTGTTATATCTATGTATGTACTTAGTACTCCTAGGAATGTTAAAAGAATCTCCATCGCAACAAGTGTCACCAGAAATTAAATCAAGTGTATATCTTCTGTTACCTGATATATCTGCATATCATATATGATTTTCATTTTGCTGGCATTCACTGTCGTAAAATTTTGTACCGCCAAAGTTATTTTTGCTCACGAGAGGGTCGCTCTGGAGAGGTTGCACTGTATTTGCTGTAACGCGACCGACTCATACAAATTTCTGCAACTCAACTTTTTAACCCTCCCGGTAAAAACAACTTTTTACCCTTTCGTTATTTAGTACCAGCTTTCCGCTGAAAAATCCCTACCTGCCTACTCATTGAGAAAATATTGGGTCGTGTGATAGCAAATAAATACATTTTTAAGTATGCCTTACAGTAACATGTATGTTATGTTTTAACTATCAGACAGGGTGCGAGGACAGTTCATATCGCCGGTTGTCTCTGATTTCATTACAAAACACGGCTCTTCTCTCACAAAGCTTTCAGATATAAAATGTTATCTAGACAGACACAGTCAGAATTAAATGTATGATTTGTCTTTTAGTTTCGACTTTTACTTATATATAATCCTTATTTTGTGTCTGACCTTTAGGGAAATTCAGAGACGATTAGATTCTGAAGCATTGTTTAAATATTTGACTACTTTATATTCCGAATACATTCTGTATACTAAATGTGCCAAACTCACTTCAGTCGAGACTTGACAGTTTGTCAAATATATCTTTCTTATCCCTGAAAACTAGATTGGTCACGTGATATTGCGTTCACAAGCGACTGTAATTCATTTTCAACGATAACGTTGCTGTCGGAATAAACACAACTTGCTTTAACAGAAAGTTTAAAGACATACCGTCCGGGAGATCGTGTCTTTCCTGCATTTTTGTGTGTTCCTGTGTTTGATGAGTTTTTGGTTGGTTGGGGAAGTTTTTTTGTATATGTTTACACTTTCTTCTATGAATCCCTTTTACTGTCTATATTCAAACTGTACAAAGTATCAACATTTGTTTGTTTAATTCATTATTGTTAAATCTGCTCCACTGTATTTTGTCAGTTCCGTTCCGTGCCGTGCCGTGCCGTTTATAAGATTATTATTATTATTGTTGTTGTTGTTGTCGTTGTTGTTGTTTACTTTCGTTATTTCCCTGGATCATTCTTGATTGGGTTATAAAGTACAATGTATATTATTATAGATTGTTATTATGCTGATGTACTGTCGGGAGAAGTAAAAGTGACAAAAATATTCCAAGTAACACTTAATGGAATATTTTAAAATATTTGAAACCATTTGACTTGATATTAAATAACTTTTGTTTAATTACTTAAAACTTATATTTTACTCAATCATTTGTAGTTTAATTAATGGACGGAAAACACCCTTAAAGAGTGTAGGCGTGATGTAAATTTCTGAATATAAAAATGCAGTAAATACTCGACATTGAGACTACCTTCGGAACCCTAAAATTCGGTCGTGATAATGAGGTGGTCTCATTATCAAGTTCAATTATTTTGAAAGCCGGTCAGGAAATAAATGGTCGTTATAACAAGGTGGTCGTAATATTGAGGTGGTCGCTATTTGAGGTTTTACTGTGTTTGATATAAATATCATCTAATTTGTTATTAAATAAAAATGGGGAATTTTGTACATTACCACGTCTATCCATGCAGTAAATTATTGTATTACATCAGTAGTGTAGCTTACGGTCATTAATGTAAATTGAATTAATTTTGACAGTAAAATAGTATTCTAACTAGAAATGACATCCTGCACAAAGTCCGACTATTACAAATACTTAACAAAAACAACTGAAAATCTAGACAGGCTATATTAAATATGTTCAGTCCAGTGGTATAATGAATAATGCCAATGCTATTCGAAATCAAACTTACGATAACTAAACATGATTTGTTAATGTATAACTACTTGTACAATGTCTAAGAAAACAGATCAAAATTCTGTTTGAAAACTTGACATCATATAAGAATACAATCGTGTGTGTTCAGTGACAGTTTTTTCATATTTGTTAACATCATTACTTTACTTATTATCATTGTTATCAGCTTATCGTCGTCTTCTTTAAAACAACCAAAGTAATTACATGTAAGTGACATTATACAATACAATCAAACACAAAGCAAAACGTTCTCTCAGTGCTTTGATTCTAGACATTTTGTCAAAATTGTATTTCTCTATACATGTATATAAATAGTTAGGGCCATGAATCTAAATATGGGTCATTGTAAAAACAACGTTATGTCTAGACATGGTATTATCATGAAATTCCTTTACTTGTTCTATTTTAGGTGGGATTGACGTCAACACAGGGCAGGTAATGCGTGTTTTCTCGTGAGTGAAATCATCTGTCGGCTCTTTTGTGATGCAGAAAAAACATTTCTTTATATTGTATTAACACATGTATTGTTATTAAATACAGATTATTGTTATATATTGACGTCAGCAAATAATTGGTCAATTAAATGATTAAATGACAATGTTAGCTTTGTAAACAAACACACGTAAGTATTAACGAATATGTCATGAAACACGAGAAAACACATAAACGTAAGTTCAGTTTCTATGGATATAATTAATCGTTTACGTCATACCATAATTCCTATTACATAACATTAATTTTAAAATTCGATTGTATTGTATAGAAAGGGATTTATGTAATATCTCTTTGCTCTGTCAGAAATCTCTAAATATAGAAGACTACGATATTATTATAATTTATCTAGGATTGTTGTATCGTTAATCGAAAGTTACGGCACATACGAAATAGCCGATCTTTAATACAAACTGTCATACCCATAAACCGACCATCTCTGCCTACACAGACAAATATACGTCAAAAAGAAAATCGACTTAAACACTGATGGTTTTCCCTTCTTTTAAATAACTATAAATATGAGGAAATGAATAAAACTGTAACATGGAACCAATTAAAATTATTTATACTCGTATATTGATGGAAAGGTGCTGGAAACGTACAAAATCAAACACTGAGTTACAAATTAGTTTTCATGTACTATTTGGATATTGTAATTAAATGAAGACGATTGTAACTCATGCATATCTACAATATTTTAAAAGGGCGAAATAATTAAGTAATTCTTATTATAATAGTAAAATTCTTGAAAACGTCAATGAATTTGTGTACTTAGGGAGTGGTTTAACAACTGATGGGTTATTTTCTGTCGTATCTAAACTTTTAGAGAACTCACTCTCTCAGACATTGTTAAAATGGAAAATATATGCACAATACAAGCATTGTTTGGGAGACAGAAATTATTCGATTAAAATTTGGTTAACTTTTTGGGAACATTGTTCCGATTTGGTTGATTATGCGACTCAAACAGCTTCACTCGCGCACTTTTGCACATGCAATGAATAAAGAGATAATAAGCATATTCCTCATCGTTTATTGTTAATCTGGATAAAAATAATATAGTATTTATAGAGAAGTATCCAAAACATGTATATTTTAACTGATCAAATTGGTGGTCCTGGGTAACAAGCCCGGTTATGGTCATTGACTAATAATCACCAGCTCCTTACCACTATGTGTTCGAATCCTATCTTGGACCAAAGAATCAGACATGAGGAAGCTAACCTACAGTCTTCCTCCATCGTTAAAGTTACAAAAGTTGCTTAATGACCCTGGCTGTTGTTATGACGTTAAACCCAAGTAAAAAAAAAACAGCGCAAAACGAATAGCAAAGTAATCTTATTGAAATACACAAATTCACGCATTAGAAATATGTCTGATGTTATTACTCATAAAACACATTGCTTTCTGTTGTATTATACAAGTATTAATGCTCGTAAAATATGTAATTCGTCAGCGAAACTTTCCCCTCCGATCCAACTTCAGGAGTGTAGAAATGAACCGGAAACCGGAAAACCAACCGGCTATTTGAACATTCTCGCCGGCTACTTTTTCCCTAATACTTTTTGCCCCTTCGCCCACTACTGGGGGAAACCTCTGATCCCCTTCTACTTTTAATAGCTTACCATCTTCAAGAAAATATTTCAACACCCCTGTCCCTTCGACCTACCTCCTTTAGTGCAACAACTTTCGGGTTTAATTATCAAAGACTACATACATGTACGTTACTTTCGTTTTGAAAACGCAATTAAACCATACATACCAGATGTCATTTTTGTCGTTTTATGTCCATGGTGATAAAGTCTTGCACCAGCGGTGGGTAAATATATTCTTTAACTGTAATTAAACGTGGATTTAGGGGGAGCGGAGCTGATGTGCGCCCTATCTAAAATCTGGCATGCGTAAGTAAAAAACGTCAATTTTGTGCTGATTGTGTCCATATTCTAAATAAACATAACCCCTTACCAATAATCCTGTATCTGCCCGTGGTAATACGTGTCTAAATGAGACAGTGAACCGGGCTCCTGAATTATTCTGCACTACATTGAGCAAACTGAATTAAAAACTGTGTTTCCTTTATACCAAATAAAAATAAAATTCTGTCTGTATGAGTTTTTTGTGCATTTTTTAGGTTGCGTAATGCAACTGAAATGGGAGACATCGTGATCTAGAGGTTGAGCGTCCTACCTCTGATCCGGAGGTCCTGAGTTCGAATCCTGGCTTCGACGGGTTTCGTTCATGAACTTCACAATCCCATTTTACTCGAGCGTAATTAATATAAGCAAAATTGTTTGTTTCACAATCGTGCTAAAATAAATTTGTATAAACTAAAACTAACTGAGATGGTAAAATTGTAGAAAATCAACATTTGCAGAAAAAGATACCATTTCAGAGACAATGGGAAAATAAACTTATCGACTTTGTTTTCATTTAATGCTGTTGAAACACGGAGCATTTATTCTTAAATCATTGCTTGATTACAAAATACCAAATCCGAAGAATTCAAACGGTTAAACAATCGCCACACCTTTATTTAATCTTTACTGTCATGCCACACAGATTTAATTCTAGTGTTTTTGTGTACAAATAACATTTTCTCTTGTCTAAAATATAATTCGTACAAATAACGTGCGTCATCATCATATTCTTATTTACTAACCTTCCGTGCAGTTCTATGCACGAGATATTTTGTGCTTCATTTTTCCCAGAACCTAAAAATTGATACAACAAATTTGATAAACGCACGTCCTGACAATTACATCTTTGCTCTTTCTATATTTCAAACAATGATTATAATGTGCTAAAGTCAACTTCTTAAGCATAGCTGTGAGTTACCTTAACAATATTACACGAAAAGACACTAGTCGGGGGTAACAGAGGTCAGATTAGCCGTTCAGTCTGATTAACAGCTAAATGCACGGGAAATGTTTGACCCGGAAACCAGGAAACATCTGGACTTCATGTCCATAAAACAAGGACAGAACCCTCTGTTATGTCATTTTAATTATTTCCACTATATATATTGTAATGTAGCACTCTTATATTATGTAACTTCGATCATATTTATATGGGTCAGGCTATAATGAAGGACATGGTACATTATTAGTTTGGTTAATATGTCATATTTATCTTCCAAGTCAATACTTATACAATATCGATCCATGAGATATAAATTTTACTATTTAAGAGCTTGCACAGATTTGTGCAGAGAGTACGTTGTGTGTGAGCTGGCATAGTATGTGTTTGGAGATGGCACAGTATGTGTTTGGAGCTGGCACAGCATGTGTGTGTGTATGCAGCTGGCACAGTATGTACGGCGTGGACGCTGGTTAAATAACTTACTGACAACTAGTATTTTAAATTGTAAGCCATCAACTGTATTGCGTTGTTTTTCCGCAGTTACATTACAATATACGCGATACATTTCAGGTTTTTTAGGGGGCTGTTTTGACGGCCGATATTCAGTCGCGTTCCCAATGGCAAAAAGTATTTTTTTTCTCAATAGCAAGGCAAAGATTCCCAATTCGAATGAGGAAAAAATACAAAAAAATACCACAGTTCAAATGTTTATTGAATTTCTAAATTATTCAAATAAAAAAGTTATCAATATTTAAATATAAAAATGAACATTTGTCACAATATATCTTATGTGCATGATTCAGTCGTTGCCGTTTAACACGATGTTCAATATTAAGTCATCCAATGTCACAAAAATCATCAATCTTTAAAGAAGTCCTGCTATCATATCCGTTAATATATCTAATAATCTTGTTTTGAACAATTTGTAATCTTTTCTTAGATGTTACAGTACGGTTATTAAACCAAGAAGAACAAGCGTAATCAAAATGACATAAAATCAAAATGACATAAAATCAAAATGACGTAAAATCAAAATGACATAAAATCAAAAAGACATATAATCAAAGTGACATAAAATCAAAATGACATAAAATCAAAAAGACATAAAATCAAGGTGACATAAAATCAAAGTGACATAAAATCAGGGAGTTTCACAGCAATTTTCTGGTGGACTTATTAAGACAGACTTTGTATCTATATAGAAACTTAAGTCTGGAATTCACCTTTTTTATGATATTGTTCACAATGATAGTTGCAGAAAGATCCAAATATTTTACAGAATTTGTGGACTTGATTACAAAATCATTACAAACAATGGAAAAATCATCAATTTTACAAACTTTTTTCTTGGGTCCAAAAAGAATTCATTCTGTTTTACCAAGGTGAAGAGATAATTTGTTGTCCACTAGCCATTCACTGCAATTATTCACTTCATTACATAAAATTGAAGAACAAAATAAAACAAAATATGGTAAACTAAAAACAATGAGTTCCCAAGAGTTTATTATTATAGCCCTGTTTTATGATACATGTTTTGTAGTGTTTTTTTCTATCCTTAAATTATGTTGTTCTCTGCTCATATACCCTTCAATGAAAATTTGACAAAATTGTCGATTTTCCTCCATATAAGGAGAAGTTGTCGGCTCCTTGTGGAAGGGTAAGTTAGTACCGGTTAGTATACAGTCTAGGAAAACTGGTTAGATGAACCGATCGCCGTATGAAACCGAAAAAATGTTTAAAAACGATTTTAAACCCCAGTGAAAATAAGTTTACCCGGGAATTTAAATAGATCTTCAATACGAAAAATAACTATGCTTAGATATTCAAATAGTTTTAGTACATAGCATGAACTACAATTGTGTGAGAATTAATTGTTTGTCTGTCTACATCAGTTGATCAAGATATACAAGCACGCGCGCGCACACACGCACGCACGCATACATATACATGTATATGAAAGTCAGTTAGAACTCAGTATGCTATTAACCGAATCATTTTGATGATCACATTTAATAACGTTATTTTTGTATGCAATCTGAAATAAAACAACCAGTATAAATGCATGTTGAAATAATTAATTATGAATTGTGAAATAATAAATATCACTAGGATAAAAAAAATGCATTACAGATTAGTGTTTTAGATAGTGCGCATGCGTGCGTAATTCCCGTACTGAATATTTCCATTTATGGCCATCTTCACACTGTCATGCGGACACGTACGTATAATTCGTGGCAATTTGGTCGTTGGATACGTTCAAAATTGAAATAAATGTGCGTGCATTTATATACTTTTGTACGTGGTTCGGTTTTCCAAATTGAGGTGTTGGGATTTTACCGATCGTACGTATGCCTAGTTTATTGTCCACAGATTAAACGCGCTCTGAGTGCAGGGGGAACGGTATCGAAGTATGTGATCATACAAAACAACTCCACTTGTCCATGTTACAGATCTTTAATTGTGCAATAAATAAAACGTAAAACAAGGTTACCAACTAAATAAAACACTGATTTTAAGTTTAAATTAAACGAAATATATCTATCACTGATCGTAAGTCCGGGCGAAAATATTATTAAGATTTAACGCTAATAAACAGCCGACATAGTTTTGATAAAACACAATGGAAATGGCTAGCGTCGACTACCGACTGCCCTGGGCGGCGAGCGCACCTCTTTTATATCATCCAAATGTAGGTATCCACCCTTTTCATCATTTTAGTGTTCTGCGCACAAGTGTGTGAAGACTCCGGACAGTATTACCAAAAAGGTGTAAAGATCAAGAACTAACATCATGAGTCATGCATTTTTACCCGTTTGTGAATTTTTTCGTGTGTAGTCTGAACTTGTTATATCCTCGCCTGACCCGGATAGATATATTTAGTTTTTACACAAGTACACTTCTATTTGATTTATCGGCAAAATGAAGAATACAACATCATATACATGTTTGAATCGTTCAAATAAAGCGTCTACATGAGTCTGATGTTACAGTTGACTGAAAGGGCCGAGGTGATCAGTTAATTACCGAAAACGTCGAGAAAATATATTAATTTGTTAAAATTCCAAATCAAACTATTATTAATTTTTGCTAGAGACTTTAAGGTAAGACCTGAGTAATGAGCAATATCAAGAACCTAAAATTGCACATTGTATTGTTATTTTGTATCATATTGTGCATCTAAATCCAAAATATTTAAAAAGAAAATACCGCATTGTTTAACAGCTATAAGTATTTTTTGTAAATACCCATTGTCAACTATTTAGCTGCAAAATAGTCTGACGCCTAATTTTACACAATTCTCTATTTTTCTTAAAAAAGAGCAAATCAACATGTCTTAACAAGTATTCTATTAATATATATATATATACTGCAAAGCTATTCCACTAATTTAATACGGGTATCCACATTTCCACATACTATATCCCCTAATTCAGAAATTTAGATTGTGTATTCTTGGGTTTAGCAGAAGCTGTTATCAAATATACCGGAGATTTGGTCTCGTGGTTTCAGACATTCTAACCAAAACCATCACTATTATCAGGTAATTTATGTCGAGCATGCAAGAAAATATATACTGCAGTACTTATGGATCCTGAAACTGAGTCACCCAAGCTGAGTGAATAGTGATGATGCTGAAACTTAATAGTATATGTATTCAATACTCAGTAAAGATGTGATGAGATGGATGTAATTTTACTAACCCCATCAAAAATTGTGATGACAAAAACACTTCAAAATAAATATAATGTCATGCATGTTGTGAACCATAACATAATTTTTTTAAGTGATATTTGAATATTTTCTTTTTTGCCGATTCATCCTCTGACAGATTGTCTGTTTAAATTGATGAACTTACCGACACCAAGCTTTGTATTTGCTATGAAGTCTGGCAGTTTCATCGTCATCACTTTGATCGCCACTGTTTTCGGGGATTTCGCGAGCAGACTGGTCACTACTGTCATGAACACTAGTCAGTGCGCAACGCGCCGGGTCCAGTGTACTTGAGCTTAACTGACCACTACTGACGGAACTTATTGTTTTCGAATTTTCACTTGTAACCTGATGGTGAGACGTTTTCTTCACCTTCTTCAATTGTGGACAATTTGGGCAAAAAAGTCAGTTCTTCGACGTTTTCGCAAGCGCTTGACGCTGTGCGCTTCTCAATTGGTTCATTCAGTTATAATGGGTCACTGTCATTGTCACTACTGACAGCACAAATTGTTGTCAAATTTTCTCCATAATCGTCCTTAAGTACTTAAAAGCGGTTTCTTGACTCGAAACTGTCATTATCTGAAGAAAAAAGCTTTTCTGTAGTGTTCTGACATCTGATGCTCCGGAACCCGCTTTGTATTGCTCACCAACGGTACTATATGGTTTGGGGCCCATTCATTTCCGACTCCTGGTGGCGAATCTGGCAGCGTGACTTTTGACCACATAAGTGTGATGCGGCCTCGCTCTGGGTCTACGAAAAGAGGTCTCAGAACTGTATTCATCACTCGGAACTGATTGACCCGTTCAGACATGGGTAGACAACCTCTATAGGTATGCTCAGGAGCTGCGACATAGCAATGAAACGCAACATTGATGACTACGTGCCTTGTTTCGCGCAGTCAATACAGTCTTTCTGGTGTTCAGATCCTAAGAAGTGAAGGCGCTTGTATTGAGGATGAAGGTTTATTTTGGTCTCATTTGTTACCAAGTGAACGCAGCGACGGTATCTTAATCTCAAAGTGGACACAGAATTAAAAAAGCGGTCTCCGTCTGGTGTACTCTTCACTTCTGTCTTATCTGATGAATGGTAGTGAGTCAGGAAAGTGTTAGCAATTTTGTCTTGTTCATGGTTTTTGTAGTCTGAGTGAAGTTCGGTATTTAGTTGGGTGTGTTTAAAAAACAACAATTCCCTTTGAGCTGTCTTTTTCAGTTTTTTGAAGCCTTGTGTAGCAGCCTACAAGGTACGAATGTTAATTAGTACTTCGAAATCATAACCGAATGATTTGTTCAGAATAAAGCAAATTTATGTTTATAATAAGTGTTGTTTTCCATTGAAACGCTTTAGTTATGATATTTAAATAAACAGTATAGAGCTTCGAGCACTATCATAAATATGTTCTTTTACTTGTACACTTGTTCGCGATTACTTGTTGTCAAGTTGAACTAGACACAGAATATATTTCAATAATGATAAATGGAAAAGATAGTACGACCGTGGTCTCTTAATCGTTAATTATTATACATCTACAACTACAAATTCTTTCATGTCTTGATAAATTTAAATAACGATCGCTTTCAATAGCTATGATAGCATCAACATAATTTTCAAATTGAAAAGAATGTTTACATAAGGAATATTAATAAAGGCAAGTCGTATACCAGTTTTGTTTGTATGTATCTAGAATACGATATTCAATAATTTTATAATTAATTAGCATATTTGCCTGTGTATTTTCGTTGGAAAACGGTCGAGTTCTCCGTAAAATGTATCCAAAATAGTACAATTGTTTACATTTAGTATTCGTCCGCAGAATTATACAATAGATCGATTAAAATATGTTAAGTATTGTGCGGTGCATGCGCATTGCTTCTTAATCAATTAAGAGTGAGTTCTACAGTATTAAGACGTCCAACTATGCTGTTTTAACGAATAAACATTACTTCTTTATTGATTACTTTGGACATATGAGGACCAACACTATAAATATATATCGTGGGGGTTATTTCTACAAACCCTTTTGTCATTTATCCCCATTTTGAGAAAATCGAATTTGAATAACTTTAAGCGAGTTGCGGGTTCCTTTTAAAATGAGATTAACCCTACTTAGAATAGATCTACAAGCAGGTGAGTATAATAATTGTAAAGAGCGCATCGACATGAAAAGATGATTCCAAAATCTATATATTGCTACAAAAATTTGGCTTGCAGAAATAATCCGACAATATGTACTTCTACATTTTACATTGAGAATTCCAACGAACCTGGCTCAGTCTTTCGAGACCCATCAAGAAGTCATAACTTCCACCATCATTACTTCTGCAGCGTATGCATATGAACTGCAGCTTTATCTGTTTCCGCCAGACTTGACGGTCCGCGCGGTCAATCTTCTGACAATTGTAATGACTCCAACTCTTACAAGTCTGTAATACGAAATTCTTTTATGTACTGTCTTTATCGTTAATGAGATGTAAGAAACATATAAAAATGCTTTCCCTATTTAGATTGTCCATGAACAATTTGTTATTTCTGTTAGGATAAACAATATAAAATTATTTTGAAAAATTATTGGAAAGAGATTTATGTAATTTATATAATAGCAAATTTTGTACATATTCTTTCTACTGGTGGTACGTTTGCCTCACCCAATGCTGCTGATACAAATTTGAAATTAAACAAGGAGGCATTTAAAAAGTTAATCACGGACGATAAGCTTGTCACTATATTTAAAATGATGGGAAAGGTGACTTCTCTTGATGATAAACTATCTTCTGTTGTAAAAACTATTGACTCTGTTATGGCCACAAACAAGAGACATGACTCCCAAATTAAAGCTCTAGAGTATAAGACCATTGATATTGAGGCCAGGAGCCGGCGTCAAAATCTTATTTTTCGTGGAATCAGTGAACTCTCCCGGGATGAAAACTGCGAATCTCTCGTGCTCGACCTAATCAGTAACAAACTTGGCATCGGCCATACTGTCATACAGAGAGCTCATAGACCGGGCGCCCCGTTTAGAGGTAAAACACGACCAATAATAGATTGCTTTCGGGATTTCAAAGACATTGAATCTATTTTTTCTAAAGCCTATAAGCTAGCTGGAACTAGCTACGGAATTAATTGAGACTATCCGCCCGAAATCGTACAAGCCCGCTCCAGAATATGGCCCCAATATAAAGCGGCTAAACAGCAGAATCCCAAAGGGACCGTGCACATTTGTTTTCCCGCCAAACTTATCATTAAAGGAACTGTTGCGCAGGGCGAGTTTCCTGAATGGAATACTGCCAGGAGAGCATCTCGTCAGGAGCGCCTAATCTCTGTGTAACCTGAGTCTGTGACCACTAAGAACACATTCTATCCATTGTCAAGTTCGACGGATTCGGATACTGATGCTAGGGAGTACGCCATGGGTGTACCGCTCACGGAGAACGATTCTGATCCTGGTAGTGAGCTTGACCAGTATAGTCAGGTTATGAATGAGATGGCATCACGACGGAGTCACCAGCTACCAAATGATCCGCCCCTAGACCAAACTACATGTTCGCGCAGTGACTCACAAATCCACCTGTAGACAATACGGGGAATGCCACTATTATTGATCCTGTTTATATACACACTCATGATGTTAATCACGTGACTCAGAATACGTTAATTGAAAGTGTATCTTGTATAAACAATACCCATTCACATGAAATTGATACTTGTGTTTTAAACTGTTCGTGTCTAAATGTGTGTGGCTTAAAACGCCGAATCCTTTATCCTGACTTTTGATCTTTGATTAATGAATGCCATCCATTTTTTGTTGTTGAAACTAAACTTGATTTATATGATGAGATAAATATCAACAATTTCACTTTTCACAGTAAAACAAGAAAGCAAAAGTATCTTCGTAAGTCTGGTGGTGTAGGCGCTTTAGTCCGTAATGACATTAATAAATCCGTTGAAATTATTGACAGCGACTCGGAATATATTCTTTGGCTCAAAGTTAAACGGTCTTTATCGAAAACAGATGACGACATGCTATTTGGTGTATCGTATGCACCACCATTACATTCGCGCTTTTTTCCCGCGATGAATTCAAGTTATACGAAAACGAAATCATATGCATGCGCATGTACCTTTGCGGCGACTTTAACGCGCAGACATCGACGCTTACAGACTACACAAGTAATGACAACTTTTTGACCAACTCATTTGATTATGACCTTGAAACAGTCCAGCATTTAGACATAAGAGCACTCATGCAGTCATTTGGCATACCACTGATCAGACATTCATTCGACAGAAAAACAAATAACTATGGATATAGACTATTAGATATATGTAAAAACAACAACCTACCTATTGTAAATAGGAGATTTGGTCTGAAAAGCGGAAACATGACATTCAGAAATGTATCAGTCCTTGATTATGTCTTGTCTTCAATAGAAGGATTCCCCAACATAAGCAGTTTAGATATAGTAGAAACAACCATATTACATTCAGACGACCACGCTCTTATTACATTTTCCCTGAAATATAAATTTCAGCTTGAAACTAATGAGGAACAAACTACCACTAATTTAAGAATCTTACCATAGAATGATTCTCAGTCAGCTGATTTCTGTACTAATATTGACATAAATCAAATTCTTTTGCTTACGAATGACATTTCACTATGCTTAAATGGGCATGTTAGTGACTCGTCCAACATAGACGCGTTCTCTGAGAGACTGTCACACATATCAATTAAAAGTGCACAAAAAACATTTCAACCTAAACGCATGCCAAGCTTCAAAACTCAGTGTTCTAACAATAAACCATGGTACGGGTACGAATGCAAAATTGCTAAGAAAAATTTAATAAAGAATATAAAAAATACCGTAGATATCCATCTCATGAAAATAAATTGTCGTTACAACTTGCGTGCAAACGATATAAAAACACGATGAATAAACATATTAAAAAATTCAACCGTCTTGACCATTGTTCATGTTCATATTCACACGTAATCTCATGTATCATTATATAAATGATTTGAGAAATAAAGATATTTGAATTGAATAGAATTGAATTGATATTGGCCAAGATTAAAAAAATGTGGTTCTGTTAACTTGATTTCTAAATCAATCCATGGAGACAATTCTACTTATTAACATGTCCGACTTACAAAGGGAAAGTATAGGAGGAAATATTTATACCATCATATTTTTAGAAGCTCATCGGACCCCTACTGAGAGCGTCTCGCATTATGTACAGCGCGCGTTCTATTATGACAGTATAGCATTTTTGAGTGTGTATAGTATGTATATATACTGAGACCATTATACACCATTGTGTATAATTTAATTTCGAATTTATTTTTAAGTGAATACGGTACTGAAATACGACGGTGTTCATGATTTTACTTATATAAGAGTTGATTCAACATTTTACCAGTTTACAGTTTATTGTGTGATTCGACAAATACATGTCTATGACACAAAACATACAAAAAGAACATGGCAATACATACCTGCGAAATACATCACTACAAAATTATGTGGATAAAAAGAATCGGAAAAAGAAACACGTCGAGCATAACGAACATACATATACATTCAAACATACATATTACTAATTTACAAGTTAACAAACATACAACAAACGAGAACAGCATTTCAATGATATCAAAATACGTTATTCCAAAATAGACTGTTAATATGTTTTGAGTGAATATTTAGTTACTGCTGCTTAAAGTACATACTTTGCAAATTCTCTCACTTAGTATTATATTCTGGGTCTTACCTACTTCTATATTAAGTGAATGTGACGATAATCTGATGCAAGAAATTTGTTTTCTTAACGAGTCAATCGTTCGCAGATAACTGGAGAAACTGAAATCACTTTTAATTTTGTTATAAACATTTAGTCATGGCATGTTACTTCTAGTTGCGTTCCACTCGTGGATAAATTGATCATGTAATCTACGTTTAAGTGAAGGGAGATAACTGGAATTTACCAGCCATTCAATTTCACATCACACCTTTACATAACAACAATTTATCATCAGTTTCTTTTGTTTATTAACTATTCCACTATTTAATTTCACCTTAAGAACAGTGTCGTATATTGATCAAGAAATCATGACATGTTTTTATAACAATATGTACTTATTGTACTTTAGGTGATTAAGATTAAAAAGGTCACTGCGTTGTAAAGAAGATGAAAACTGTACCCTTTATCACATCAAAAAAATAGAATGATAATAACAAATCATTTTAAAGCATTAATGACAGGTCGTAATTATTTAATAATGCACTTCCTCTGGCCTTCTATAATGTATCGAATTTAATTGACCTAATAGAAATAATATGTACATGAAAAAATGACGTATCTATGTTTGGTGCAATAAAACTGTATTTTAGAGATGGACCTAAAAGTTCGGTATGAAACACACACAGGTGAACAGGTAATCAAGAAAATATTTAAGACATGAAATTCATTGCTGGTGACGTATAACGTATCACGCGTGTCTTGGTCATATGACTATATACGTCATAAAAGATATGATGCAGTTTTGTTTCTGCCAAATAAAACGACCAGTTTTATAAATAAAGTTCAATAATTCGGTAAATATGCGTAAATCATTTGGTAAATCTCAAAACTCATAGTTTTGCAGTAAAACACTACATTGCGACCACCGCAATATTACTAACACCTTGTTATAAGGACCACTTTTTTAAAGTGGAAAGGGGTTATTGTCCCCATTGTCAAGAAAACTACCGCACAATAACTCTGATTAATGTTATTGCCAAATTATTTTCTTTTATCTTAAGGAATAGCAATAAAGCAACTACCGACACAATTTTTATTTTACATAGTATAATACAAAAAATATTATAAAAAAAACAATTGATGCGTATTCATTGAAAGGGCGTTCGGTACCGCATTTCGTAATGGATTATGGGTGAAATTAATGGACACTGGTCTCAGTTGTAAAATCTTAAGAATGCTCAAGATAATGAATAATACCGGTCTTACTAATAAGTCACAAGAAGAATGTTAGCGACAAGAAGCGACATGAAGCATTAATTTTAATTTAAACCATAATTTAGTTTAAATTATTCATTGTTACGATAAGTTTTTTAAGCACAATTCAATAAAAAATGATTTTAATCGATGTTGTTGTAAAATATTCCTACTTATAATAACATATACGTACGAGGGAATTTCTTGTCGCTATCACGTCGCCATCGATCGACAAAGTGTCAAGAAGGTTTATTGATCATTTTCCTTCATATTTTGATAATCTTTCATAATATCATAATAAATTATTATTTCTTTTGTATAATCAAGAAAGAATTAATTTGATTGTATAAGCATAAAGTATTATTCCTGTCGCGTTACTATTTCAAGTCCGTGTATTTCTTGTCGCTGTCATGTATGAATTTAGATACGCAGCGTCGAGGAGTTTGATTGATCATATATGCTTTAAATTTTGATAAAAAAATCGTTTTAAAATGGATGTGTAATATTTTCGAAGTGAAAATAAACATGATTATCGCAACATAAAGAAAAATTATTATCGTGTTACTATATATTAAGTCCACATTTTTTCTTGTCGTTCTTACATTTACATATAGATATGAAGCGTCAAGAAGGGTTTTTGGTTATTGTTCTTCATTTTTTTTTATAAAATCTCTGCTCAAAATGATAAATTTTCAGACTGTAATAAACTAAAAAATTATGATTCTATGATAAGTATCCTTATTCTCTGTTACTATATGGAGTCTTCTTTTTTCTGGTCGCTTTCAAATATGTATTCATATACGACAACAACTCCCGTTCAATGGCGATAGTGTTTACTTAGAAATATCGAGTATAAACTTTTTGAAGTTTAGGTGTTAAAAAGTGAGTGTTTGTGAATAAAGTGGATGTGATATGAGAACTGAGTAAGCGGCTTTAGATTGATATATCAGTTACTGAATCTGAGTTTGATTTATCTGACTTTTGAGTGAGTTTCTACGTTTTGCTGTACATTGTGTATTGACTGTTACTGAATATAGTAAAAAGTATATATTTCATTACTTGACCAGTGGGCAGTGCACTATATAAGACCTACTATCAGCAAAATTTCGTCACGCATGAGTTCACACGCCTAGTGTTCATTATTGGTGAAGAATAGACTAGCAGTTACTCTCCATGTGGGTGCTCGTGTTAATATACGCTTGAGCGACGCGTCCTGTCTGGGGTAGAGTGCTCGGAAGTCTTTTTGCTCGCACGTGCTAGCTCGTCTGGGCATTATTATGGCTACACCAACACTTTTTCTAAAGTGGATTCGGAGGCCGCTGAGTATATGGACAGTATTATGGCGTCACAGCGTATATCTAAGGTGAATACCCCGCTTGCATGCGGACGTAAGAGGCACCTCTCTGTGTCTGGCACATGTGATACCACCTCGAAGAAAGCTCGAAGTGGCATGTCTCCAGACTCTCCAACTGAGTGTGCATCTCTGAAGGCTAGGCGCAACTTGTACAAGTCCTCAGTGCCCGAACCCGCGCCTCGTAAAATCGTTGTTTCACAAGCGGATATACACGTCAGTGCGACCCCGACTGTGCAGCAGATGTTTGATAAACTGTCTGCTGACGACAACATGTTGTATATGTCTCTGAACGAGCTTCAGTCATCCTGGAGTCTCGTATTGCAAACAAAGTTTCACAACTTTTGATCAAAAGAGTTAATGGTGAATGAACAAAATTAAGCGCGATGTTGACTCTAAAATAGACACTAAATTTGAATCGTTCAAAGACACTTTGAAGGCCGAGCTGACCGCTGATCTTGCTGATATTCGTAATGAGATCTCGAATCATTCAGTGCCTGCTGAAGGTATCCAGTTTTCTAAAGTTTTTGTTCACCATGATCAATCTCCTGCAGAGCGCGCTGCAAGTAAGAACTTTGCTACAATACTGGGTGCCTTGAATGAGCGCAACCTTAGAATGAGAGGATCTAGAGTTGTGCATAGCAGGAATGATCGGGAGACTAACGATCGGGATCATCGTCGTGACAACCGCCCTGACGATTGTCGAGATGTACGTCGCGATCGTTGTGATGCTAGTGATCGTGAAAATCACGATGACCATCGCTCTGACGGTCACTGGAGATCTGCCGGTGGTCGAGGTAGAGGCAGAAACTCATCTTCACGTGGTAGTTCTGGTCGCGGGTATCGCCGTGGTCAGGGCTAGATTCGTGCCGGGTTTTGGAACGTTAGGGGGTGGCAAACAGATGTGACTTCAGACAATTCTATTTTTAGGTCTTCGTGTGTTTTAACAAATGACTTTGACATTTTAGGCATGGCTGAAAGCCATTTGCTTGGTAATGATGATCTTCATCTTGAGGGATTTACGTGGTACGGCAACAACAGGACCCACATACACATGGTTCTGGCGGTGTTGGCTTTTTGTCAATAATAATTTACTAGATTATTTTACAATTACAATTTTAGATAAATCAAATGAAGGAATTTTGTTGATTAAATTGAGTCACAAATTTGATAACATTGTCAATTTATCTTGTGTATGCTACTTACCAGCAGAAAATTCTTCCAGATTGTTTGATGTTAACCAGTTTTACGATTCGCTTCTAACTTTAGTATACCAGTACAAAGATATGGGAACATTGTATATTTGCGGAGATTTTAATAGTAGATGCTTTTGGTTGTTGTATTGGGGTTTAACGTCGTTTTTCAACAATGTTTCAGTTATATGCGGCGACCAGTTTTCCTGGACTGTATACTAACCAGTACTAACTTACCCTTCCACATTGAGCCGGCAACTTCTCCACATATGGAGGAAAATCGACATTTTTGTCAAATTTTCATAGAAGGGTATGACCTTCCGCAACCGGGATTCGAACCCGGATCTCCGGGCTGCAAGTCCAGCGCACTAACCACTGGACCACGGCCGCGGCTTAATAGTAGATGCGGTGATAATGATGATTTTATTCGTGGAGTAGACGATGTACCTGACCGGAAGGTTATTGATTTTAGTGTAAATAAACATGGTGAAATATTATTAGAATTTTTAACAAGTGTCAATATGTGTATGTTGAATGGTCGCAGTTCAGTTAATAATTTTATGTCTGTGTCAACTAAATGTAGATCTGTGGTCGACTACTGTTTTGTAGAATATGATTCCCTTAAACATTTTGAGGAGTTCGAGATAGTAACTGTTACAGATTTTATTAGTAAGACTCACATAGCCTCCTCTTTAACGTTAAGTGGACTGCTAGACCATTCTATCCGAATTTGAAATATTGTAATTGATGGAATAATTGCTGATAGTTCACATAACAATGTTTATCGTGATGAACAAAGTTCTTATAAACATATTAATATGATGTGTCTAATATACCAGATGTTTTTTGCTAAATGATGAAACTTTATTTTCTGTTAATGAAAGTATTTCAAAGCTTGAATGTTCTCATCGTACCCAGTCTGATATAGATAATGTTTATGATAGTTGGTGTAGTATTGTTAAAAATGAAATGTTTAATACAATTAGTTTGCCACATAGAGAAATCAAATTCGGTTCTAGCAATAAAAAATGACGACCAGGTAAGCCCTGGTGGTCTGAACGTTTGTCAAGTCTATGGAATAATACTTGTAATGCTGAACGGGTTTGGTGGTCCTTTGATATTAAATGCAGAAAGAATTTACTGAAATCAGACTTTGTCAGTAAGCGTAAGTTATCTGATCGCGAGGTTCAGAGTTTCAATCTCAGTTATTAGAGGAGTGTAAAGTGGACACGTCAACTTTTTGGAAGTCTATAGGTAAAATAGGCGTTAATTGTTCAAAAGGGAATGTTATTCCATTAGAAGTTGTTTTACCTGATGGATCAATTTTGAATGATATAAACGCAGTCTTGTCTCGATGGAAAAATGATTTTAGCTCTCTTTTCCAAGCTTCAAATACCAATGTTACCATGAATCGTAGTAATGTTTTAACCATATATCTGTGATGGAGGTTCGAAAAGCTACACTATTTGTTAACAAAGGCAAAGCCTCTGGAATAGACAATATACCTGTCGAAGTTTTGCATAATGATACATCGCTTTCATTTCTTCATGTACTGTTTAATATTTGTTTTAATAATGGTACTGTACCTACATTATGGGGCAAATGTGTTATTAACCCTATACCAAAGTCTTCTAGTCTAGATAAATGGGATCCACTTTCTTATAGGGGTATTGCCCTAGCTCCTGTATGCAGATGATATTGTTATAATGGCTGAAACTGCAGCTGACCTGCAAATATTATTGAATGCTTTAAACGATTGGTGTAGTTTGAATGGCATGACAGTAAATTCTTTCAAAAGTAATGTTGTGCATTTCCGTCCAGTCTCTGAAACTTGTACAAATTTCGATTTCATGTGTGGTACTAGTAAAATTAAATTGTATATCGATATACTTACTTAGGTGTTATATTACATGAAAATCTCGATTTAAATGTTACAGTTAAAGCTGTGGCCCAGAGTGCTAGTCGCGCGCTAGGCTTACTTATAGCAAAATGTAAATCTATTGGTGGTTTACCACATGATGTTTTACCAAGTTTTATGATACTATTGTCTGGCCAGTGATTAATTATAGTGCTCCGCTCTGGGGATATCGTTAATATTCTTGTATTGAGGCTGTACACAACAGAGCGATGCGATTTTCCTTGGAGTTGGTAAATATAGTACGAATGATGGTATTGCTGCGGACATGGGCTGGAAGCCACCCATAGTTTGTCGATTAGAGAGCATCTCAATATATTGCTCTAAACTGGCCAGTATGAGCAATGAAAGATTGAATGAGTGAATAGCACTCTGAACCTACAGTAAAGCTAGTATTTCTTGTAAAAATTGGTGTTATCATGTTAAAAGTTATTTGCTTGAGAATAATCATTCTTATACAAGTTTTGATAATGTGATACCTTGTTCATTTGTTCATAATGTTGAATCCAAGGCTTTTGAAAGTTATGTTCTTAAGTGGTCTAACAGAATTAACAATGTCATGGGCCCTTCTGGTCGCGGTCGTAACAAATTAAGGACGTACAAATTGTATAAAACAGTATTTAGAACTGAGCAGTATTGAAAACTTATACTACCACCGAGGCATCGCTCAGCATTTCGTAAGTTTAGAGTGGGCGTCGCTCCTATTAGAATTGAAACTGGTCGTTACGATGGGTTACCAGAGGAGGTTAGGACATGTCCTTTTTTGTACAAGAGGTGATATAGAACATGAAATGCATGTTATACTTAAGTGTCCAGTATATGATGACTTAAGACGAGACTTGATTGTTTAAGGCTAACTCTGTGCTTGCAAATTATGCTTCTTTGTCTGATATAGAACAATTCTGTTTTCTATTTTCAAACCCAGATGTTATTCGTACTTGTGCCAAAACCTGTTTTCAAATATTACAAAGACGCCAATTCTTACTTTGTAAATAAATCTTACTGTACAAATGTAGCTGTTTTCTTAAATGTCGATGACTATTTTATATGCTCCTGTAATATACTTGCTAATCCCAACCGCGGTGATCTGATCTCTTATACTCATTTTTAATTTGTGTGCAATAGTACCTGTATTGTCTTTCAGAATCTTATTATTGTTTTAGTGCAGATTTTATTAAATGATTAGCAGGAATATTGCAGTTTTAACTTGATATCGTGAATATGATTTATATAAGATGTGTGATTAATGTTGTCATCATCTCTTATAACTCCATCGGGAGTGACATTGCGCATATGTATTATGTGTTCTATGTACTATAAATTTTGTATATATTGTATGAACGATGATGAGATGTAAGTAAAGATAACTCCTATACAAAGCGTCCAGAAGGTTTATTGATTTTATCTGTTATCAACTTGAACTGCCAATACAGATTTTAACAACAAGCGTTTTTCACACCTGCCTTAGGACACGAGAGTTAACAGTTAACAGGCACAAAAAGATTTTCCCTGCGTCGATCATTAGATTAAATCATAATCTTATAAAAACAGAATAATTATGAAGGTAGAAGATACAGCCGATGATTTTTATTTGTTGATAAATCAGGATAATATAATAACAAAAAATAACAAATGAAATCAATATCATTCATTGTAACTTATACATGCTTGTATAATTTATGAAAACCATTGAAATAGTTTGACAAATTCATTTTAGCATTTTAAAGTTAATAAAATATTTACTAGAAATGTGTATACGTTAAATTGTTTTATTACTCCAAAAGATATTTTAAAATGAATAATAAATCCATTTCGAAAGCACAGCCTCATTAAATAATTATTGAAGGCAGATTATTGGTTTTGTTTGATCATCTGATTATTAGACCCATGACGCAAACACCGGCTAATTTACGACAATTAAATGCTAATTAACGACTCTGATCATTTGATTAATTGAACACATAGTCAAATTAAGCAATCATTAAAGCGGCGTGTGGATTAAGTGCGTGTCTAAAATTTTGAGTCCCATTTAAGTATGAAATGCCATAGTTAATTTTGGAGCTGTAGAATTATCTACACTTAAGCATTATGGCTAATCCATGCGGAGACTGTGGTAAGAATTGCACAAAGTGGTGTATTGCTTGTGAAAAAATGGTTTCATTTCAGATGTCAAAATTTAAAAAAAAATTCAATACTTTCATGCGACTTCTTTTGTTTAGCATGTTGCAAAGTCTATGACAAGCTTGATTATGAACAATCTTTGGCTAGACTCGGGAAATATTCTGAATTAGGCTTATTAGGGGAAGGGGCTAAATTGGAAGAAATATTGATGAGAAATTATCTGACTTTCTCACTCTTAATCTGCTGATAGAGGATAGTGTTTCAAATATGATATTGGATTACTTAAACGTAATGATTCCAGGTAAGGTGTGCTGGTATTTTATATACAACATTTTCTCCCGCTTCCAAAAAGTTGCAAACATCAGATCCAATTATTATAATGTGGATAAGCACAGTATTTGGGGACGAAAAAACGTGATTACCAAATAATTTTGTACCGATAGTGAGCTCGCCGAATGAAATTTCCATATTTGACTTAGACGAATTCCCTCCACTTAACGGCAGTGAATTCTTCACATAATCCGTGTCCAATGATATTTGACGATACCAAATACATTAGAAATTCTTCCGGAAATAATGTTTTAGACACCGTTTCCGATGCCGAGGAAACAACATTGCCGTACTCTGAATCATCTGTTGAGTCTGGTCAATGTAACGAGTCAGTTGTTGCAGATAGTTATGATAAAGTACCATTCAGGTTTGATGTAACAAATAGTCCTGAGGAAGTTTCAAAAATTGCACCCGAGTCCGCAAACAATTCCTGTGAAATTCCGTCAAATTTTCACCCCCTCAATGGAAAATTTCTCCCGACAGAATGATTTATTGACATATTGATATAAACGTTGACAGAAATACCACGGACTGTGAAAGAAGACGTGTACTTTGTTGTTCTTGACCACTCGCACAACATTGAAAGGAAAACTCAATCCAAACGGGTGGAGTTTTGGAACAATTGTGTGACGTGGGACACAAAATCAACCTCAACAAAAACGACCTATTTTACTCGCACACTAGGTGTCAAGTTGATATCACGTGTGAAGAAAAGATAATTTGTATTGCAGAGGAGTTTTTGAAAGTCTCTTTAGATACTCAACCAATTGAATCGGACGTAGTTGTATTGAAACGTTACAAAAAGTACAAAAAAAATCGCTGGTTCGAGAATATGTCCGGTTTTCCGTCCGATGTAACGAAAAGGGTCGTGGCCGAATATTTAGGAACTTTTTCGTTAAATAGTCCATAGAACCAAGGTAATTCCAGATAAAAACTCAGCAGAAATACATTTGGACATCACCTGAAACAAAAAAGTAATATTTTATCTCAGATTGATTTGAAGTCAAATTTGGTAAAAAAACAACAAAATCCAGACAGTAAAAAGAACACCGCAGATGGTGTACAAAGCTTGATTAACATGTTATAGCTTCCCCACCCATTTCTTAAGGAATTCATTCAGTGTTCCGGCAAACCGCCGAATGGAATATGCTACACTGACAATTAATTGTTGCATTTTAAGAAAGCTTGTTAATCATTCAGTACTCGGAATTGATAGGACATTAAATGTAGGTCCTTGTTATGTAACAAGCTTTGTGTATCAAGACAAAAACCTCCTTAGAAAAAGCAAGGAAACTTCTCCTATACTATTAGGCCATGTTTATCTTCATTGGGACGGTTCATTCTATACTTATCAACGTTTTTTAGTCATATTTCATCTGTTATGGACATCACAATCTCAGAAACAGAATTAGGCATAAATGATTTTGGTGTTTGCACGGATGAAGAAAAAGCTTTAGTGAAGGCAGCCAAATGTAGTTTTCCGAATTCTAAAATTGCACTATGTACCAGACATTTTATCAGTACAGATGCGGGAGCCACAAGAAAATACGATCGTATGTAAGTTAGTTTTATGAGTATAATTAAGTTATTAATCCATAAAATTAAAAAAATAGAAATAGTTAAAAATGTAATTCATTATTATTAAAATACAAATTTATGCAAAATTATGGTTTAAATAAAAATTAAGGCTTCATGTTGGTTCTTGTCGCTAACATTCTTCTTGTCGCTTTTTAGTGAGACCCCATAATACAGTAAAATCATCCGTTCAAAAAAATTTGGATTAATAGCTATATTGTATCTTTCATTGCGTATAAAGTTTATTATGAAGTTAATGAAATTTGGGAAACTTCATTTCATTTTTTTTCATTTTTCTGATTTGGTTTGTCTGAACTAAGGATAGACCATGATCTTGGTATAATGAGATTTTTACTACCAGCCAGATATTCATTTATTCATTTAATCAACATTTCTACAATTTATATTGTAGACACGTGTCTAACACACTCGTTAATCCAATCATCACCCGTACATCTTATGAATGCGTTTATATATAATACACTATACATAGATTTAGTCATTTATACGTGATGTATGCATCAATGCGAATGTAGAGTAAACATTGTCATTCGTTATAAATTTTATATTAAAGTAAGTATCGTTAAAAATGTTTGATTTGTTGCTTTTATCATACATATCCTATACTAGTTACTAAATGACTAGATATAACCACTGAATTATAGGCCACTGCAGTGTATAATTGGGTACTGTTAAACTAATTAATATACATGTACTAAAATAGCGATAAAAATTATTAGTATTATCAGTATTATTGAATGCATGTCACTCTAAATTTGAAATACATATGGTTACGAAATGACCAATAAACTATTTTTATGTTCATCTTAATGATTAATTTATATCTTATTATACATGATTATCCTTACACAAGATGAAATGAGATAAACGAGTTATAAAAATGTTTATTTTCATAGCCTATAAGTATATTAAGTCCAAATTTACTTGAGAATCACCCACAGACATTCCGCATTGCTGATCAATTCTACAAATTCTGGTAAGTGTATTTAAATAAAGAGATTGGTGAACCATTGATTGATTTACCTTATGCTTACACGTTAGAAACTTAAGGTATACGGAGCGGCGCAAACTGATACGATATTATGTTGTGATTTGTATATTTTTAACTTGTAATTTATCACATGAACAGACACTTACATACAACTTAGCCAGACTACTAAAATGACATTAATATACTAGTATGTCAATTAATGATATTGTTTTTCATTATTTTCACAACCCATGATCTCTTATGTTTTGTTCCATCAAGTATCTTAATTAAGGCATTTACAATTGAATTATGCAAATATGTAAAATGAAGTTGCCTAGCTTTTGAACATCCATTTTGTGAAAATAATAATTTATAAATGAACTTACGTCGCAGTAGATGCATAAGTCATCACAATTATCCAAACACACATAACAAAGATATTTTGGCATTTTGATGGATCACAAATAAGATATTTGCAAAAGTGAAATTATTTCATCATTTCGAAGAATTTATATTCACCAAAAACTTTACGATACAACCGTTTGGCCAATTATTTCATATGGTGCAGCAATATGGGAACCAAATCATACTCGTGCATTAACGCTGTTGAATGTAGAGTTATGAGATACTTTTTAGGCACTGGAAGATATACACCCATCAATGCGTTGTATGTTAAACAATGGCCGTCCGTAGCTAGACAGTGGTATAAAATACATCGTAGGAGCCATAATAGAATTAATTATAAGATCTTTAATTTTTGTTACATGAATAATGGTGTTCGTTGTAAGAATTGGCAGTTTGATTTTAAGAAACATATGATTTCTATAAATTTAGATTATATGATTGACATTCAAGATTGGTCATCTCGAATGTTTTGTAATACAGTTTTAGAACGTTCGAAGGAAAAATTTAAAACTAAATGGATGAATGATATTAATCAAGATGTTGGTCCTTCTGGTCGTGGTCGAAATAAGCTAAGGACTTATAGAATTTTAAGACATGTTATGATACTGAAACATATGCAAATAGTTGGATTCCCATTAAACATAGATATGCCTTAACAAAATTTCGCTGTGGTGTCGCTCCACTTAAATTAGAAACTGGGCGATTTGATAATATTCCAGAGCAACAGCGTGTTTGCCCATTCTGTAAAAATGCTATCGAAAATGACATTCATGTATCGTTTAATCGTAATGTTTACATGGATGTTAGGAGAACATTGATTAGAAATGCTTGTACACTAAATTCTTATTATTTAACTTTATCTGACAATGATAAATTGAAATTTGTACTGACAAATGAAACAATAGCCAAGGAAAGTGCCAAAACCTGCTTTATGATTTTAAAAACAAGATCAGAGAAGCTTTATGATTAATTTTATTAAGCTTGTATTTATTTTATATGCAGCTTGTTAAGTCATATCTTACGGAATTATTTCCAATTTTTAGCTCTATTTATGTAACAATATATATATACTTTAAAAATTTGTATGAATATTTTTGTTCTTACTTGTATGTTATTTTTATTATTATTATTTTATGTTTAGAGTCATGTAAAATAGTCATTTAATGAGATTGATGATTTATAGTTTTAATAATGTATTGTTTTCTTTGTAGATTTACATTTAAATGTCTCTTATAATTCTAGAAAGAATGGTTCTGCATATCATTTTAACGTACCACATGTTTTATATGTATATGTTTGTATTTGTATATATGCACGTTTCAAGTCATACAGAATAAACAAACCTGGACAAGTTCATTGGCAATTTCAAAATAGGAGTGAAAAGTTGATTGTCCTTCAGAATAAGTTTTCTTTGAGAAAAACGGCAATTTACCGAGATTGTTATATAAACAATTGTAAAACATACGCTGAGAGATTGATCGAAAGGAATGCACGTGTAATTTTGCGTCAATTGCCCGACGGTGACAACTGTAATAAAAACTCTAGAAAACATCTCATATGTCAAAAACCATTTTGGAATGAAAATTTTCATAATTTATGGAAAGTTATTCGAGATAAAAAGAAACTCTTTTTAAAGCACACTGGTTCGAAACAAATCAAAACTATGTTACATCGAGAGTATATTACGGCTAGGAGTAACTTTGACAAATCTAGGAGGCGTGCTGAACGGGAATATAGGCGCTCTAAGACTATAGAAATTGAATCTTTATCTTCGTCGAACCCGTAAGATTTCTGGAATAAGGTTAATTCTCTGGGACCAAGGAAAGACAAATCAATGCCGATTTACACCGATCTAAATCGCTGGTATACAGAGTTTCAAACTTTGTACAATGGGGTTGATGATGACACTTTCGACAATAATTATTTCGTACGAGCGCTTATCCACAAAACTTCACTAGAGCATAATATGGACGATCCATTGAACAATTCAAATCAAAGCCTAAACCAAAATGTGACATTAGAAGAAATCTCCAACACTGTGATGAAATCAAAATCTCGCTCAGCTAGCGGGTATGATGATAACCCATACTGTGTGCTGAAATATTCAACGGTCATCAGTGCTTTGCGAACTTATATTCGATTCAAGCATTATCCCTACTATAAAGAGGAAAGCTGTTATTTTTCCGATTCTTAAGAACAGCACGAGTGATAGACAAGTCCCTATCAACTACAGAGGTGTTAGTCTACTTTCTTGTATTAGCAAGCTATATAGTTCTTTCTTGCATTGTCGCTTATCAAAATATCTGGAGAAAAACAATCTACTGGCCGATGAGCAAAATGGCTTCCGTTCAAATAGATCCTGTGAAGACCATATCTTCATTTTGAACAGCATTTTAAACAATAATCGAACCGTTTTTATCGCATTTATAGATCTTCGTAAATGTTTCGACTTTATAGATAGAGATATATTTTTATATAAGTTACCACTCATCAAAATTGACAGTAAAATGTACAATTCCATTAAGTCTATATATGAAAATACGGCTGTTAGTGTTCAAATTAATGGGAAGCTGACTGATTGGTTTGATTGTAGAACAGGTGTTCGACAAGGTGATCATTTGTCACCGACTCTATTTTCGATTTTTATTAATGACTTAGTGAGAGAAATCAATGACTTGAACATCGGCATGGATGTTGATACCAAAAAAAATGTCACTCTTACTGCATGCGGACGATATTGTTTTCATCGCCACAAAAGAGGCTGTTTTACAAACTATGTTGGACACGATTCATAAATGGTGCTTATAATGGCGAGTTTTAATAAACACTGATGAGTCCAAGTATGTTCATTTTCGGAAACAGAGAGTACAACAGATAGACCGGACCTTCAAGATTGGTGACAAAGTTTTAGAATTGGTGTCTCAATACAAGTATTTGGTGTAACTTTTCATTTCAGCGGTGATTTCTCTATTAATGAATTTATTTTAGCTAAGAGTGCTGGCCGAGCGCTTGGTTAAATCATTTCAAAAATGTAACGATTGAAAGACTTTGGTATAAAACTGTATGAGAAGTTTTATAATGCATGCGTCATTCCAATACTCGAATATGGTGCTGGTGTTTGGGGTTTTCAAAAATATCAACTAATAGACAATATACAAAACAAAGCTGTCTGATAATTTCTAAGTGTTAATCGATTTACCCCAGTACTTGCTCTCAATGGTGACTTTGGGTGGTTCCAACACAATATAGACTCTGAATATCAATCGTGCGGTACTGGAGCAGGCTCATGAACATGGGTGATGATAGACTTACTGGGTAAGCTTTTGAACTAGACTATGCACCGTGAAGAAACAATTTGTGTGTTAATATAAAGAATATCCTTATCAAACTAGGATTAACTAATCATTTTGAACAAAAATCGTGTGTTCACCTCTCTACAATGAAATCTAGAATTCATCATTATTACAATAATCAATGGCAGACTGAAATTCTAAAAGTGTCTAAACTAAGATATTATAGATCGTTCAAACATGAGTTCGGTCAGGAACAGTACACTGTGCTTAATTTAATGAGACATGAACGCTCCTTACTATCACAGTTACGCTGCAGTATTTTACCAATCAGGGTCGAAACTCGACGATACACAGGTGAAAACCCGGAGCAAAGGCTCTGTTTATTTTGTGACTCTGGTGAAGTTGAAACTGAGGTTCATTTTCTGTTGAAATGTGACTTCTATAATGATATTAGAAACGAACTCCTTGGTCCCTTAATCTCTAGTATTCTTTTAAACATGGACGATGATGCCAGGAATTCATATCTCATGTTAAACTATCCAAGAAAGCTTACTAAATATTTAGTCAGAGCGTATAAAAAGAGATAAATCCGTATCTATTGTAAAACTTAACTATGAATATTGTATTTGTTAAAAGCTGATAACCTTTTTTATATGTATTTATTTATAGCGACTTGTAGGCCAATTGGGCCGGGTACATTCTGATAAATTTACTTTGCTGAAATAACTGTATTGTGCATATTGTACATGTCACTTTAATAAAAACCTTACTTACTTATTTATGCAGGAATGAGACACAAATAAAGAATATATATATTTACGCCAAAGAGGCCAGAAATCTTATTGATTATGTTTGTTTTCTTTTAATTCAGACTATGATCGGTGCCGATGTGACAAGAGTGTCTCGAATTAAAAAGTTTTGCCCGTGTTTGCTACTGAAACAATGACGTGATAATCCACTACGCTCCCTAAGTACTCGATGCGATAATTATACACGAAAATTCATTGAAATGGCCTTAGAATATTTTCACACCCGTTAAAAATTGAAACAAGCAGATATGGAAGAAACTAGACACATAAACATTTACAATTAAGTCAATTTTGTAACGTAAATGATATTAAATACTCTTTTACATAATAAAGAAATATCTAACGCATTGATTTAACAGATATATTTGCATGTTAGTCAGTGTTTATCTATACCACTATCCAGAAATTATCCATATCGTTGTGTGCCATACCATTACTACCATACCATATGTTATGTAACTTACTTACTTGCATGTATTGCTCGTTGTACGTATTTTTGTGATATTTTAATTTATTTTGAATTCATCAAATATTTTTTTTATTTAAAGTGAATGTAAATATATATGTAGGTGTATAAATCTTCCATTTACCGAGGGAAATATATACGACAAATATGACCATAAGATATAATTATTTTTAATTGTAAGCATCGTAAATGACAACATTGTTATTAAATCAAAATTTTCTGTGACGCGCTCCGCAAGAAATCTCCATTTCGCCGATTGGAAATCTTCATTTTGCCATAGATATTATCCATTTTGCCATCTTAAATCTCCTTAAATCGCCAAGCCAGAGTGATTATGTATATAACAATGTTTAATTCTAATATGTTTTATTTATCAGTACGTTTCTAGGTAGTAACATCCCAACAAATTATCTTCGGATGTGGTGCAAAAAATCACCAATACGCCGATGGAAATCTTAGTTTTGCCAAAAGAAATCTCAAATTTTCTGATGGAAATCTCTATTTTGTCGATGAATACCTATAGGAAAAATATTATCATAGCCAGAAAGATCTTAAATTTGTAAACATTGCAAAGCTAAGATTGCTATTAAACCAAAATTTCAATGCAGCGCTGCGCAAAATCTCCATTTTGCCATAAAATTTCCATTTCGCCATAAAATCTCCATTGCGTACTTTAGTCATACCGGGGCATGCCTGCCTATTTGTACGTCTTGCCATATGAGACATGGTTTACATGTTTACAGTCTAGATTGCTGCATCTGACATACAGGAACCCCGATAGCCTTTTTCTTAACTCGCCAACAACAGAATATTTAGTCAATGCCACTGGTCCTAGCTTACATTTTGCACTGTATTCTAATTTATCTAACAGAACACCCAGCTCGACGATGGCCCTTCCAACCCGTCACCCATTTCTGTCAACATTTTGAATGGATGCAAATACATGGTTCTCAGTGCTCGCTTGATTTTCAATTACAAAACCGGGAACCACGTTCGGAAAAGTCCGTTGGGATAGCGGAATTCACCGAACGTCACGGTAAATGTCGAAATAACACGTATCAACCGGAAGTGAATTACCCAGGTTTACCTTAAGATCTCGGTATCTAGGTTTAGTTTCCTTGAAGATTTTTGCTTTTTTCATGAATTAGACGATTTGGCACTTTATGGTTTCGGTAACTTTTTGAGTGAAATTGATCAAGTGTCTTTCACCTCTTAGGAAAAGTAAACATGATAATAATAAAATAGCATTTTAAAATAGATCACGCATGAGGAGTCAATTTACTCCTATAGGCACTCAATTTCTGTTATTTATATACCCGAACAGACCCTAGGCTATTTTTTTAATAAACTTATCAAACACCTCAAATCAGCGATGAAAAGAAAACGTCATTTCGCAAATACATGCATACATTTACGTATGCGACAAATAAACGTATTAATCTGAAATAAGTTGAGAACAAACATTAGGCTAGAGCTGGGAGATCAGTCAAGTTTTATAACCTAGGACCTCAACCTAAGGACTATACCGGATGAGCACATGGGATTTCTGAGGTACAAAACCTTCACGTATAGTGTCGCTCAAGTTTTCACTAACCAATGTAAAACAAAGAATTATTCACGTTATCCACTCGTACATACGGATAGTTCCTCTGTGAAATACTTATTAGAATCACCTCTCCCTTTAAGTATTAATTTTGCGCTTTTCTATCGTTGTTCTGGGGACATTATTGAAGAATTTGTTCTTACTCGGTTAAACTTTTTATTGTTTACTATTAGGAATCACTCGATCTAAATTTGTAATACTAAATTCTACTGTCTCATTGAAAACTTATTACTTACTTAACTTATGAATACTAATTAGGTAGGCGCGTCCCTTACAACTTTTTAAGGTTTAATTATGAATAGATATTTATGGTATATTATGTTTCATATGTAATTGCTGATATTTCTTTCACAAACTTAATTATTTACCTATATTTACACGATATGGACACATATACTACCGGAAACTGACACTACCGGATAATTAACGTGATTGTTATTGCCAAAACAAGACATCACTATCTATCTAATGTATACTTAATTGAAAGAAAACAAACGATTTTACAGAATTCTGTTACATTGTAGTAGATGTTGTCCGTAGTTGATTCAATATGATTTTATCTGTAGATGACTATTTGACGTTAGTTGTTGACTGTAGTGCAGATTACTTTGTGTCATGTTTTTAAAATAAAAAATGGTATGGCTCCCGAGTACTTGTACCAGCATTTTATAACTTTAGACTCAATTCATGGATATAATACTAGATCATGCAAAGGAAGGTTGCTATATTTTACCAAATGTTGTCTGTGGTTGATGGTATGTGTTGTTGACTGTATTTAATGGTCTGTGTATTTGACTCTGGTTGATGGTATATGTTGTTGATTGTGGTTAATGGTATGTGATGTTGACTGTATTTAATGGTCTGTGTATTTGACTCTGGTTAATGGTCTGGGTTGTTGATTGTGGTTAATGTTATGTGATGCTGACTGTATTTAATGGTATGTGTTGTTGACTGTATTTAATGGTATGTGTTGTTGACTGTTGGTGACATTATTTGATGTTGTTAGTAAGTTATATTATTTGATGTTAACTAATGTTGTTAATTGTTGACTTTAGGTGATGTTTTATGATGACTGTCGTCAGATGTCTGTAATGTTAACGATTAGAAAATGGCAACAATGAAATTTGGAAAGAAAATCTGATTTTCAGTTCTACACAAGTAGCCTATTGAGAACACACATGAACAAAAACATTTCTTGAACCAAAGGTCATGATGAAGTTCCTTTTTGGAATCAAGTTTTTAATTCGAAATTCTATATTTTGATATGTTTTGAGCGTTGAATTGTAGCTGTAAGTTGGTGATTAATTACAACGATAATACATTCATCGACATATTAGTAACACATTGTACTGGTACATAAGTACTGAAGATGATAGTTTCAGCAAGGATTGTGTTGATATTATCTTCATGTTCATCATTATTATAGTAGATAAAAAACAGACTAGAAATAGATATGTAATAGATATGTATGCTCGCTTGATTTTCAATTACAAAACCGGGAATCACGTTCGGAAAAGTCCGTGTATCATCACTATTTTTTCATGCTACATTTTATCATCATGTGACTGAACTTTCAGATGTTGACTTGACAAGTGGCATAAATTATAAGATTGCACAATATTGATTTCAACAATACGTAGAACCAACACACTAAAAACATAAAATAATGATGTTTTACTATACATTACAATGCCCAAACAATATTATAGTCGTATAATTATACAAGCGCTCCAATTTCAACACATTATTATTACTGTGCCGCAAATTTTATTTCACGGTGATGTAAACATTCTTAAATCAAGATAAATCCTTAATATGGGTTAATAAAATAAAACCCCTGAAAACTGGACCCTTTCCGGACTGGGCGAAAAGTCCGGTTTTCTGAGAATTTCCGTTTTCAGAGAAGTTTTAATGATCGGAGAGAAAACAATGATACTTGAGAAATCGTTCGATTTTCAGTGAATTTTGTATTTCAGAGCCCGGTTTTCAGGAGTTGCAATGTAATTGAAGCACATACAATTTAAGTGTGATGCCAATATATCCGTAGTGTAGAGATCTCACGGTGGATTCAGAATCTTCCGTTCTTTGGTCAAATAATTCGGTGATGAAACTCTAAATTATTTGTTTTTCAAGTCATACAAATTGTATGGCAGTAGAACCCCCGAAAACCCGACTCTGAAAACGGGAATTCTCTGCAGAGTAAACATTTGACCCGGTTCTAAATTGACATCCTGTCATGTTTCTTCTCAAGAGTGGCATTGTGACATGGTGGAATTTGCCTTCTTCGTAACATTTTTGATATGGTTTATCTAGGAGATTTGGGGTGATAGTGACTGCGAGATACTTTGTTAATGTGGTTGTAGAGAGTGAATGATACAGGGACATTTAATAACTTGTAATTCATGCTTGATGCTGATGTGGAGCACTTCAAGTTTTCAGGATGGACTGATGCCTGCTAGTCTCGCTCCAATTTATGAAGGTCATCTAGCTATAATTACACTTGCTTAGTACCATCCTGGTGTACGCTTCAACTGAATGGTCTCCACTCATTCACTGCTTAACCAGTCAACTCAAAGCCGCCCAATGTGTATGTGTTTCGTGACGTACGATTACTCAAAAGCGTTTCCAACATGCTTGTTCGTCTACAATGAGACACCCTCCAAGTCCGTAGTTGAGATGTTATGGTCACTAACTATTATCAGTAGCCTTACACTGATGCGAGTTCGAATCCCATCCGGGATACACAAAATAGCGTCCACCTCAATATAACGACCACCTTGTTATAACGACGACTTATTTTCGGACTGGCTTCCAATAACTCAACTACAATAGAACTTGATAATCAGACCACCTCATTATTACAACCTCGGGTCCCTAAGATGGTCTCATAATCGAGGTTTTACTGTATTGATAAATAACATGAATCACAAATACCTAGCGTGTTCACTTTCGTCTCTTTTTGAGTTACACGAATGACTATGATTTGTGACAACAAGGTCTGTGTGACGTCATAGTAGTTAATTTGAGTGACACACCAGTAAGTGCTTCAAAGCAGTATATGTAATGTATTTTTGTGAGCCATTATGTTATCAATACTAACAATTTTCTATCAACACCTTTTGAGAATTCAGGATAAAAAACGTTCTTCACGAATCCCTGTGTATTCATTAAGGCAGACACGTTTTTGCTCTGAATATCGTACATTCTTTCTTTTGTTCAGAGTTTAATACCTTGTATAAACCAAAATAAAATAATCACGTGTACCAAATTTGTAAACATTCATCTTATAATACAGTTCCGAATGAAGGGAGGTAACCGGAACATTTTGTATAAAGTAACTGTTTGGATCGTCGCCCTTCAAAGATTTACAGGCGATCCCCGTTATGGGGAACTCGCTTAAGACGAATTTTTCATTATGTCGAAAAACATCAAAAATCCCGATTTTTTGGCTTCTTTGTACATTTCAATTTTGGGTTTTTGTTGCGTTGGATTTAATTCGAAGTATCAAGCAACAATTTGGCATCTTAAATCAGTTGTTTGTCACGAATGTTCGTTAAGACGAACTATTTTCTAATATTCCGCAAAATTCTTCACAATGAATATACCACGTGTATGAGAAATTATCTCTGAGTTGAATTCCTCGATTTTACCGACGCTAAAATTATTTGAAATACAGAAGACATAGATCTATCTGCAAAACAGCAAAATAAAGAATTTACTTTTATTCATTGTATGACCATTGTAAATAGAATGTAGGGAAGACTCCTAACATATATTTTATGTTCTGTTAATTTGACAAATTAATTGTAAATAGAAATCTAAAAAGGTTCGTAATTTAGAACAAATAGTCTTTGAACACGAAGAATGAAGAATCTTAAAACTGTATTGAAACTATGCAGAATTCGTATTTGTTTTCAAGGCAGCAAATATTAAGAGAGTCTGATAAATAGATGAAGCGTGTGCTATATTGGGTTCTCATAATGACAGTCCATACATTAGACAGCTTGTTCGTTGCCTTCTTACAGTGCAACCTCTCCAGAGCGGACCTCTCTTGAACAACAACATCCCTGCAACAACAACTTGATTTTCCCACAGTACAATTCTACTATTCATTCAACCTCTCTAGAGCAACAACCTCACAACAACGACATATTTTTGCTTCTCCTAAAGCATGTTGCCTTGGAGAGGTATCACTGTACTGTATTACATGCATTACCATTCATATTTCCTTTACACCCAAGTGTCTGTGCATACGTCAGATCCTAACTCGTTCGTATCATTCATGGAACTCTTGTAGTCACATGACCATTCAAAGAAGTGTCCATCTTTTAAACAAAAAGCTTGACCTTTGTCCCCAAGGTTTTAGATGATTTGATTCAAAATACCATTTTTATATATCCTTACTAAATTTTTAACTAATTCTTGAGCGGGTAATTTATTGTAATTTGCATCATTCAGATGGTATTTCTAAACGTTTTCGCGTTTTAAGACCATTAAACCAAAGTAACTTTTAACTTTATACTTACATTTTGATAACCGTACGTATGAAATAAGCAACTCATAAGTAGTAATAACTTTACGAAGAACATGCAAGATGAAAGTTATACCTTTGTGTAATCCTAACCCTAACCCTAGGACGCGGCAGGTCATAATATTCAATGAAAACTTGACAAAAATGTCGATTTTCCTCCATATGTGGAGAAGTTGCCGACTCCTTGTGGAATGGTAAGTCAGTACTGGGTAGTATACAGTCCAGGAAAGCTGGTTAGGTGAACCGGTCGCCGTATAAAAACGGCGTTAAACCCAAGTGGCAATAAGTCACAAAAACAAAATAAACAAACAAGCTAATGCGTTATGCAACTGATAATTAAATCATGTAAAATGCGGATAAATACATTTTTATTACTAATTGCATCCAGCATGGGAAATGTGTGGAAATATGGAAGAGTCCGGTCATAAAGGTTTATATATGATTATGAATTCTTATGGCATATTGAAGTGCAATTATTCTAGAAATCTCAACAAATATACAGCAAGTTAGGACACGAAAATTTAATATGATTGGGTGTACTACTTTTTGATTAAC
>VIBL01000341.1:225000-373225 GCA_008271625.1 Lutraria rhynchaena
CAATACATCATTTTATTTTTATGCAATTACAATAAATTGACGATATTTATCAGATGTTGTGATATAAATATGAAATGCACTCTAAGAGAGTTTTCAAAATCTTGAAATATAATCTGAACTTAAGTCTCTTTAAAGACGAGCTGCAACAAACTAATTAAAGAGACTTATTTTTTAGTTTCTAAAATCATGCATTGTGCGTACATGTATATTAATTTCATATACATGCCGACATAACTGAATTTTATTGAAATTGAAATACAAACATTTTTACCCATCATGTATATTTTTAGACAATGTGGTCATTATATTTTTCAATAAAAGACAGAATGTATGGTTAATTGACGCGTTAATGCACTAATTTATGATCCCTCAATTAACATAGATCGTTGTAATGAACGTCTGGATATATCTTAGTATAGCATCATCTCTACGACATAATTATGTAGATAATGCATTTAATGAATAGGAATCTGCTTTGATTATATTAGTTGGAACATCAGTTTGTATTAAGCAGTTCCAACTCGGGTTGGTATTAAGCTGTGTTATGGCACCCGTTAATATGAGATTAGAAAAGATCTTGCTGACAACAGAAAAATGCAACTTTTTTTAACAGTCCATGAAATACGCGAAAGTCTTGCATGCAGAATGTGACGATAAATAACTTACAAGGGAGATAACAAATACAGTACTGCGGATGTTTTTTTAAGCCAGTTTACCAAACGTTGGCCATAATTACTTGGTGAGCAGACGATTTTTTAGTACAATGTTTTGTAAAATTCTTATTGGAATACTAAAATGTAACATCAAAATTAGGCGAGAAATAAAAACTAAATGATGTTAATATGATAATAAATAATGTACAATAAAACCATCATTTACAGTGAGTAATCTCCTTGGACATTAAGTTACTTTAACAAAGATATAAAAATAGGTCTGAACAGTGAATGTAGAGTTGTACTTTATTATCAAATGTTTAGGTTTAGAGAATTTGATATCACGTGAAACATGTGGCATTTGTAAATATTCGGTTGTAACTATGGAAGAGAATGGGCAATATTGAAGACTTGTACAGTATACAGTCTAACCTGTGTTTGCGACCACCTCCGAATAACGACTACCCTATGAATAAAGGCCATTCTTTTAATAATGACCTCAGTTCTACACTTAAATACTGGATCTATACTTACACGATGTAAGGAAGTATTTGACATCCATATGATAATGACCTCAGTTCTACACTTAAATACTGGATCTATACTTACACGATGAAGGTCGAAACACGAATGAATAAAAATATTGAGTAAAATAATTGTATTTTGGGGGGGAAAATGATTGTTGGTGTTATTGATACCAATATTGTGTAGATAGTATTGTATCTAATACTCCAGCGAACAAATAATCTTAAACAGTTAACAGAGTGATACATTGTTCACGAGGCGATTTCCCTATCTTATCAGTGAATGATGAAAATCCCTTGGACATAATACAAGTATCATACATTCGTAGTGTTTTTGTAATATTTTAGGACAGTATAACTACAGATGTATTACCAAATGTGATGTTAGACTTAAACACTCGCTACATTTCTGGATATAACTTACTGAACAGAATCTACCAACAATACACGTGAGTTTTTTACATAAGGAGGTTTGGCAAGACGATCCTTTGGAGATAGACCATAAAACACACATAGGACATCTGTCCTTAACAAAGTACGTTATAGAAAGGATGTGTCATCTTGTAAAAGTGTAGACATAGTATACTGCTGGTTCTCAGTGACATACTTGGCCATGTTGGCATGTTTTTCCATATTGACTTAGCACACGGGTTCGAAAATTTGACAAAAATGTCGATTTTACCCCATATGTGGAGAAGTTGCCGGCTCCTTGTCGAAGGATAAGTTAGTACTGGTTATCAATCCATGATAGCTGTATGTGAAAAATCATGTTGACAAGAAGTAAAGTTAGAGTTGTGAATTAAATTAATACAGTCTTTCTTCTGCTTCTGTCTATTCTGTTTAAAGTATTCACATATTTAATTGTATAGCACCGAGTTTCAGTGAAAATCTTAATAGAAAAGTGACAAATCCTAATTGAGTAAAAAATAGTAGTTCTGATTTTTTGCTAGTTTAAAACTAACTGACAAGAAGCCTCTAACAAATATCAACTACAGTGGAAACCCTCCAAACCGGTTCCTCTATAAACCGGTTCCCCTCTAAACAGCCAAATGTTTTTTTGCCCAGACTTCATTACTAGATAATTCAAAAATTCCCTCTAGAGCGGCATCCCCTCCAAACCGGCCAAATGACCTGATCCCGAGCTCGATCGTATTAATTACGCCACATTTATTCAAGTTTTATTCAAAACACCATTCGGTAGAATATTGAAAATTTAAGATAAATGGTCATCATGTTGTCTAGTTGTCTAGAATATGACATCAGAATCATATCGTCAGCTTAAGCTGATGAACTGACCCATCATACGTGTTTTAAGGACAATACTTACTGGTATGGTATTTGTGTTTGTGTAATGTGACTGTTGTAATTGCCATTAACACAATTGTATTTCTGAGTGAACAGTTAGTGAAACAGACGAACCTTTTGAATAAATTGACATTGATGTATTACGTGCATCACATTGTTTGCTTGTTAAGGAATAGTTGTATGGTCAATACATGCTCTTCATGTTCTTCCTTTTACATTCGAACTTCGTTCCTGAGCTTAATGTGTATATAAGCACCTGAAACATTTGAATGTGTATTCATAATACATACACATATATACTCAAAATCTGAACATTTACACTCAATACAGAATATACAAGGGAGGTAAATACATGCATTTACAATACAAATATTAAGAAAACCGACTTATTTCCCCTTCGCTAACCACATTTGTTTGATTGCTTTCTATAAGCAGACGACATGTCCGTTAGTACAAGTCGATTTCTAAACTAACGGTTGTGATATTTAAGATGTTCATGCGACTTAAGTTGCATTGTTTCATTTAAAACTAATTACAGTCGAACCTGTGAACCAAGACCACCCTTAGGAAATACTAAATATGGTCTTTATTGACAAATGGTCAGTTTGTTCTAAATAATCAGTGATCAGAGACACAATTTTATGACTGGCATGGTTTACATGACAACAGTACCATGATTTTTTTCATTATTATATTACTCCTTATAAAATTCAGCTTATGTTGTTACATGGTATTCAAGAGTACAGAAAAAAAACAGTTTTATATTGAACAAAATTATACTTACAATTTAATATGTCTACTGTATGATTGAAACTTCATACCAGTCAGAGTTCTTGAATTTGTGTTCTATTTCCAAATGTGAGGTCAAGCTACTGAGAGTCCATTTCCCATAAAACAGTCCTCAGTTAATTGAAACATTTGTTCTATATGTGATCAACCTCTATCGCGTGGTAATTATACAGTCAAACCTTTGAACAAAGGCCACCCTTGGGAAAGACCTAATGTGACCTTTATTTACAGGGTGGCTTTTATTCGGAGGTGACCGCAAGCACAGGTTAGACTCTACATTCCTATAATCATTACCGGTGCTTAATATCGACCGTTTTTTTCCTGGAAATGAAAAAGGATGTTTTGACACCAGTCTACAAAGTTGACATTTTACTGTCGCTTTTCAAGAAAAGACCAGAACAAAGCATAAATCATTTTGATACGGAGAAACTTACATTCACATTTTGATACGGAGAAACTTACATTCACATTGATTAACCGACTAAGTGCATATTTTCGATGGTTCACCTACTCCGGACACATTTAGTGTCTTATTGTTAATGAAAGAGATGTTTTGTGTTTAAGTCATAATGAAACAATTTCACTGTATTTAGGAAGTATCAGCAGAGAAGACTACAACCAAACCACGTTTAGATATTAGCAAAATACATGAAACATTATTCAACCTATCAGAGAAGTTTTTCACAATGAAAGTATGATTCGACTCATACATAAACTAGTGCAGTTCATGCAAAGAAGAATGTTGATTAACTTACTTATCTTGTAGAAGTAGTCACCGTGAAATAGAAGAACTTATCTACATTGCAGTTTCGTAGAAATAGAACACAGCTGTAGAATCACTTCACGTCCAACCTGAAATGATAAATTAGAGGAAATACATACCTGATTTTATTTGCAAAATATAGAAACTTTCAATTGTCATGATACAAAAGAAAATTCAAGTATGACGAACTGTATTTTACAATATGAACATAAGCAGCTGATCAAATCTTTTCATTTATCAGTGCCAGTAAGGACTGATAGGGAAACAAATCATAGTCTAAATAACTAAACTAAAGATGTATGCATGATAAACAAACGGATTACTGGACCAAACAGGAGTTTTTACACAGAAAAATAATCAAACTAAGAATCATAAATAGTGCTAAGGTCAGAAAAATTCATACGCTACTGTACATCTACAAATAGACCATTTTTTATCTGTTCATAATGATTGTATCTATATGTTATAATGATTGTATCTATATATTATAATGATTGTATCTGTATATTATAATGATTGTATCTGTATGTTATAATGATTGTATCTGTATATTATAATGATTGTATCTGTATATTATACTGATTGTATCTGTATATTATACTGATTATATCTGTATATTATACTGATTATATTTGTATATTATAATGATTATATCTGTATATTATAATGATTATATCTGTGTATCATAATGATTGTATCTGTATATTATAATGATTATATCTGTATATTATAATGATTAATTTAGTTCTTAGTTTCTTATAACTCCGAAAACAGTGTCAATATTTTGTCTTTGATGCATGTACACTGTTTTACATATGTAAATATTGACGAGACTTGAGTAAAGATATATATTCAATTATTACACGATTAAACGCGCGAAGTTTTCACAACTTTTTTTAGATAACCGTTACGAGTGTGTTATTATTAGATTCGTGCGAATTTTGAAGACTGTCAACTCTTCTTGCGATCCGATCTTGGCATTCCCAATTGTGATTCGTTAAACATCGGGTATTTCCGTTTTTCTCCGTAAATTGTACTTAAGAACGATGGAGAGGAATTGCTACACGTTAGTTCCGGTAACTTTATCGTTGAGGATTACATAGTTCTGTAAAATGTCAGATTATATAACAATAGCGCAGTGACCTCATGGTGGATTTCAGCCTGAGTGGTCCCGAATGTATATAAGTACATGTTATATGTACAGCGGTACCATGAAGTTCTTAGTAAACTGAGGTACATTCTGACAAATACTAGTAGATACTAATAATATCCATTTTGGACATCACACACCATATCCACCTCATAAAACGTAAGATTATCGTTAGTTTCTACGGGCTCTTTTATAGACATATCTAAACGCCTTAGACAACACTTTTTTAAAAAAAAATGCTAATTGTAAACATTTCAGACTTTTACCTTTAACAGGTGACAATAAATCCCCATGTAATCAATAAGATAAAACATGTTGTTTATTTACATACAAGGAGAAGCGATTTATTATGTAGAACAAGTGATATCTTTGCTGAGAATCGTCCATGAAACGGGCACCAGTTTCATTGCTGATAAAGACTTGAAATTTTATCAACCAAAATGATAAAAATATTGCATTAACATACAAATTAGAATTCACGAGTCACACATGTTCAGATGACCTTTCAGATTTCAGCTTAATTACATGTACCTTTTTGTCTTTTTAATGTTTCTATGTTAATAAAATTGATACTAATTGCACAACTTTAACGTCACCAAAATTGATCTGAATATGTAATTCAAACACAACTAAGTGGCATTTTTTTCTTGACAATTTTTGAGAATGAAATTGAGATTTAAGTTCCTAGACTGATCTCAAGTGATAACTCGCGAACGTGTTTAAGTTAGTGTTTAATAAAAGCTATAATACATATAATACATGCATACATTTGACATTATTTCCGTCACAAAATCGTACATATAAAATAACTGTATGAAAATACTGGTTATATACACTGGAAAAAAACTAGGATGTTTGTATACATAGTCATTTAGATATTCATTAAGATATGTTATAAAAGTTGCTTAAAGTTGGAACACAGCTCGCAGCTCGCAATTCGAATCGCGAATGTACTATAACCAATATGTATAGTTCATATGTACTATTTCCAACATGGTTTTCATTTAAAATAATTTTTGAATTGCGAACTGCATTCTGGAACGCATTTCATGATTTGAATCGCGAACTGCGAACTGCGGTTCAACTTTATGCGACCTATTACAAAGTTGATCATGAGCGATGTTGTTAACAGTGGAATTCATGTCGTTGTTATAGCGTTAATTCTATGAAGTATGCAGTAATTCGGTACAGTATCATAAAATGAAGTATAAAAATTCACAGCGGCACCAGAATGCTTGAATACTCTAAAGAAATATTTTAGTACAGACTGATGTTTTGGAAACATTGATGATAATAATAAATTACAGGACATAAAAATAACATACAGTCTATAGATTCTATAGTGTCTAGTTTCCACTCACAACAAAAACATTCCGAGAATATGTTCCTTTTAATCTAAAACCCTTTGTTTGTGTTTCGTATTTACAGACAAAACAGAATGGAATTCCTGTAAAACCTCACATTGCGACCACTTCGATATTACGACCACCTTCTTATAATCAACACTTATTTTCTGACCGGCTTTCATTGACTCCCCTATAACTCAACTTGATAATAAGACGACTTAAGTATTAAAACCTATTTTCGGGACCCGACGGTGGTCTTAATATTGAGGTTATTGAATAACCTAATACATTAATATATATTTCTATCAAAACAACTCCACACGTTATTCATATTAATAAAACCTCGATACACCTTACACTGTGATCAACTCAATATTACGATCACTTGTTATAATGAACACTTATTTTCTAACCGGCTGTCAATAACTCCCCTACAATTCCACTTTGGTATTAAGCCCACCTCTTTATTAAAACCTATTTTTCGGGACCCGACGGTGGTCTAAATATCGAGGTGATTGAATGACCTTAAATATAGTGTTATCAAAACAACTCACACGTTATTCATATTAATAAAACATCTATCTTAAGAACACCAGAAAAATCGGTGTTAATAATAAGACGGTTTAATTATCGTTCAAAATTAAGTTTCAGTTTATTAAATTTTCTCAGTATATGTAAAATTATATGATATGAGGTTGAACAAAAGCATACAATGTTAACCGGGCACTATTACAACATTTCTAAAACAGTATTTATAATTCATTGTGAACTGCAATGGACAGTATAAAATAAAGTGTATTGTTTTCACCATGTATTCTACACAACATAATTTACATCAATGACTCGTTATAACTTATATACGTACGAAGTTTGACGACTTTTTCATTTGTGCCTGTGTTTAATTGTGGATTTGTTCTATTTTTATGTGTACATATGCTCAAATATCTCCTGTTAATAGGTGCAAATAAACATATTGATTTGTGAATTGGAGTACATGATTACGGTACATACGCTGTGTAAATACTAGTAGAATAGTATACAGTATATAAAGGGATGTGGTGGTATAGCACAGTGATCCGGGTAATATAACATCTACGGATTCAAATCTGAATCATTTTTGATTAACGATAATAATGTTTTTTTCCAATGTAATGTTTATTATAAAGCAAACAAAAACATGAAGAAGAAATATATAGAAATTGGCAATAGTTATATTTTAGCATAGAACTGAGTTCAATTACTGAAAGTAAAAAATGGTGAAAAACCATAATTACAACCACTTGCAAGGGAAGGACACTATTTTAACAAATCTACATTTTATCGTATGTTTATCCATGTTATATCACAAACAAACTTCTGATAAGGGACAACTGTACATAGATACCTGATTCTCTTCTCTCTGTCATATACTGTACTTGTTATGTCATATACTGTACTTGGTATGTCATATACTGTACTTGTTATGTCATATACTGTACTGGTTATGTCATATACTGTACTTGTTATGTCATATACTGTACTGGTTATGTCATATACTGTACTTGTTATGTCATATACTGTACTTGTTATGTCATATACTGTACTGGTTATGTCATATACTGTACTGGATATGTCATATACTATACTTGTTATGTCATATACTGTACTTGTTATGTCATATACTGTACTGGTTATGTCATATACTGTACTGGTTATGTCATATACTGTACTGGTTATGTCATATACTGTACTGGTTATGTCATATACTGTACTGGATATGTCATATACTGTACTGGTTATGTCATATACTGTACTTGTTATGTCATATACTGTACTTGTTATGGACGGTATTATAATATTTTTAAGGCCTAAATTATATGTCTGCTAGTTTTCAGTGATTCAGTTTTCAAAATATTATTTTTTACAGTAACGATTTGACAAGATTGAAAATCGTTTCTTACTGTCACCCCTATGTTGTTGTGTTTGATTTCTGTTCAATTCTGGTACAATGTTGTATTTGTCAAACCTAGACAAATTATACCATTATCTGTTCCATGAAAGCTTGAATGAATGAATTCAATGGGTAAAGAACTAATGTTGTGTAGTGTATGCTGGATGCGTGCTACTTATAGTCTCTGTGTATAAATACTGTACATAATGTCAGATCTGTGAATATATATAAGAAAATTATTCCTAGAAAATAACGCGTACAAAACATCCCACCTTCACCAAAATACTACACAATATGTGTTACATATAAGGTAATGAAATACCATTTTTACCAGTTACTGTTTACACAATTTTGTCTAGGCTTGACAAACACAACAATACAAGGTGACTGTAATGAAATGAAATACCATTTTTACAAAAGTAGATATATGCACTATTTCATCCTGTATAGCACATTCACAATATATACAAAACATAGTTTAGTAGTACATTCAGTTTACTTAATTATCATAAACTAAACATAGTCTAATAAAAGAACATGTTCCAATGTATATATACTTAACAGTCTTAAACAAAGGTTTTTTGAAAGTGTTACATTTTATTTGTACCTGGCTTGTTAACACATATTTGATATTCTACACCTCCCTGATAAAAATGGTATAAAATGAGAACGTTAAACTAAATCTGATTGATTTGTCAATGAATTTATTAGAATATGGTAAAATAATAATTTGTTTGTGTCTGTCTTCAATGTGATCAAATACAAACAACTGGAATTATCCTGTGATATCAAACTTGTGTTTGTTAAAGTCGTTATGTATATATGTTCTGTTAATTTAAAATTGCAACATTTTAGTAGCGATTATTTTTTAAAGCACTAACTTTGTAATCTACTGTAGCATGCAATTCATATGATGTTGATTATTCATTGTCTATTTAACATTTAAAAGCAAAGAAATGTTGCAGATCATTGACAAAATGTATCTTGTATGATAATACACTGTACTAGTGGATCATTGACAAAATGTGTCTTGTATGATAATACACTGTACTAGTGGATCATTGACAAAATGTGTCTTATTATATGATAATACACTGTTGTAGCGCTGCTTAACGTCGCAATTGACGCTAAACGACACAATACTGACGCTAAACGTCGCACAAAAATCGACCGACGCCAAGTGTCGCAGCCTTGACGCTAAACGTCGCACGTGGTCGGAAGGTTTAGTATCGAACCTAAACAAGACACAAGTATTACGTAGGACAAATATGACCTCAAAGCAACCACCCTTTGACCCATAGCAACCATAAGGAGGTTTTGATAGTGAAATTGTTGTTTGATTTTACTGTTTGTGTATTTGATGTAGACAATGTCGCTAGATTTAATATAACACGATAGGCACGATGAACGTCTGTAACAATATTGGAACATTTCTTTTAAATCAAGTCTGCAAAATTGTCTATTTTCATTGTGCGTACAAAACTTGCATAATTAATCATGAAATTATACTACAGTACTATTTAGTTCCATACGGTAATAATAATAATAATGATAATAAGATCTTGCAAAAGTGAATTGAAACAAAGATAAGACGAATACACAAAAATGTTTTAAAATCGGATTTAAGAAAAAAATAGAATTACCCACGGTTTGTTAAAAATCAACTGTTGTTCGAACGTAAGTCTTAACGCACGCAGTTGTATCTCCATATGTGTGATAATAGTGAAATTAGGAGAATTTAAGCATCAACAATATTTGCCTTATTTAACTGATTTGAAAAAGCAGACGATATAAATACATGGTTTTATAATGTATACGTTAATTTTAATTTCACGCGGTTCGAAGTAAAGCATGGACTATTTGTCTACCTGTAACGTACACGTGACACGGTAATGGATATCGGTCAGTTTTGTATGCACGTGATGTTCGTGAATATTTTGGATGTGGATGTACAAATAGAGAAATGTGTACAAGGGAATTCATTCTACCAAACAACTTCACACAGGCCAGTTTTCTGATTGGGTACATAATATTGTCTTCTGTTAATAATTCTATTACATACGTAGTTCTACATTTAAAAGAAATTATAAATTTCGCTACTATAGATGATTCACATATTCTACTTTTCCTAAGTTTCGATAGACATTGCAAAAAAGAATTGAAAATTGATTAATTGTGTCTGTAATTATCACAGTGACGTTTTTAAGTTGTTGCGATCCGACAGGTGCATGGCTCCTCAAAATGTCCTATCTCTGTTTTTTTACCAGGGCTAGTCGATTCGCTTTCTTTTCTGATGTTTGCAGCGGTAAATATGAATAGAAACATTGAACAAATTCAAATGTCTGTAGATATACGTTACATGCGTATATTTGAAAATATCAAGCAAAACAAGGGTACGTACATCTTTATATTTTTGTATAAATACAGGAGTTTATTTGAAACATTTGATTTTGTATTCAATATCATGTACGTCGTTCTTCTATATAGTAATTATTTTCACATCTGTTATTGTATGTACATATACCGTTACCTGACTGCACTAGTACTACATAAACCACTTGTCTGGTATCGTATTTATAAGTTTGAGAAAAGACTAGGCTCTTTTTCAACAGGTTAAGCAAGGGTTTGTTTGGGTTGTTTGTGTTTATTCCGGTGACAATGTATATTGAATTTTCTTATTGCGATATAGATTCATAACTCACATGTTAAACAAATGAATGTATACAGAAATAGAAAGCCCCGGCCGTGGCCCAGTGGTTAGCGCGCTGGACTTGTAACCTGGAGAGCTGGGTTCGAATCCCGGTCGCGGCAGGTCATACCCTTCTATGAAAAAAAATGACAAAAATGTCGATTTTCCTCCATATGTGGAGAAGTTGCCGGCTCCTTTTGGAAAGGTTAGTTAGTACTGGTAAGTTTACAGTCCAGGAAAACTGGTTAGGTGAGCCGGTTGTAGTATATAACTGAAGAATTTTTGGAAAAAGGCGTTAAACCCCAGTGACAATAAGTCACATAAAACAACTTTCTAGCTTCACATTGCCACCCGCACAGTTTAAGGGAGACTAATCGAATATGACAAAAATCAACGATTGTCTCCCTTGTTGACCAGTATTCTCACAGTATCATGTAAACAACATTTAAAATCATTTTACACCTTGAAGACGCTTTCTTAAATATATCTAGGATTTATTGTTTACAGTCATTAGCAGCAAAGCGTACATATTAACGTTTATATTTTAATAACTGTATATATATCACAATGGTTGTTTACCAGACTAATCATGTAGATTGCGAGATGACATTTTCCAAGTCATGATATAACCATGATGGATTTGTACTTTTGTGATTTGCGACGTTCATTTTAGTCATGATGGCTGATTTTTGGCTATATAGTCTTTGTGTGTGATACATGTATTTCTAAAATGTTAAACAAAGAGTTAGGTTCGCTTAAGCCCAAAAATGACCCTGTATTGGAATGCCTTGATATTTTGACATAACAATGATTTGGATGTTTCCTCATAAAAATTGTGTTTCAATTTCTTATTATGTAAATATTGTTGCCATAGCAACGAAATCAATTACCTTCTAAAAAGCTGAAAAAGCAGCATATTTTGTCTTCTTTGACTCGAAGACTTTTTAATCATGTCCATATGACAGTATATGTGAAGTACCTTGTTCATATACTTTCATTCCAGAGTTGCTATGGAAACCTGAACGACATGTCATTACATACATGAATAGAATATATGTTCATGTGAAATACATCCTGTTACCAGAAAAGAAGTTGTTCAAATGCATTTGTTACAGACGGATTATGTCTCTATGGTAACAACACATTTCCATTCATTAGATAATAATGCTTTATCATCTATGGGTAAATATTAATAAAAAAACATGTATCTTCATTTCTTTTTTGTGATAATTTACAGAATGAATTTCTTAAGATTTTTTTTTTAATATATTGCCGTAGCAACAAATAGAAAAACATAACCGAAAGTCAAAAATTTCTTTTCTACAACAACTGCAAAAAAACTGAGCATATTTCATTCACTCACTACATAAGAAAACGCATATTGATTAATATTGATGTTGCCATGGCAACACTTGAAAAAAAATAATTAGAAATCATGTTTTCTTCAAATATGCTGAACAGCAAAAATATATAAATTGAAACAAATTTTTAAAATATAACGTATTTTCAAGTGTTTCTGGTGAAAATTAACAGACTGATTTTTTGCATTTATTTCAATATGCTGCCATGGTAACACATGGAAAAACATAACTTAAGATTGACAATTTCTTTTTTTACGACATTCACAAAATCACTGAACATATTTCATTCACTCACGAAAACACATATTTTTCATTTTATAGCAAAAAAACATTTTCGTTGCCAAGGCAACAATTAAAAAAAAATGCTTAAAAATCATGTTGTCTTCAAATATGGTTAACAGCAAATATATATTGAAAGTTTTGAAAGAATTTGACACAGGGCCATTTTGGAGCCTAAGTGAACCTACCCCTTTGTTGTCTAAAATTATGTCTATCAAACAATATAAAACATAATTTTTCAAAACACACTTCAAAATTATATTTTCTAGTTGAGCGTATCCTTCTTAGCTTTGGATCGCATTAACGGATTTCAAATGTTTGAATTTAAAAGATACCTCGCTAAGTTGGGGTGCATGCTAGAACTGATTTACTTCAACTTTGTATTTTCAATCCTCATACAAAACTTTCCCTGGCTGTTATGTGAACTGAACAATTAGCGATTGGTCAATTTTACATATCATATTAAAGCGGCTAAAAATTATTCATATTTATCTTTATTGCTTTGACTCAAGATGTGAACTAATTTTATTTTTCATCGTTTTAAATGTTTATTTTATAAGCAAGGTAAGAAAAGGTAGCATTGTATGAACGTTTGAGTATAATTTGAACAGAATGAGAACTGATAAAACAAGCATTGTTTTACTACATCCTAACGGTCTTAATTATCCCAAACCTGACTATTTGAAAGTGATTGCTTCACGGCTGATTGCAAACATAATCAAGAACCAAGTTTAATTATCATATACAGTCTAACCTGTGTTTGCGGCCACCTCCGAATAAACGCCACCATGTGAATATAGGCCATTTTAAAAAAAAAACATCACTGATTGTTTAGACCAATCTGGCCTCCGAATAAAGGCGCCTGCCCATAAAGGCTACATTTTGTCTTTCCGAATGGTGGCCTTTATTCACAAGTTTGACTGTACAAAATATTTATTAAGAAACGATGCGTTCACCACGCATAATTTGTTAAACTAAATAAAACAATCAAATCAAGTGTGACCAACACATATACCGTGAAGAAAACTATGAGATATGACTTTACATGGTGTTGTACATTATCATATCCAAAAGTACGTCATTCAAAAATATTTAAGAACGTATTACCTAATACAAAACTGTTTGAATTTATAACAACAGTGGAAACAAACAGCAAATAAATACAAGACACCCCATACTTAAAAGTGAACAAGTCTATGACACAGTTAATATAACTGGAAATTGAAATGACTGAAACAGCCTCATCAATGCTTAAACAGTAGCGATATAAAACGTCGGTTAAACGACTTATAAAATGAAAACATGCTACTAAAATCGTATCCCTTATATCTTATTTTACTGTAAAATCATGCGCTAAGTTTAGTTTCAATGAAAAACCTTCAAACGGAATTTTATTACGTTTGAAATAAGTGGAAATCGAGCGTTATAACTCTACTCTAACGTCCACTAGCAAGCTTTCATGTGTATCACTTTCAAAAAAAAAATTTTGTATTTTGTAAAAAAAGCATCGTGATCTTCGGGCTACCATGACCGAAGATTCAATCAGTATAACACTATACCGAATCTACACTAATAATACTGCACTGTTTCTAATCTGTTTTGATCGCTCGCTCACTAATCATGGCTACCAGTGTACATGGCTTATTTTTTATCATACAAAATGCTGTCATACAAGACATGATAATATTATGCAGGTCTTCAGTCGTTGTAGATGGTCATATTTAGATTTCTTTATCTTTAAAGGAGCGCTGTATAATGATTCTACCGTATGAAGACACTGCGCTGAAGGAATCCTGTCATTCATCTTTTCTGACAAAACAGTGTAATTCTCACCAAACTTAGCTTGTAATAAACTGTTCCGTCTGGTAAGAATCTTAGTTCTCTTGTATCAAACACTACCGGATCCCCGGCCCGTCTCCCTGACTTCTTTGTATCAAAGTAATTTAACGAACTAAATTTTATGAAAACTCATGATTTAGCTACTTAACATCATACGGTAAATGTGATCTTACCTCTTGCATCCTCTAAGCATAGTTAGTTGATGAATAGAAAGATCTCTTTCGTATTTTCTGTTCCATCGAACTATGAACTGAGTATAGTTCAAGGGAGGTAATCATTCCGACAAATACCATGGTTTGTAGAAGTATTGTTTCTCATAAAAACCCGTTTCTTATACATAATTGTTATAAATTATTTGTTTCTGATCTCATATAATTAACAATCTATATATACTCTTTATTTCCATCCTAGAGTGTTTTATACATGGAGTTACATATTAAGACATATTTACACAACATAATACAAAATGGCCTAGACGGAAATAGTATATACAATATACAACTATAGACTATACATAAACACAAAACAATAAAAATATTAAGACAACAATTAAGTTAATTTAAGAAACAGATACAATGTTTAGAACATTAAATCTATGTAACATAGAATTTTTGATAAATTTTGCAACATTAATCATTGTTTTCAACTTAGAACAGGTCATAGATATTAATACAATGTGGAATGTAAACATGCGAAATAAAAACAGTGTGACAAAAATAAGGAAAAATGAAACTTTATAACGAAAATTAGATATGAATGAGGAATAATAATTGATAAATAGAAGGCATGAGTAGTTCCTAAATAAATAACATTGCTGAAACTACATCAAGAATACGTAAAACAAAGTGTTGATAGTTGCAAAAATCTGTGAGTTGTCATTGTAACATGACAGCAATGTAACTATAATAACATATTGATTGACAGATTGGTATGTCGATTGTCAATTAAGCTATTAATTCAAATTTGTGAACGGGAAGAATTATGTACAGTTAAACTTGCGTTTGTGGCGATCTCCGAAAACAGACCACTCTGTGAAAAATGTCATTCTTTGAAAAACCGTCACCGATTATTTAGAACAAAATGACCATAATAAGGCCATCTGTCAATAAAGACCACAGTGTGGATGGCCGCATATGTTGATAAGAGTCCTGGAATCGAAATCTGGGTCTCCTGTAACATAGATACACCACTGGTCGGTGTGATACTGGAAAAGACCGGTGTTATTGCTCCATAGGTATGTGTCTATGTAGCGCGTAAAATTGCACTTTTGAATAACACATAATATTATGTTTGGTATAAATCCCTTTGGTGCGTTTGTCTTCAAGTATAGAATAGTCGCAATCAATAGGCAAACTATCTTTGGTTAACACATTTTTAGCGCGCATAATTTACGCTGGAATAAAAGTTTACGTTTGTCGCTTAGCGCCATCATAGGGAGACAGTCAAGTAGGCTCAAACACATGTCTGATCTAACTGGCAGACCTTGGCACGTTTTGGCGGAGAGTCTCAAGAATCGTTCAGTTTTCGTAGTGTCTGTTGGCGTGAGTGTCGACCACAGCACGACTCCACATAACACGGCTAGTACTGAGATTTGCTGTATAAGGTCTGCGGGGTTATTAGATGGTTGAGGTCACACGGCAAGTTCCGTACAGTCAACACAGAGAATATTGATGATCTCCCCTTTCTTACCCTGGCATTCATGGCCGCGCTACATCTCATAACGGTATTACCATTCCTACGTGTTTTCCCGATATTTTCGATTTTATCTCCTGATTATTTATTTGCACGCATGATTCATGGATTTTGTTGTCAAATATAATGTACGTACATTTGCTCTCATTTAGTGAATATCCCCATCTATTCGCGTAATTTGTAGCTATATTTATTTGTCTTTACAGAGCACTATTGTTCTGTGACACAAGTGTTAAATCGTCGGCTAAGGTTAAGTTATCCGCATTTAGATGTCCAACCTTGCATCCATCACCTGATGTTTCCAGTGTATAAATAGGGGGGTACAACCCAGTTGACAGTATCCTCACCTTGGCGAATCCCCTGACGGACCGAAAATGGCCATGGTAGCACCCAGTTCACATTTACCGTGCTCTATATGCCTGTATATGAATCTATCATATCCCTGAACATCCCCTCCTCCCTGATCCTGTACTAAGAGTTTCATGGACAGTCCATCGTGTATCATATTATCGGAGGCCTCGGAAGTGTCAAACATCGCCACGTGCGTCGCACTCTCGTATTCATGATTTGTCGCAACAGTCTCTTGTAGGTTGACTGATAGCCTAATGGCCCCATATCCTTTTGATACGCAAGCTGTTGGGCATTTTGAAACTGTTTATTGTATATTTTAGACCATTTTTCTAACCTCTGGTGTGTAATTTTCTCGACAGCTGGCAAAAGTATTACTGGTCGGGGACCCAGATATTCAGTCTTTGACTTTCTATCTCTGTATAATGGCACTATGATTCCTAGTTCACAGTCTGCCGGGACGCACAATTACGCATTTTGAATTATGTTATTGAATAGGACACACACAAGTAGTTGATCAATGTTGTTTCCCCGTATATTAAGTGTTCATTCATCTGTTTGTCGTGCTCAGGTACTATGCGTCTTTTTAGGTGCTTTAAGAATCTTTCTAGTTCAAATTTAGTTATTTCTGAAATAAAAATATCATCATCACTAGAGTCATTAGAGCGAAAAAATTCTTCGACAATATATAAATAATTAGGTTCATAAATCTAAAATTGGGTCATTGTAAATACAAAGTTATGTCTAGACATAGTATTATCATGAAAATCCTTTAATCGTCTTATTTGAAGTGTGATTGACGTCAAAACTGAACAGGTAATGCGTGTTTTTAGGTGAGTGAAATCATGAGTTGTCTGCTCTTTTGTAATATAGAAAAAACATTTCTTTAAATTGTATTAACACGTGTATTAACACGTGTATTGTTATTAAATATAGTTTATTGTTATATATTGACGTCAGCAAATAATTGGTCAATTAAATGATTAAATGGCAATGTTAAATTTCTGAAGAAACACACGTAAGTATTTACTTAGTTCAAGAAACACGGGAACACGCGTGAACGTAAGCTCAGTTTCTATGGATATGATTAATGATTTACGTCATGCGATAATTCCTATTACATAATAAAATTAAAATTACGATTGTATTGTAAACAAGGGATTTATGTAATATTTTATCTCTCTGGTTTGTCTGAAAACACTTAATAAAAAACAGCGATATATTATAATTTATTTAGAATCATCGTATAATACTAACTGAAAAGTGAAAAAAAATGGATTCCAAAGTCATGTCACATACGAAATAGCCCATTTTAAACGCAAACTGTCATATCCATAAACCGTCCATCACTGTTTATACTGACAAATATACAAAAAGAATATTGACTTACACACTGATAATTTTCCCTTCTTTTAAATAACTATAAAGAAAATGAATAAATCTGTAACATGGAATTAAAGTTATTTATATTAATGAAAAGGTCAATCATGAAATAAAAACAACCAAGTTGAATTCTTATTCTTAAATTTCTTGTCTTTTGTGCTGTTAAGAATATTCCGAATCGGGATGATGATGATGATAATCCACTATTGGTATTTTCTTAGTCTGTTTCTTGTTGAAACGAAAGAAGCATGATGATAATAATGTCACGGATAATACGCGTTACATCTTGATGTATGACTGAATATTTGTTCGGAAGGGAGACTGAATATTCAAACGTTGAAATTGGTAGTCGTTGCCATCCCTAGTTTTTACAGATGTGATGCAATATGATAATTACAGACAAACCTGTAAACAAAGGCCACCCTTAGGAAAAACAAAATGTGGACTTCATTGACAGGTGGCCTTTATACGGAGGTCAGTTTGTTCTAATTAATCTTTGTCACATGGGTTTAACGCCGTTTTTCAACAATTTTTCATTTATATACGGTGAATTGTTCACCTAATCAGCTTTCCTGGACTGTATACTAACTTAATAACACTTCCACAAGGATCTGCCAAAAATGGAGGAAAATCGACATTTTGTCTAATTTCATAGAATGGTATGACCTGCCGCAGCCGGGATTCGACCCCGTCTCCGGGTTACTAGTCCAGCGCACTAAGCACTAGATCACAGCCGCGGCTTCTAAATAATCAATGATGTTTTTTTTGAAAATATGGCCTTTATTCACAAGGTATCCTTTAATCGGAGGTGGCCGGAAACACAGGTTAGACTGTATTACATAAACAATTGTTAAGATAACTGAAATAGCTATTGAAATCATTTACCGGAAGTTGACACTGGGTTGGATATAGGATAAAATGTGTTTTCAGAAAAAAAGAATATAGTAAAAACTTATTTAGAGATCATTTAACTATCAGCAACACCACATTAAAACAGTCCGCATATTTTCGAACTGGTTTTCAATACTTAATCTATACTTACACCTCAATATTAAGAGCGTTTTCTTTTACAAAGGTGGTCTTTACATCGAGGTTTTGCTCACACAGTTAATTATAGTAAACTGATGATATTTACTTATTATAAAAGAAACAAAAAACGCTCTTAATATTTAGGATCTTACGTTTAGATAGTGAGTGGTAATGTTGTTGCGTCAGTTTGTCGGGGTATCGCTGTATCATCAAAAGTTTATGTTGGGTGAATTCATTTACTTTTGAAATCACGTGAAAAAAGCCGGTGTTTGTTTATATACGTACGGTTGTAATTTTGGAATTTCATTGACGGATCTGTGTGTGTAGTTGTAGTAAATTCAAGTAACAGACGATATATCTTTCAGTCTGATAATTCGTACTATTCTACAGTCAGACTTGAGTTGCCGACCATTTTCGAATAAGAAGAACCAGCCACTTTAAACTTCAGTTGATTCTCGTTGTCTCAAATTCATGATGACCAAATTTTAATGTCAACTACATGTCCTAAGTACGCATTTAATTGCATTCAGTACTCTGTCTGTCTGTCCGTCCGTCCGACCGTCCGTCCGTCCGTCCGTCCGTCCGTCCGTCCGTCTGTCTGTCTGTCTGTCTGTCTGTCTGTCTCTATCCATCCATCCATCCATCCATCCATCCATCTACCTACCCACCCACCCGACCACCTACCTACCTGCCTATCTATCTATGATCACAAAGTTCACAATAAACAAGCAATTAAAAAATATCACTGATCATTCCTCATTTCTTTTTTAAAGGGACAACGTGAAATTCACGTCAATGACAACAACTTAGAAGATTGTTGAATTAAGAAATTGGTATTCACAATATACAGATACGTACATTATCATTGCGTTGCGTATCAGCATAACGCATATTTGGGAAGGGGTAATTTTCTTGGCATGGTGAATTAGCAATGAATAGTTCAACAAGACGGTTGGTTTGATTAACGGGGATCATCTAAAAATTAGTGAAACCGTGCAGTGTTCGAAATCTTTCATTGAAAGCTTCGTTTTAATTACCTTGCAGTCGTAACATATTTGGGTTTTCCTGCTAATATCATGTTTGTTTCTTTTAAACACACATCTTTTGTGCTTGAGGAGAACAGTTTACTTGAACAATACTGCGAGTAAAAGTGCTTTTGGTCCAAATGGAAACGGTAGTATATTATACTGTACAATACTTGTTAATTATTGAATGACCCTCATATTCATAATACTGAGCTTAATGTGTACACGAGCGGCTGAACTATCCCAGTGTATATTCATATACTCAAAATCTAAATATCTAAACTCAATATATAATAAACAAGGGAGGTAAATATTAACAATAAAAATGTTGAGACATTTGACTATTCACATGGTTAATGTGTTGCTGTTTAGTTGCAGACGATATGTCCGTTTGTACAAATCAATTTCTTAACAAATAATGGTGATAACTAAAATATTCATGCAAACAAAGCCGCATTGTTACATTCCAATCTAGTTACAAACAGTACATGAAATGTATACAGTAAAACCTTAACGATGATACCATCCCGGGACCAGAAAATCGGCGTCATAATGAGGTGGTCTCGTTTATCAAGTTGAATTATATCGGAGTTATTGGAAGCCGGTCCGAAAATAAGTGGTCGTTATAACAAGGCGATCGTAACATGGTTGTGGTCGTATATTTGAGGTTAGGTATTAATCCTAAACCAGTAAGACCGGCATAAAATAATAAGTAGGTTCTGGTACCATGGTGAAGAAATTTATATTTTTTTATTATTTACATAAGTCTCATAGATGTAACACTATAATTTAGAATTATGTTGACCGTACTTGTGCTACGTAAAATTGGTACTACGTAAATGAGGATCACAAAAAGTAGTTCTGTAGTTTTCCTTAAGTCGTGGACTTTCCTTGAGTTGTAGGTAAGCGAAACACGTGAGTTTCTAAGAAAGGAAATATCGCACTCCCAAACGATCTGTCCGGAAGCTTGTCGAGAACGTCATGCTCACGATACAGCGACAAGATGCGTCTGAAACGGGTGTTTATCGGCACAGACTTTGAAAGGTCGATATTTCTTTACATATTTTCTCTATAAGTGGTTGTTATCAGGACAGAACAGAACAAACAAGTTACTTCGACTTAAGCATAACAGCTCATCGTCATAAAATATACATATATACTAACAATTATATGTGTTAAATAGATTACTTATTTAACGTTATGTGTGGTGAATTAACTAATCAATGAATACATGTAACAATTTAATACATTTAACACAAATTGAAAAGAACTGTAAAATAAATCATATTTAGCGAAGTAAAGTGAGAATATCAGTGTTAACATATCAGCATACCGATACAAACATTAAGCACATTATACTAGTTTGTCTATTCCATAGAGTAAAAGCAAAATAAAAGTACATGTAAATACAAAAATACAGAATTCATTAAGAACAGACTTTTTTGTTTCATTTAACAAGTTAAGTTTAACCCTTAACCCTAACCTAACCATAACCCTACACTGCTACTATTTTACAGTGTTACGTGCCAAATATATTAACAGTTTCCTGTAAAATCGCGTTAAAGACATTATTTTTGAGGCTGTTTTGTATTACGCGATTACGAACTAGTTTAACCACCTGATTTTGACTTGAATGCACATGATATTTGTTTTTTTTGGGGGGGGGGTGTAGACATGCCATGCCATGAATTGCAAAATGAAACTATTTCGCACTAGTTTCTCAGTCGGAAGCTTACAGGAGGCTGCGGTATGTAGTGAGAATTTCCATTAAATTGTAAAATTTGAACTATTTCTGCGCTATTTTCTCAGTCGGAAGGTTACATGAAGCTTCGGTACGTAGTGAAGTATGTATTTCCAGAGAGAATGTTGAAAATCGCCTACTTTATTATTCGTTCGAACAACAAAAATAATTCTTGACAACTTAATAACACTATATCGGGGTGAGAAAAATACAATGAACGATTTATGTGTGAGACTGGTATTTTTATCAATTTACGGTGAACCTCTCATAATACGGATAGTTAAGGTCATATATAAAATGTTCCTTACACTAGGGTGTCCTTAATAATTACCTCTGATTTGAGAACAAAAAGCATGGATATCGAGTAGTTTTATTCATAATAAATTATTGGTTTATCGTCCAACTTGGCCTAAAGTACCTGATTGTTGAAAGGCCCCCTAGCATGTTTTTTTTTTTTATTTCGAATCAGTAATTAAGTTAAAGAGCAATTTACACGTATATTGTATTTAGGGGCTAGTTTAAGTATTGAGTGACCAAGTTTGTTCTTCGTGTAGATGCTCTCTAATTGCAAGTGACACTGTTGTTTGTGATTTATTTACACTGTTGTTCATCAGGCAACAGTTGTAGTATGTTGTATCAACAAAACCGGAATCAAACGTCAAAATAATACCGTCAAACTACACCTGTATGATTTAACAGAGGCCAGAGTTGGTAATCAACTTGACATAATACAGTTAACCATTTGTTTGCGAGCACCTCCGAATAAAGACCAGCATGTGAATAAAGGTCATACTTTAAAAGACTGTCACTGATTATTTAAAACAAATTGACCACAAGGGTAGCCTTTGTTCACAGGTTTGATTGTACATACATGTAGTATTTTGTATCTGATGATAAGAGAATTAATCGACTATTAAATGGATAGAGGAGATTGATTCCAATAAAAAATATTTTGAAAAATCGTCAATGATTATATAAAACAAATTGACCTCCAAATAAAGTCCATCTGTAAATAAAGACCACATTTTGCCTTTCCCAATGGTGGCCTTTGTTCACAGGTTTGACTGTACGTCGATTCCCCACAAATACTAAGTGTTTAGAGTTGAACAACAAAAAATAGCTCAAGCATTACTTCGTTAACTGGAAGTCGGACAGTTAGCTATTTATAATAAACACATAGTTACAGTCAGTGTATAAACTTCATACTAACAACTAAGAAACACATACTAATATAACCACGTGTATTTCAGGCTAAATCACGCTCACATGCTAAAGTATCTATGACACATATAATTTCAAATACCTGCCCAAAATGATATTTTTCAATGGTATATTTCAATCTTTCATTCATTAATGATTTACATTCACTTTTGGATCATTGTTAGTCTTGCCACAAGCTTCTTGGACATTTTCTTAATGCCTTTAAATACCAGTATTTCGGGGGCTTCAGAATGCTCCGGTACCCCTGGACCCCCATAAAGTACCCACCAGGGGTTCTGTGCCCCCCTGTACCCAAGCTTTAAAAAGTCAAACGCCTGGAATTTCCTGTCCCTTGGCAACTTTGCTCATGAAGTACAAAACAAACAATTTTAAATAAAGTGGTAGGTTCACTCAGACCCTGTATTGGTATACCTTAATATTCTGATATAACAAAGGTTTGAATGTTTCTTAAATAAAATTAAGTTCAAAAGTTGTCTGAAATAAGTACTGTTGTCATAGCAACGAAATAAATTCCCCTCCACAAACAAGAAAAACTCGATATTTTGTTTGTTTTAGGTTATGTTTTCTTTTTGTTTTTTTTTAAATGACTTATTGTCATCGGGATTTAACGCCATTTTTCAACAATATTTCAGTTATATACGGCAACCGGTTCACCTAACCAGTTTTCCTGGACTGTATACTAGCCAGTACTAACTTACCCTTCCATAAGGAGCCGGCAACTTCTCCACATATGGAGGAAAATCGACATTTTTGTCAATTTTTCATAGAAGGGTATGACCTGCCGCGACCGGGATTCTAACCCGGATCTCCGGGTTACAAGTCCAGCACGGTAACCACTGGACGACGACCACGGCCGATTAATTTTATAAAGTCCTTATGATAATAAATGGTGACTATTGTGATTAAATATTTTTATCCCGTGGTTGCTATGGAAACGTGGATGTCCTGCTACTGCGAAAAATTTAGGGTTGCTACTTGTTTATACTGTAGAAACTACGCCTCTGTTTGACAAAATCTCTGCAGCAAAATAAATAATCTACTTAAAACAAGATTGTGTTCAAATCACCAACCTGACTTTAAAAGGTGACTTCACTAACGTACCCCCTTTATCAGAAGTAACTTGGTCGAATGTTTAAAACAAATAAATATGTTATTAGGTTTCTGTCGTCCAGTGTAAACTGAAAAAATACATAATCAACATTTGATTATCCCTGATACTTCAAAAACTTGACTCATAACACTTTGATAAACAAAAACCTTGCCTCAACATTCACTACACGTCGTCGTTCTCGTTTATCATAGTTAAAAATGAATTTGAAATATGAAGTCCCACACCCGACACATTTATATTTTGTATATACGTAGGATATATAGAGACTTATGACTTGTCTAAGTTTCGTGGTGTCTCATCACTTTATTAACATTTATGTTGAAGCATTATTTTTGTGTACATTATTAACACATCTACTGTTACAGTGATTATCTTGTATATAATGTACGGAGTTTGTGATTTTTGAAGTGTGTGTAGGTTACGTATTAGTTTAATGTTTTGTGAAGAGACTCAGTAGTTTTGTAGCTAACTTCACTGATTACTACTCTGAAGGCATTGGTTAACTGGACTTAAACTTGATATTTCATAATTTCATTTCTGTAAGGATTGTAGTATTTATTCTTGTTTATTTACATGAAATCTGTCTTTTATCCCAGTAAATATGAATAAATGAAGAATATTACCTGCTTTCAGATTCTTGATGAAGATTGTGTAAAGATAAACACAGTATTAAAATATACACAGATAAATAAAGGTGCTTTAGAATGGTTTACTAGTAAGAATTATTAAACGAATAACGTTAAGTTTCTCAGGTTCGTGAAATGTACAATACTAGTCATAATAAATTCTGGCTCTGCTTGGTGCTAAGTTATGTTCACTTACGTTCAAGAACAGGTTTCAAGAAACTAAATTGTGAGTGATATTTTATGTCAGTGAGTTCAAGCAAAGTTTAAAAATTGTATGAAGTTCCTGCGCCTTCTTTTGTCTATCCGTTTATGAGCACTGGTATTCATTACTGTTTTACTGATATTCATCATGTATATACAACAATTATTATATTTGCTATCAATTACTTTAACTTGTTTGTTTCCTTAGTGTTTTGAAGCCACATCAAGACTATAATAGTTTTTCAGTTTTACAAAACCTTTCAAAAAAAATTGCAGCTAGGATGTTGCCATGAACATTTTTCATAAAGATTTTAAAGAGTGTAATTCTACATGCATGAATTGTGTAATGCAGCGCAAGTATAGATGATGAAAGTTATAAATCTTTCACTAATGTGATGTTTAATGTTTTAATTATTCACTATATTAATTTCAAACGTGTGATTTTTAGCGACTAATTCTTTATGATAGTTCAGTATGTTATGTATAACGTATTTGATGTTTCATGTAATAAATGTAATACATAAATCTAATTGATGAGTGCTTTCAGTGTTAGTTCTTTGTACTTTGTTTGTCTTTTTAAACCTTTTCAAATCTTAAATGCATCAAATAACCTGTGATGAAAATTGTAATACATTTTGAAAGTTTTTATCACCAGTTAAAAAAATGTCATTTTTGTATGCTTTCATTATACAATTTCTATTTTTGTTTCCATAGCAACTTCTTTTTTTGCACTATTGATATGGATGTTTGCTTTGAAATTATTACGTTTTTTCAAAAAATATCACTTATTTTTATTATTTCATTTTAGTTACTGAAATCAATATAAACAAAATAAATGGTATTGATACCTCAATTTTTATATTTTTGCTTTCTCTTTCTGTTACCATAGCAACAACGGTTTGATTAAAATGTTTAAAACTGTTTGATTTAGTGTATTATGTTTATGAAGCATGGTTCATAAAATTCTAACACAATTTCATAAAAAATGAGTTTGGGCAACTAAATCACATGCTAATTCTTGTATACGACTATATAAGTAAAGGGAGATAACTCGAGTAGCTTTACTGACACAGGACCCAAATGCAAGTCTCAGATTTGGTACTATTGTGCGTGTGAATGATGTTTCGTGTTAAGCGGTAAATATAATACGATAGAGACATGTAATATCAATAGTTCAATGAATACAAATTAATAAATTCTAAATACGAGTATGACATTTATTTAATGTATTTTATAAATATCATAACACAGACAGAATGTTTAATATACGGAGCACAAAACATTCATCTTTTACGAGATAAAGGGCAAGAAGTTACATTCCAGTTTCGTACATAAAGACTTGCAATGAACACATTACATTAATTAAGATTGTTATTTATAACATACTGGTTGACGTTTAATGAAGTTATAACAGTTTCCTGCTTTGGGATGTTTGAAATATCTAAAAAATATATGCATTAATAATTGTTACTTTACATTTTAATAGATACATGCACATATGAAAATAATGTTATATGTATTTTTTAAAAAAGAGCTACTTCCTACACATATGTAGTTATTGTATGGTTGATTTAACAATGTATGATTACTTGTATTGTTGTTGCTAAGCAACCAAACTTTATTAACTTTTGTTCCGGTAGCTGTGATCTCTACAAAAACTTTTTTCATACATTTAATAATACCCGTTACCCCAGTTACCTCCATTGACGTAATACAGACCAATGTGCGTCATGCAATCGTGAAAACTCGAGAAAGATAGTGAACTCATATTAAACGTAAAATACTTTAACAATAGACGGATTAAAGGATTATAATTAATGTATTATTTAATTTTATGACATTGAAAAAAAAATATCTCTAAGACGTCATAGATATCAATGTGCGTCACGACATGAGCAAAAAGTGAGTTTGTTTGTCGCAACTAATGTTTTGACTATAGATAGATTAAAAAGTGAAAATTCATTTTTTCATTGTACTGAAAAATGAGTTACTCAAATTAACTCTTATGACGTCAAACAGACATACTTTATCATATGGTTGTTTTAGGTACGTAAATACGAGAAAAAGGAGAGTTCGATAATTATGTCTGATTTAATAAAAGATAGATTATAAATACATAAATGAATATGTAAACACAAATGGAGCTTTTTTCTACATAATTTTGCTCGAGAAATTTTATAAGCTGCTGTAGGAAATATGGCTCATTTTGTAACAACGTTTATGTTCACCTTATTTGCTTCTGTGTTAAGAATATTCATATACGCCATAGTTATGGAGTATTATTTGGCTGAAGTCAAAAAATACTTTGTTTGTCCTTTTGTGTCAGTTCGTCGTGATAATGGCTATTTATTTTTCGATCAGAATCGATGAAGAACGAATGTATTTTAAAAATCAAATCTTCAAAAACTGAATGATATTTTCACTTTTACGCCGTTTTTCAACAATATTTCAGTTATATACAGTGGCCGGTTCACTGAAGCAGTTTTCCCAGACTGTAAACTAACTAGTACTAACTAACCCTTCCACAAGGAGCCGGCAACTTCTCCACATATGAAGGAAAATCGACAATTTTGTCAAATTTACATGGAAGGGTATAACCCGCCGCTATCAGGATTCGAACCCGGATCTCCGGGTTACAAGTCCAGTGCACTAACCACTGGACCACGGCCGCAGCCTGGTATATGACCTATACTTAGAACGAATTGAGTCAAGAAAGTTAGCACAGTTTTGTGTAAGTTCATATTCACTGATACAGACTATATCAACATCATATTGATCTAAAAACTTCGACACTGATGTCACTGAGTACATTATTTCTCTTACATTCCATGTAAATACATTCACATTGTTGGAGTCATGTCTATGAATTTCAGAATTACTCATTTCAATACTGACATATGAACTATAAGCAACAATAAAACAGGTATGAAGCTTAGGGGGAATTGATTAGTCAACATTTTCATATTGACGCTTAATCATTGCATCGTTAGTATATAATAATGTATCCCAAGCGGCCTCAGAATACCATCTGTGACATTACATTTTCCTTTGTTACTACTACATGACTGTCTGACTGATAGAGAGTAGGTTTTGCACCAAGGTTGCCTCTATTCGTATCAATCATTTTAGCTGCCACTGGTTTTTGCTTTTAAGGAATTCCAGTCGGTCATCTCTGTTGGAATAGGATACAATACCATCAATGTAACACCGGCGAGTACGTCGAGAAGGCACGTTTTTGTAGATCGGTTCATTAGTATAGTTAGAGTTACCTATCGTTAAAAATACTAATTTTATCAGCGGATACTGGTGTATTAAATTGTAGTAAATAGAGTAGTTTGTATGGACTACATATAAATTATTTTACAGTATAAGACCAGCTTTGAAGCCATTACAACGGTGTAGTCAGGGAAAATAGTAAGCACGCGCACCGAATGTGCAAGTGGGGAATGTACGAGAGGGGACCTCCCAGAAAATTTTGATAATTATGCAGAACGTCTGAAAGTGCATTCTGAGCCCATACAGAGGCGCTTTCTATCCGAGTTTTGTGTCTCCTGAAGACAAAATGGCGCCTTTAATCTTTATTTTACTTCTGTATGCCGATGACTCCAAATGTTACCAGCCACGCTAAAAGGATCCTTCAGGGTGAAAAAAATGAGTCCTTTGCTGTAAATTGTACCTATATATATGTAATGTCTGGAGAAAACATGTTTTTTTCGAAATATGTTATGTTTTCCCGGTGGAAAGTTATATTTTCATTACCCCACCCACATTCATAAGCTGGAAAAATTACAACATAACTATATATGATATTTTCCGGTATGATTTGAATATATTTGTGCTTTGTGGTACACTACCATTACTGATTACATTAAACAATTCATGATGTCACGATTTAGGTGGGAAAATCATAAAGAAACTGAATTACGTGTGATAGAGAGTACTGCTTAAATTGTCAGATATAAAATCCAACATCATTACAAATATACATATTATAATATCAAGTATAAAGGCACTGACAAGAATATTTTGTCATAATCTTAATCACACATTTAAGCAAATCATATAATTAAAACAATCAATTCAGTTATAAAAACATTAGACATAATGGTTACTACGGCCACAGAATCATATTCAGCACATGTTTATAGTTAGTCTATTTTAGTCTATTTTGTAGCCTTTTGCTTCATTTCCTTTGAGCTGTCACTATCAGCTAACCTTTTTCTTTGTGAAACGGCACAGAGTTCAGATTTCATTCCTACTGGTTTAGGATCTGACAGTTTCGGGCATGTGGAGTCCATGTAACGTTCATCACAATGTCTGCTAAGATTTTCATACAAATACCAGGATCTCTCCGCTGATAAATCAGGAGGTAGAATGACCTGTGGATATAAATACCAGGATCTCTCCGCTGATAAATCAGGAGGTAGAATGACCTGTGGATATAAATACCACGATCTCTCCGCTGATAAGCCAGGAGGTAGAATTATCTGTGGATATAAATACCACGATCTCTCCGCTGATAAGCCAGGAGGTAGAATGACCTGTGGATACAAATACCACGATCTCTCCACTGATAAGCCAGGAGGTAGAATGACCTGTGGATATAAATACCACGATCTCTCCGCTGATAAGCCAGGAGGTAGAATGACCTGTGGATATATTGTTGGGTCAGGTAATTCCTGGTCAGCTTTTTGAAGCAAACCTCAGCGGATGATGGATACACTCTGAGATACACTGAGCCCGGGTTTATATGTGTAAATCTAAAATGATGGCACTGACTCAGTTCAGGAATAACTTTAAAACAACCACTGACATACTGCTTCCAGCTGTATAATTTAACCATAATCTCATTGGTTGACCAGTTTTTGATCATCTGAGGAACATTTGTGTCTTTTGTTTTTGATGATTTAACAATGTTTGCTAACTTAGCCATTGAATAAACTAAACTTCTATATTTCGTTTTTACTAAAACAAAACACCAATCCGGACCAAAACGAGTCTAGTAGGCCAACATAAACGATATTTCAATGTCATCATTTAATCCATTTATCACTCCCCAACACATGTACTCCATCAAATAGTTGTTCTTATTTTGTCCATCACAATCGTCACAATGAAAATTTAGCTTTCTGCTTGGATTAACGTGATTTGATAATAAATGATTTAAGTAACTGATGTCTCATTAGCACCCTTACCAGTCAGGTCACTTTCATCAATTAGATAGTTGAGTTTTTGGGGTAGATGTTCAACACAGACACCAAAGATTGAGCATTTTCTGGGAGTTTTAAAGTAAATTGGTCCTACTTGTTGTGTAGAATATATATATATTAAGGAACTGTTTTCTATTACATGGGAAATTCCTTAACGAATCAAACCAATTTGTCGGTAAGTGCTGAAAGCTGTTAGTGTTCTATTGATTAAGTGTAAACAATGTGTTAAATGTCAACTGTTTGATTCATTTATAGGATCCATTTTAAGTTACAAATGTGAGAGGTTAAACTGAAAGTTAAATCGCACAGTTGGAAAAATCATGCTTTGTTGAAGGGAGGTTGTTGCTCAATTGGTGAATACTCATATTATTATGTAAGGACTAGTGTTATGAAGCTTTTTTTTGGAAAAACAAAAAAATCATTTTGACCATTAATATATCTTTAATTAACAGAGAACCATCACAACATAACAAAACGTTTATTTCATAACATTTTAAACATTTATTAAAAGGATGAAATGATAAAAGAAAGAAAGAAAGAAAGAAAGAAAAAAAGGAAGAAAGAAAGACAGAAAGAAACTAAGACAGAAAGAACGAAAGAAAGAAAGAAAGAAAGAAAAAAAGGAAGAAAGAAAGACAGACAGAAACTAAGAAAGAAAGACAGAAAGAAGGAAGGAAAGAAACAAGCAAACCAACCAACCAACAAACTAAAAACATGAATTAAAAAAGAGAATTTAAACTGTCTCTTGTTCAGTATAATAAAATTACTACAGTCTACAGCTTGTTACACTTAACCCTGGTAAATACAAAACAAATTAACTTCCCAATAAATGTACCCAAAGCTGAGCTACTTCAGCTCTAGGGTCCTCTAGGAGTGGAAAACTGCTCAGTGTAGAACAAAATATCATTCTGTCTACATCCAGGTACATCAAAATATCATTCTGTCTACATCCAGGTACATCAAAATATCATTCTGTCCACATCCAGGTACATCAAAATATCATTCTGTCTACATCCAGGTACATCAAAATATCATTCTGTCTACACCCAGGTACAACAAAATATCATTCTGTCTACATCCAGGTACAACAAAATATCATTCTGTCGAAATACAAATATTGTGTATAAGCTTGAAAAAAAAACAAGACAAGATTAGTGTATTCTCACATATAACTATCAGATAAAGTAACTCCCTGAAGCACACCAAAGTAAAATTATGCAAAAACTCTCAACATTACCAGTATTTAAGTGTCACAATGTCCCAGTGTTACAGTAGTATCATAGCACCTCTAATTCCATATTGTAAAATAGTAGATCAACTCTTAGTAACATAACACAAATCTAAATGAATGAACAAATGGATAAATGAATAATATTTACATTACCCACCCATAAAACACTCCAGTAAAGAATCTACAATGCATACATACTATCACATCTAGTTTACTGTTGCTCTGTCTGGGGAAATACCGGTCTTACAGACAGACTTATAAAATTTCAAAAACGTGCAGCAAGAATTATCCTTGATAAGGACTTTCATACTCCTTTGAGTGAACTTTTTTAAATCTAGACTGGATGACAATTACTGACTGAATTAAATACAACATATCTGTATCAGTTCTATATACAGTATCTATGTAAATAAATTGTCTGTGAGAGTACAAGCCCAAATAACTCAATTGGTAGAGCAGCTGACTTGTAAGCAAAAGGTCACGGGTTTGAGCCTCTTATTATATATCTATGTTAATAAATAAATCCCTAAATAATTTGTGTCCAACCTATTTCATGAATAAATTAGACTTTACTAGGAAGTCTCTCGATTATTCTGGACTTACTGTTTAGAACTCTCTGCCTGAAGATAAACATAATGCCCAAAGTTTAGGTGCCTTCAAAAGCAAATATAATTATTTCTTATGGAAAACTCATGTGCAATATCAAGCAGTGTCTTAATCATTAATAAAATAAAACAATAACAGGTACAACAAAGTTAAAATATACACACACATATCTGAAGTACATAAAAACTGAGTGTCAGAAACTACAGCTAGTCAAGTAATATGCTTAAAATATTAATTCATGTTCCATGTCATATTTGGGTGTAATAAACTATTTGTTAGCAATGTCTGCTTTTTCCTCTTTTCATTAAATTGTTCAAATAGGTACCCTTATCTGGCGGGCTCGATTCTGGGCTGTCCTAGTTCATTCAGCATAGCTGAAAAGTCAATCACTGGATTTTTTGTCACAAATTGTACTTTACAGCTGGAGAATCTAATTCTGTTTTGCATGTCACTACACCTAGCTCAGAACTGTCAAATGAAAACTCCTAATACTAAGATCGATACTTCAGTGACTTAAAGTACAGTTGAAGAAACTGCCTCCAATCAAAGAACTGTACATCTAGTCTCTCCTTCATGTTATTAAATTTCCTTTTTGGTTTCTTAAGTTTAGCATCACCTGAAAATACAACATGATAACTTTAGTTTGTTTGTTTATTGGTGTTTTATGGTGCATCAGCATGTAATGGTCATGTAGTGAGCATCAAAATGAAAAGGATAACAATGATAAGTTATAATGTAAAAATGAGATAATGCAAAAATGTGATAATGTAAAAATAAGATAATGTAAACATAAGATAATGTAAAAATCAGATAATGTAAAAAATGAGAATGAAGGAGATATGAATTATCTAAAAATTGGATTGTTGCAACAATAAGAATGTGTAATAGTTTATAATGTTGAAAGGAGTGGATAAAAAATTGTCACAGTTTATTGCAAAGTCTGATATACTTCAAGTAGTTGATAATTGTTTCAGATGAAACAGTTTTGAAAAGGGTGTTAGTTAAATGAGAATGGCCAATTCAGCATCTAGATAATATTACCTCCTCTCAATGAATGGACCCATAAGAGGGGTGCCCTTTCGCTGAGGGTTGGCTTGACTGAGTGAAGTTTACTGTTAATGTCAGCATGGGATAATAATTTTAGTGGTGTTGCATTAATACTTTTATATGATATAATTGAGAACTTACAAGTATGTCTGCTTGAGGTCATGGATTGTAACCAGTAAAATCAAAATTTGTACAAACGGATACCTACTTCATGAAAAAATGAGAATTTAGCTAAAATATGGTGATTCCGAATGGATAAACATCCAATGAAAGTTTATTACTGAAATTGACTCACTGTCTGTCTCAGCACTTGATGCCCTACATATGACTTCAGATTTTTCTGTTGGTGACACTGGTTTAGCTGCAAGAGATAAATAACTACAAGTTTCTAACCTGCATACAATGATTATGAAGTTTTGGTTCAACTGAGTAAAACTGTATTTAACATAAATTCTTATTTATGCTGTAAATTAAACTATAAAAATATAGATTCTGGTTCATATGATTTCGTTTCATTCAACCTTTGCTTACATCCAATTTATTACTCTGATAATTATCATTACTGGTAAGTTGAGCCAATTTCTGCTGTTTTGATAATGACAAAGTGTTGTTTACTTAGTAACATATGAGTGGACTGCAGAATTATTTGCATGAATATTTTGTCAAATAATTAATGTTAATTTATCAACTTACATAGAGGAATTAAGTTTTTGCTTTCCATGAAAATACTTCTATCAAATTTGGACAAAGTAACATGATAGTTTATCCTCTACACATTGATATCAATTAGTTTTGCATTATGTGAGTTTCAGTACAAGGTTATAAATTCTTGACACAAACACATCTTGTAGAGTTTTCTCCTAATTGAATATGTTTTTTTTTGTTACAGCAAATTCAAACATTACAGTCTTTGACAATCAACTATAGGTGACTTTGAGTAGATGTAATATACAGTTTTAATGTAGAGATGGAACATACAGTTAAAATGTACAGATGGAACATACAGTTATAATGTACAGATATAACATACAGTTGTAATATACAGATATAACATACAGTTGTAATGTACAGATATAACATACAGATATAATGTACAGATATAACATACCATTATTATATACAGATATAACACACAGATATAATATACAGATATAACATACAGATATAATGTACAGATATAACATACAGTTATGATATACAGATATAAATATAACATACAGTTATAATGTACAGATGGAACATACAGATATAATGTACAGATTTAACAGGTAGATGTTATGTACAGATATCTTTTGGTATAGTCACCTCACACATTACAATTTTTCTAGCCTGGTAAAGTGTTAATTTTGATGTATTCCTTACATGTATTCAAAAATTGATAAACAAAATGTATTTTAAATGATATGTTTGTGAACCCATTAAACTGACTTATTGTAATTTTATACCATTTTGCTTATATATTCAGAATTGAATCAATCATAACATCTAGTGTATTGAAGACAGTGATAACATTATGAGAAGGTCATGTGTTAAAATCAATTCTCAACGAATGCATGAAATCAAAAGCATCAATGTCAGATTCAGGAACATTAACAAGTATGACAAATGAATATTTTATTTCAAATATTATATGATGTACTCACTTTGTTCTGAGGTAATCAAAATCTCAAAGTCATTCTCATGTAATAGGAGGCAGAAAATAAAGTTCTCAATGTGGGGCTCGAACCCGTGACCTTCTACTTGCAAGTCAGCTGTTCTACCAACTTAGCTAATCAAGCAGACGGGCATACAAACTACTACAAACACATATATACAACACTGTTACACTCAGCATTGTCTGTACAAGCTGAAAGAAACATTTTAATAAGAATAATTTTTTAGGAAAGATTTACTTTTCACTTACATATTAATCCTATACACATGTAATTAAAACAAAAGATATATGTGAAAATTCATCAACTTGGAGATAACATTTATGTTTGACAATGTTCAGATATAATAACCGAGTGTTTGTTTCTCCTGCATGATGAATGAACTGATGATAACCATAAATGTTAACAATACTAAGATTATTGTCTAGATCATCATTAAAAAACTTTATACAAAATGTAATAAATAGCAGGTGATTTATCAGTGTTCAGGTGTTAAAGGTTCTACATTAACTATTGGTAACTGTTATACAATGAGAAAGGTTATTTCATAAAACACAACTTACTATCAGTGTCAAACCCTGTGGTTATGCCAGAGACACTTGGTCTTTCAGCTACTAGGCAGTGGAGTCTGCTCTGCTGGTGTACACTTTGGAGCCATAGAATCACCACCAGTCTTATATCTGTTTGATCTTGCCAGATCGAGTTTTGTCTTGGCTGAAGAAGGAACATTACACAATTATACAATCAATCCTCATGACATTACGTGCAATTCACAATTATGTAAACAGAAACAAGTTAATTCCACTGTACTGGTATGATTAATTTGTCTTCAACAATATCTGTTATCCAGGTGAAAATCGCAGACTGTTAGTACAAAACTTAGTACAATTAACAAAACTAGCTAATGGATTAAACTGAATTGTTGCTTACGGAATTAGGAAATGACAGGTATCATGTTAAAAGACTGCCAGTTTCATCCTAAGTTACCCATTCATATATAGTAGCAAGTAATTATTGATAATAGTCAGGTGTTCAAGAGAGTACCTGTAAGGTAATACCACAATATACACTGACAACTTAGAGTACCTGTAAGGTAATACTGCAATATACACTGACAACTTAGAGTACCTGTAAGGTAATACCACAATATACACTGACAACTTAGAGTACCTGTAAGGTAATACTGCAATATACACTGACAACTTAGAGTACCTGTAAGGTAATACCACAATATACACTGACAACTTAGAGTACCTGTAAGGTAATACCACAATATACACTGACAACTTAGAGTACCTGTAAGGTAATACCACAATATACACTGACAACTTAGAGAACCTGTTACATTGTCAGGTGTTCAAGAGAGTACCTGTAAGGTAATACCACAATATACACTGACAACTTAGAGTACCTGTAAGGGAATACCACAATATACACTGACAACTTAGAGAACCTGTTACATTGTCAGGTGTTCAAGAGAGTACCTGTAAGGTAATACCACAATATACACTGACAACTTAGAGAACCCTTTACATTGTCATATCATTCCCAGACAACATACTTCTTTACAAATATCAATACAGCATAATGACTTAAACATGAACTGAAATATATACAGTACTACTCTCGATGTTGCTAAATTTCTTTTTGACTGGAAACATCTTACTTGGAACGGACAAATTGACTTGAAAATATAAATTTATACGTTCTATATGTGCCAGCCACAAATGTTATGTGTACAATTAATTAATACAATCTGATCATTCCGCAGCAAAAAAACATGATCAAAACATGTTTGAACATATTTATAACATGTTTAAACATGATCTTGGATCATGTTTAATCATGTTTCAACCATGATATGAACATATTTAAACATGTCTAAACATGTGCGTTAAATGGCACCATGGTCAAAACATGATCAATTATGATCATCAATGATGATCAATGATCATGTTTTTGCCACTGAAATTAACATGTTTGAACATCTTTAAAACATGTTTAACTCATGCTCAGTCACATGAAAATATACATTTGAAACATTTTCAAACATGTTAGATCATGTGTTTTTTTTCTCTAAGAATATATTTTAACATTTCCAAACATGTCTGTTCAATGGATGTATGGTTGAACATGATCAAATATGAAAATAACATGGCTTAAAGTTGAAAATTTTTAAATCTGGAAATCACTTATGATAATAACACAATGAAAACACTGAAAATTAGTCAATTCAAATCACTAAAAATCGGGAATATTCCAAAAACTTTCACCTATGTGAAATTAAAGCAAACATGATGCCAATAAAATGTTTTGTTTACTTATTCAGCAGTTTCTTGGCAATTTTCCTTTTCACTGCTTGTGCTTTAAGGACTATCTCCTTGTCTGGAACCTCAAAATACTTTTTCACTAGCTTTTGCATCAAACTAAACTTAGAAATGTCCAATGTTGCTTTTGCTGGTGTATCTTTGCCTTTTTTCCTGTGGCACTATGCATGTTGATCTCTTCATCTGTGAATTATTGTGTCAATCCTACTTCTACTGCATCAAAGGCATTATTTTGATTCTTTATGAAGATTTCAAGGTTGCTTTCCTCTTCAGTTACAGCTAAAGTTTGTAAGTCTATCTTTTTAATAAAACATCTGAATTCCGATTTTCTTACATAGTTGTCTAGAATGCTCTCCAAAACTGTGACATTGTTACACATCTAAAAATACATAACATATCATTATGCAAGATACTAATTCTTAATAATAATGGTCTTAAATGGATCTAAATGAAACTTAAGTTCTGTTATTGAACTTGGCTTTAGCAAGCGTATTTTTAATGTTCAGTAGTATGATTTGTTGTTACTCAACCCCCACTGACAATATGCCACTCCAGAAGTTACAAGATTTTAATGACCTTAATTCATAAGTGATATAAACTACTAATCAAGGGCTTAAAGATCTGTCTATAAAATTATTTTCAAGTTTATTGGCACTCTTTATGAACACTCATAGAAAGTCACTGAAGGAACAATTCTATCAAATTGTAAAATAACCACGAACTCCGCAATGGGACTTTTATTTTTTGCCTCTTATTTCACTTGTGTTAAGTTACTAGGAAACTTCAAGTTCAAGTATGGTTTACCTTGTTTAACTGAGAACTTCAGCAATGGCTCTAGCAGACACCTGCTGCAACTCTTCCTGAAAAAGCAACAAAACTGTATCTTTAATCAAACAACAATCCATTATAAGCAGGACAGTTTCAAATCATTCCATGAATGGAACTTAATTTCAAGATCTGTTTGGCATCAAACTTATTTTTTATTATCTAATCCTTCTGCCATCACTAAACAGTCACCAGAAAAATACTGCTAGCTTTTATATCAGACGAATTTTGAATTAAAATTATACAGCATTTGCGCGGCAGAGATGATCAGGTAGATCTATGCATGTTTGATATCAGATGACGTCATTCTGCGCGTACTAAGATCTATTTTTAGAACAAACCACGTCTTATGACATTCTTAGCATATATACGATATACTAATCTGTAGAGTATTATATTTTTTTAATTTGATTTGTTTTCAGTACTTTATCAATGGTTTGTTTCCCATCACATGCCGACTGCATGTAGTTCAAGGTCCAACACATTGTTCCAGATCGCGAAATCGTATGACAAAATTTATACGCACTTGAAAAAAAGCTTTAATTAATAATGCTATTTAATACTTCAACGCTTCTAATTGTAGTCGTTATTCAATAAAAGAAAACAGTTACAAGACGATTAATAAAGCGTAATTTCACTTACTTTTGGTGGAAAATAATTGTCTGCATGAGACCGCGCTTTCTAACCGGAAGCAGTGTAAGTAGCAGCTAGTAACTTCCTGCTTATATCGCCATCGTCGTGTTGAATAGCCCATTTCGTTTTAATTTGATGCAACCAAAGTGGCACGATTTATTTGTCAGTTAAAAACATCAGATCGCTGGACAGATGCATATATCGATTTATTAACTGATTATTTACTAGTATCGATGTGGTGCCATGGAGGACGGTGTTGACGGTTAGGACGGACCCGTATAAATTTATACACGAATTCATCGCTAGTATTAAACGCATCCTCACAATCTGATATTATAATGAAGACATTTGGATTAGAATCCTGCTTAAGTGTTCTTCGAGTATAGGTTAGTTGCAGATGAACGTAAATCAGCTAAGATACTTATGGAATCAGAAGGAGAATCCGAAATGTTAAGTGTATATGATTCGGATAGGTATTTTTTCGGATGTAAAGCGTTTACATGATCAAACATGCTTGATATGAAACATAGTCATACACAGTCAAACATGATCATATATTGGGAACAAAATTTATCATAAATACTTGCATTTGACCATTTATTTTCATATAAAATGTGTATAAATAAAGAAAAAATGGGAGCTTAATATTTCAAAGACAGTTGTTAATGTAGATTCTGAATGATCATGTTTGATGGTCAAACATGTCCATTTGGACATTATCAGTGCACATGATCAAGTTGATGAAAAACATGTTATAACATAATCAAACATGTTTAATCATCAAACATGATTGGCATTTCGCCGTGGTATAATGACTTCACCATACCGATAGACAGACAGTTCAGTAAGCAGAAAAACATGCAACATTCCATTGATGAAATGAACTCATTAAAATATGCAGATTGAAAGACTGTAAATTTTGATAAAGGAGATAAATGAAAATTAGGGATGTAATTATTAATTAATAAACCTTTGCAAGTTCCAGGGGTTCCATAGGGGAACCAAAATTGTCAATAATATTAAATTTGTTTTCAGATTTTGTGCAACATTGTTGAGTGCTGACATCCATTGATGCACAATTTTGATCACTATTAGATGTGTTTACCAGTCAATTCACATTAAATCTCCACATAAACCATTCACATACCTATTCATAAACTCTGCTCAGCACCTCATCCATGACTGACAAATACTCTCTATATTTCTACCCTTAATGGCACAGAATCTACAAACATGTGTGTCTTCCTTCCAATGAGTTCATTTATTTTTTTTGGATTTCAAGCAGTGGCTTGTTTTTCCATTGTACAGAGTATAAGTGCAGACAAAATGTGAACATCTGTATCATAACGTATTTAATAAATGCGCCTCAAATTCAAGCTCAGCAGAGAACCAACTCAGAAAGTTTTATAACCTCAGCCTGAGCTAGAATCTTGGCTGAGCTGGGAGGTTGAATTTGGAGCTGAGATTTTAAAAAAGTTTTATAACCTCGGGGCCAGCTATCACCAAGCTATACTTAACTCAGTCATGTAGTCCTGAATAAAAATACATCATACAGTTAAACCCCAATTACTCGAATATGCTTGGGTACGTAAATATCATTTGGATTATTCATGATTTCGAATAACCTATTTCAGTATAATAATACTGGTTTAGAAAATGATGGTGTCAGAATGGGTTCAATAAATCAAGAATAGGAAATAAACTGCTCGTACAAGAAATTCATGAATTTAAGTTCATGAACAGTTCAAAAGGAACAGTTCATCAAATGAAGTATACATTTTGATGTACAGTTAAAGAATGCTTACAGAACTGAAATAATTCTTTAAATACTAAAAAAAAAAACATGAAGACTGTTTATGAACATTTGAAGAATTTTTGAAGATTTTTTTAAGAATGCAACAAGTTCTTAAAATGTTCCTCTTCTGTTTATAAAACTTAATAAAAGTACAGCTTAAGAACCATTGAGTCCAGAGTACAATATTTGTCTTAAAAGGTTCATGATGTATTCATAAGTTTCTTATAGTTGTGAGTATAAGTGAATCTGCAGAAGTCCTGTAAGCTGTTCAAGATTCTACCTAAAAAAGGGAAAAATCCTGTCCTAGAAGACTGGTAGTATCATAAATTCACTTTATGATGACTTATAATACCTATACATACCCTATTAATAAAATGTTCAGCTATATTTGTTTGGCCTAATTTTCCATCTGGGTCCATCAACACATATAATTAAAAATTTAGTAATCTCTTATTTTAGATTTTTGGTCATCATTTATTTCTTGGGATGTAGAAGCTAATATTGATTGTAAATGAGGGGTAAACTTGTACTCATTACCCTGATTTGTATCCTTTTTACAACTATCATTATCCCCCTTGAATGTACCAGTAACTGGGTATAATATACAAGTATTTCCCATAACAAAATCATTCTGGAGTTTCAATGGTTTATTTTTAACATTCATGACTGATAATGTTAACTTATCATCGTATACATCAACTAATGAACTTGCTGTTAACACACCTTTGTCTATGAATTTATTTGTAGGGTCTTACATATTCAATTTTGATTTGCTATATTACCATTGATATAAGCAGGACTTATCATTTCTGAGTTTGGAGGTATTGTTACACTATCCTCTATTTGTATTTTAGAACAATACAGGGTATTATATTTATGAAGTTTTACTTTTCCTAATTTACATTTAAATATGTGTTAAGGAATTTTTATACTGACATTAAAATGCTCCATGAAGTCTGTAACTAAACTTCCCATGCTCTCATAAATCTGAGCATCTATAAACATATACTTGAGATATGTTCTATTGTGATACTGAGTTCACATTGACCTCTGATGTAAAATTTTCACCATTTACAGGGAATAATGGGATATTTAAATGCTTTAATTAGGTCTTTTGAGTCTATTATAACATTTACCTGACAATATAGTGACAGCACTACCTGTATCAACTAACAGGCCACCTTTTACAGTGTCTAAGTATGAATAAGTACAACCTGATTCTAATGGATCTTTGTAATCAGTATTGTGTAAGGTTTCATATTAATTCATTGTTTGACTTAATATTATTTTGAAACTGTTTTATCCTAATTTTTAACCTTATTTTGAATAAAAATGTCATTTTCATTATTTTCTGTATGACTAGATCTTTTATTCTATATTGGAGGTGATATTTTAATTACAGGTGTATTTTCATTATGATTTAATGTTGTACCAGACCTTGACCTATTATCTTTCTTACTAGTAATATTTTTTCTACTGTGTTACATATTACAGTAGTATAACTATTTGATTGTATTGACCTTTTATCCATTTTGTATTCTACATTAGAGACTGAGGGTTCAGCCTCACTCTCAGTCAATTTTAGTTTCCAGAATTATTGTCCATGAATTTGTTAAAGTCTCTAGATTCAATATGACCTGGTTTATCACAATAACCACAGTGTATTACATTTTTCCGTTGATTTTCAAAAGGGGTCATTATTTGTATGGTTATTGCATGATCTTCTAGGGCCACCAGCGCTTTGATTTCTATTTTGATTGTAATGTCCTCTGGTGTGTAATTTTGAATTAAAATCTGTTAAATTTTTATCAATGTTTTGCTCTAATATTTGCTCTAACTCTGAAAATATCATTTGCTGTAAATCCTCAATGCTACATTCTGATTTTGTTTGATGGTTTTAAGGGAGTTAACTATATCATTGTTTTCATAGTGGGCTGTCCCCCTTCCTTCCTCAGAACCTGGCTTAGCAATTTAATTAATGAGTCATTCAATGCAGGGTATTCTACTGTAGCACTAATTGCAACATCTTATGTTTGTGGATGAGTAAATTGAACAAGTATTTTGTAAGTCAACATTACCAAGACCATGGATGTATTGGTCAATGATACATGCTTCTATTGCATAAAAAGGCAATAATTGAAATTTTTTTTATCGGCTTACAAAAACATGTGTTGTCTGATAAACACAGATTGCCGACAATACACAGTCTGACAAACAGATATATTGCCTGATAAACACACATATAGTCTGACAAACACACATATAGTCTGAAAAACACACATACAGTATGATAAACACAAATATAGTATGACAAACACAGTTATAGTCTGACAAACACACATATAGTCTGATAAACACACATATAGTATGTCAGTTATTATGTAAATAATGATACAAACACACATATAGTCTGACAAACACACATATAGTCTGATAAACACACATATAGTATGACAAACATAGTTATAGTCTGACAAACACACATATATTCTGACAACACACTTATAGTTTGATAAACACACCTTTAGTCTGATAAGCACACATATAGTCTGACAACACACGTATAGTCTGATAAACACACATAGAGTATGACAAACACACAAAGTCTGATAAACATGCATATAGTGTAACAAACACTCAAAGTCTGATAAACATACATATAGTCTGACCACACACATATGACAAACACACTTAGGGTCTGATAAACACTAATATAGTTCACTTTCCCTTTACAACGGCAGTTTTCAAAACAAAACCTGCAGCATTTACATGCCATACACAGTACACAAGTATTTGATTTGCATGAAACAGACGAAGAGGTTACATCTTTCACATTTTTGGTCATCAGTCTTTTTAAAACAAACAGACAGATACATATACAGTATGAGGAAATAACAATAAGTTAAGGTATAAGGGGAATAACTCTGTATTGTAATAGCGAATAGCATGATGAAACAAGAACAACTTATAGCACTGGCGATATTTACATACTCGATCAGCATTAGATTGTGATTTACCATCTACCATGACAGTGGAGCCTCAACACTTAGTACAGAACCTCTGTACAAACAGGGGGCCCTTACTTTTAATGCAGGGTCTCAATACAAACAGGCCTTAACACACAGTACTGGGCTTCCATACAAACCGTAAGGCTTCAACACTTAGTACAGGGACTCCATACTAAAAAGTGGCACTTCAGACTCTGTATGGGCTTCCATACATACAGTAGGACCTTAAAACTTGGTATGGGCCTCCATTCAAACATAGGAGCCTCAACACTTAGCATGGACCTTGACACTTAGTACAGGCCCTCCATGTAAAAGATGGGGCCTCAGCACCTAGTGTATGAGCTCAACACCTAGTACCGGGCCTCTGTGCAATGGCCTCTACACCAACTACAAAAATAGTAACTTTCATGTTAAGACTACCTTTGGGATTAAAAGTTATAATTTTAGGGTGGACTCATTATTAAGTTGAAATGTATTCTGAAAATGAAGTAGTCTTTACGTTGAGGTAGTGTCCATATTGAAGTTGTCTCCAATTGAAGTTTTACTTTGTATACATTTATACACAATAAGAGCTTTCTTTAAACTACTCATAATTACATGAACAATTCAATTAAAAATGAAACACAATTGTATATGGTCTACTTTTAATCAGTTATTATGTAAATAATGATACATTTAAGAATGAATTAATATTGTTCATTTTAATACTTTAAAATGGGTGTCCTAACCATAGATATATATAATGGGATTAACTTTCAATGTTTGCAATACCAATTTAAAATTTCAAGCAGACAGGTGTGTTGATTTTTGTTTTGATAAGAAAGTGGGGACTGTATGGAAACACACCATTTTGTTTGACACAAGATTTCAAGATTCAGTGTGTTTTCTGAATTTGTATAGCAGCTTTTTATTGGTCAGTTGAATCTTGTTTTGTAAGTTATTTCAATGTAACCTGGTAATTCATTGGATAACACCTAGAATAGTGTCCAATCAAATTCACTTGGATAAAAGCGGGAAGAGTTAGAAGCTACAGGGCAAGCATGCTGGTCAGACATGGTTTTTGACTGAGAAGTTTTTTTAAGGATTTATGGCATGTGGTTTACAGGTTAGTGGTCTTGTTGCAATTAGCTTTTATGCTTCAGCTCATGTAAATTTCATGTTTTATTAACCAGCTTCTGCGAAGGAAAAATTCTGGTTATGAAATTGGTGAATGTCGGCAGGCGGATGGGTGTGCAGGCAGGTGGGTGGATGGATGTCCACAATTTCTTCTGCTTGCAATTCCTACTACATTTTGCTATGTATTTTGACCAAACTTTCTCATATTTAACATCTCCAAGTGTCCTAGCACATATTTTCAGGGTTAAGTGATTTGATATTTTTTATGGAATTATGGAGGAAACTCAACATTTTTGTCAAAGTTTCATAGAAGGGTATGACCTGCTGCGACCGGGATTCAAACCTGGATCTCCGGGTTACAAGTCCACCGCACTAATCACTGGACCACGGCTGTAACTGTGCAAACTTAAATTTTGGATATGTAGGACTTAATTGGAAGGATAATTAATTTATTCATGATAAACTGAGTTATGTTGTTTCAAGTTTAGTTTTTTTTGTGAAAATGTATGCATTGCTTTTATCTACCATTTCCATTCAATAGTATAACATACTGTATACTCCATTATAAACGCCCCTCCCCTAATAAATGTCCCCCTTTTTGAACAAGAGATAACCAAAGTGACTTACCATGATAGGCTATTTTAATCCGAGATGAACAATAGAAATTAGTAGAAAAATAGACTTTTTAAATCCAAGGAATGACACAAACACATTTTCAAAAATGTAATGCCGCGGGGCATTTATTAGGGAATATACAGAAAGATCTTTCTTTCATTTTTATACCTTTTTGTGTCTGTAACCTTTTCTAAGTAGTAATTTTCAATAATGTAAATTTATAGCGCCACAAATTTTGGCCAGCTTAGAATTACACCTTGCCAAGATATAATGGCAAAAGGTGTTTCACACAGTGTCAAAAATAACTTTTCCATGATATTAGGGATATTATGTTACGAGAATTGGGTTTGAGCCCCCCCCCCCCAATTTTTTAGTAAGGTTTATCAATCAAACACTTGAAATCACATCTTTTATTCTGTCCTAAGTGCCAACACAGGAAAAAGGACACTTTATTCATATATGAACAAAATGTACTGCACAAACATGATACAAGTCTCTTGCAGCATAATAAATAACAAACAACGAAACAAAGTATCAGTCATTTAATACTTCAAATTTTCTACAAGACAGATAAATTTGAAGTTTGATACAGGACATCTATTCAGTGAAGTTTCAATTACACTGATAAGTTGAAAAAAACATGGAAATAAAATGTCAGTCATATTTGAATCAAAAATGCCCAATTATTTTCCAGAGATTTGCATTTGCACTAGTTCAATTGGTAAATACAGAAATTATGCAAATATATGAAATCTATAGTGTCAATGGATGAGACATAAATGAATGTGGAACATAAGTTATAGGCATAAAATGTTCTCTCATGACATTCAATATATACGTATATTGTATTTAATGATGTAAGTACTGAGTACACTCATGTTTTGATTAAACTGAACAACTAGTCATGTATGTATATTTATGACATACTGTAGTATAACAAACATAACATACATGACTACAGTATACCAAACATATGTGCATGACTACAATATATGCATGTATATATGTGTGTGTGTTTTTATTATACAACTGTCATGTATGTATATTTTTTATACCACAGTCATATTATGTATGTTTGTTATATTGCAGTCATGTTTGTATATGTTTGTTATACTATAGTCATGTATGTATATATCAGTTATTCTATAGTCATGTATGTATATGTCAGTTATACTATAGTCATGTATGTATACATCAGGTATTCTATAGTCATGTATGTATATGTCAGTTATACTATAGTCATGTGTGTATATGTCAGTTATACTATAGTCATGTATGTATATGTTAGTTATACAATAGTCATGTATGTATATTTCAGATATACTATAGTCATATATGAATATGTTAGATATCCTATAGTCATGTTGTATAAAACTGGCCCAAGACTAAGTTCAAAAACTTTTACTTTTAGCAATTGATGTGCTCCAAGATGGTGAGGAAAGATGGTTCTAGGGCGGGAGGAAAACCCGGAACGGCAGGATCCAGAGCAAGTGGGGTGATCCAAGATGACAAAAAAGTTGGTTCTGGGGTCTGAAGAGAAAAACATGATTATCAATGCCAAGTTTCTACAATTGGTAGACATGGTCAAGATGTCCAATAACCTTGGCGGGGTCCTTGCAGTTTTGCACACTACACATTGTTTGTAAGTGTTGAAGATACATTACATTGTACTTTGAATTGTTTAAAGATTTCAGTCAGATACAGTAGACTTCTCAACATAAAGTGTTGAATGGTTGTAATTTTTAAGTTGACGTTCACTCAAACCTGTATAATAAGGCCATCTTTGGGAGTGAAACAACAATGCTTATTTGAGGTGGTCTATAGAGGTTGAAATAAACTGCTGCTATTACTTTCACTGAAATACAATCACTGACTATTGTAGCAGGTGAGGAACTAATGCTTCAGTGCTACAGAACGTTCTTGATTATAGAGTATTCTGGGATCAAATGTGATTTTTTTGTAAAGGCCTGCTAATCTACTTTTTGTACAAGCATTATTTGCTCATGTGTGTAATGTGTTAAGCTAATTTAAGTTAAGTTAAGTACAATGTTAAGTCAAAGCAAACTGTTTGTTGGACATATAGAACTACAGTATTCCTCTTGCTTCCCAATTCCAGGCAGAAGTGTAAATTGCCCATGGCTCATGGCAGAAAAAGATGGCTCTGGGAGGGAGATTGAGTAGAAGGATTGTGCTCTAGACTGTAGTATCTTGTTACAGGATATGGCAATAATGGTAAGATCTAGGTGTCATTGATAGGGATTTTTGTATCAATATATCAGTAGAGAATTATCGACAATACAGCCATATATCGATTGACAAACATATATGTTATATATAGTCAGGCAAATATGGCAAATACTTACATTTACCCTCAGAATTTCAACTTACGGGTCTTTTTTTGTTTTAAATGGGTATTTACCAAATACAGTTATGTTTGGCCGTATGCATAATGTAAACAATGATCAGAGATAAAGGATAAATAAACAATTGAAACAGAATAACTTGTTTCTTATTATTAGTTGAACTGTAAATGAATTAATGACTAGAAATTTCTCTATAAACTTTAAACAGCTTAACAACTACTGGCATCACTTTCATGTGATTCGATACTTGATATTTTAAAATTGAAATCGATATCGAATCTGATTACAAAGATAGTTGATACATCGATATCGGCAAAATTGATTACACCCCTTGTAAGATCAAGAGTGTACTCCAACATCTATTTTAATCATTAATGTAGGGGTTGACCCCATTATTAAGACAGCTTCATGATCAGTGAACTACATAGACTGGCCAATAGTTTTTAAGACTAAGGTCTCAGTCTCAGGCAGAAGTCTAAATACTGCCGGGCACACCATACATTTTGTAAGCATTATTCATACTTTAAATTGTACCGTACTTGGTTCAAGAATTCATTCTGACACCATATACTTAGCAACATAATAGTCTAATTTCAAGTTGTCAATTTCTTCTGTATTATACTAGGTTTTCAGATAGCTTTTGGAAAAACTCTGAAAGTTAATGTGAACGTTTTTATTATTCTTTGGAGAAAGATGTTTAGTGCAATGTTGCCTAATATAGCAAGCAGCTTACTTGCGCAGAGAACTAATTCTGTTGCATTATTCTTTCTTTTTATTATTTCTTTCAAGCAGAAATATACATCATCTTTGGGATATTGACTCCATAAGATCTTGGCTTTCGCCATGTTTGTGAGCAATCCAAAATGCTGGTTCTGTGGGCAGCTTGACGCACTGATCATATACTTGGCTGAAGGTACTGATGGTGTTGGCTCAGGTGAGGTCCTTACTGGCTCTGGCTGATGTGATGTACAAATCTCCCTTCACAGTAAGTGTTGTTGATTCTATGTATATTTACATGTACAATGATTTAATTAACATAGTTATGTGTGGTAAGGACACTTGATGTTGGTAGGAAACTGTAATAAGGGCACTATTTAGTAAGGACACTGTGTAGTAAGGACACTGTGTAGTAAGGACACTTGATGTAATAAGGACACTTGATGTAGTAAGGACACTTGATGTAGGTAGGAAACTATGTAATAAGGCCACTGTGTAGTAAGGACACTGTGTAGTAAGGACAATTGGTGTAGTAAGGACACTTGACATAGTTAGGACACTTAGGGTAGTAAGGACACTTGATATAATAAGGACACTTAATATAGTAAGGACACTTGTGTAGTGGATTAAAGCACACTGTACATGGAATCCATTATGGATTATTTTTCTTTTCTTTCACAGTAAGTCTATAGTCTGCTGATGTCTATTTATTCTGAGATTTGGTAGGATATACTTCTTAAAGAAACACTTGCACCTGTCACTTGTTTTCTTAAAACTTGTACAGATTTACGTGTGATTTAGTCACAATATAACAGATACTTTTCAAGCTGCTTGTAAGTCTCTCCATATTTCACAAGCTTGTACCTTATGTAAGTTTTTTTGTTTACAGAAATACGTGTTGACTCCTGAAGTTTCTGGGTTTCTTTGTGGATGTAAGCAATCAATGGTGGAAATAAAGTTCTGGTGGCTGCTTAGTAATTAGACTATAGACTTGTAAAAGGAATTTAAAGATTATATACAGTAGAAACTCGTTCAAGGGACTTTGTAAAATTGTTCGATATAAACAAACTTCAATACACAAATAATTGGATAAATTTGACAACTGGGTTTGCTTCGGTGTGTTGTAAAAATTATTTAATCATGCTATTTTGTGTACACGTTTGGGACAAAACGTGACTGATTTTATGACCACGAGCTTATATAACACTGACATATTGAAGAACATTGATGTTTTGGAACAAAACTCTATTTGAATATACAGAAATATCGAGACCACTGAATTTGAATTTTTTTAATATGTAAAAAGGATCAAATTTGGGACTTTATAATTATATCGATAAAGCGGGAGTTCGATGTAACGAGTTTCTACTGTATTTTATTTTTTTTGCTTTTGTATCTTTTTTGTGGCTGATATGAGTGAATCTATCGCTGGTAATTTGTGAATTATGTTTTGAGAGGTTGGATGCACAAACAGAAATACAACACTGTTCAAAAAACAAACCCATCAACATGATTTCTACTCACAGGCAGTAGTGACGGGCATGTCAAAGTAAGAACTGAAATCAAAGATGGCCTACTCATCACAAAAATTCTCTTCCATAGAAAACTTGTCTAAGAATACAAAAAATAATTTTGAAGCACCAACCAAGGGAATGATGGTGCACATTAACCTGTTCAAGCAATGGGCTTGTATTCAAAGGCATTTTCCTATGAAGGGAATTTTTGGTTGAGTTGAGCGTCTGATCCTTACTTTGACATGCCCGTCACTACTGCCTGTGAGTAGAAGTCATGTTGATGGGTTTGTTTTTTGTGCAGTGTTGTATTTCTGTATTGTTGTTTACTATGATGATCCAGATATTTTTTAATGTCATTGTATATTGTGGAAATAAACAAATACCATGCTTTGTTAGTTGGCATTTTTAAATACATAAATAAATTTAGGAGTGTCACTTGCTTATTAACATGATTTTAATAAATCAAGTAATATACATTGTTAGTAAACTAGTGACTGGCCTAAATTAGAACTGATAAAAAACTGTAGAAACAAGAAAATAAAATGAACAGATTTATTTACCTGAATATTTCATACTACACAATTACAGCACACAAGAAAAAAACAGAAAATTCATAGTCAAAGAAATATATAAGTATTTACAAACTTCACACTACAGTCAGAAAAGCAAGTTAAATATACAAGTACAGTACAAATGTAAAAGTATTTTTTATAACACAAGAAAAACAGGAAACTGGTAAATATACTGAACAACATGAAAAAAGCAGGAAGGAAATTTTGCATAAAAAAAAAAAAAGAAAAAACGCCAAAATTCAAGGGGAAAATTTTGATAAAGTCCATAATCTGTTCTGGACTTTTCACATGCCACAAAATGCGAAAAAATGGATTCTCCAGTTTTACAGCTGTACCTTTTTACAATAGCCGTACTATATGGTATATAATCTATAAAATCTCAAATTAAGAAAACACATGAAACAACAACAGAACAGTGGTTACATGTACATTTTTAAAGATGGTATAGCCTGTTTTCGTAGACATCCCATCAACAATAATGGCACTCAAAGATCTTGAGTCTAAAAAGTGCCATCTTGGCAATATGTCTTTGAAACAGGTTGCACAGTGTGCCCATACAACTTTTTGGTAATACAGCAAGCAACATTTTTGAAGAAACCACCTGATTCTAAGGCCAAAAGTGTGAACTACAAGCGCAATGTAATGTTTTTTCTGCCTGTAGACATTAAACATGCCGAATCGTAAAGCATCTTCAAGAAAAATCTTAAAATAGACATCTCGGAAAATTCTATGAATTCTTTTAATTACAATAATCACTTCAAAGGTGGTCATCCTCTTTATTCTTTTTTAATTTCTGTATTTACTCTAAACTAATTTTCTAATTATATTTTTCGAATTATTTTTATCAATGCCATTGATTCTAGGCATTTAATCATGTATAACTCTTTTACTGTTTTTATTTATAAATGAACAGATTTAGCCCAAAACAGGAAAACTATTTTGCCAAACAAAATTTTACAGAAAAAATATCTTTCCCATTTTCGAGCAAAAGTATTCATCAATCAAAAAAACATTACATTGTGCTTGTAGTTCACACTTTTGGCCTTAGCCTCCACTTTATTTGGTGATATCTGATAAAGAAATAAAGAACTTATGTGAAGCTGAAGATTTCGAATCAATCAGTTTGAAAACTTTGCTTGCTGTATTATCAAAAAAATGAAGCCAAGTCATGTGGTACGGGCACACAACTAAAACATGGTTTTGGTGCTGATCACGAATGAATGGTTGTCCTTTCATAAATATTGAAATTCGAAATTCTGTAGTGTCTGTAACCATTAAAAGTTTATTTTGCATTAGTTTCACTGTTTCTCGTACAACGACTAATGTGTATTTATGTTATATCTAAATTGGCCAAAATTTGTAATGCTATGAATTAACATGATTGAAAATTACTGCTTAGAAAAGGTTAGACCCTTCACAAATGAAAAAAATGAAAGAAAAAATCTTTTGATATACCATACGGTGGAAATGGTGGATAAAAAATGATGCATGCATGTTCATAAAAAACTTAATTTGTACAGGTGAACTTTGTAATTAACTCCAATAAAATAGGCTATCTAAAAATTTACTTCTTTGAGCTAGTGAGACTACTATCAGCACCAATACCATGTTTCAGCCAACATGTAACCTTTATAATAACTATCTGAGATATGACATTCATTTCGGGTGGTTTGAGGGTCAAATAAAATAACACAAACACAAAGATGTAAACATTCACAGCCTAACAACAACATATCTGCTTCTATACTCAATCTAGCTTTTTCCTCTGCTACAATATAGATCCTGAAATCACAGAAAAAAATACAAATAGATTGCAGTATAAAATCAACTTTAATTCATGGTAATATTTTTTAACAAGATGTAGAAATTCCATGAAAACAAGGTTTTCCAAAGCACTAGTTTATACTTATTTTTTACATTAATTACAAAAGTTTTGCTTGATTACTGCTTCTACACCAGCGCTCCTGCCCAAATTTAGGAGTTATGAAGGATCAGAACACCATAAACCAATTAAAAGAATATTCTTGCCAGACTTTGAATCTGGCATGCTTATAAGTAGACATACTTTGACATTGTATTTGGTGTTTTGGTAGTTTGCTCCACAAAATTTTACCAAATTCCAAGATGGTTGAATGCCATTTTGAATGTACACAGAAGTCACATACAAGAACCCATCATGGAGAAAGAAAGATTAAAGTTTGATCAGAAAATGTGAAGAAATAAAACAACAGTTTACTCCAAAGACCGACTGAGCGACAACCTGATTATTATATTGCTCCTACATTTTCAATGCAGGGTCCTAATAGGTAATTTCTGAACACTAGTTAGTTCTACCACCCATGCAACAATACAAAGCAGTAAAAACAAGCAATGTTTCTGCATACAAACAAAGCACAATTGTTCTACATAATTATCTGGTATTGTTGGGAGGTGACCACTGTTGGGAGGTGACCATAGGTGACCATTGTTGGGAGGGGACCATTGTTGGGAGGGACCATTGTTGAGAGGTGACCATTGTTGGGAGGGACCATTATTGGGAGGGACCATTGTTGAGAGGTGACCATTGTTGAGAGGTGACCATTGTTGGGAGGGACCATTTTTGGGACATGACCATTGTTGGGAGGTGACCATTGTTGAGAGGTGACCATTGTTGGGAGGGACCATTGTTAAGAGGTGATCATTGTTGGGAGGGGCCATTGTTAAGAGGAAACAATTGTTGAGAGTGACCAATGTTGGGGGATGACCATTGTTCAGAGGTGACCACTGGTTGGAGGGACCATTGTTGAGAGTGACCAATGTTGGGGGATGACCATTGTTGAGAGGTGACCATCGGTGGGAGGGACCATTGTTCAGAGGGACCATTGTTGAGAGGTGACCATTGTTGAGAGGTGACCATTGTTGGGTGGTGACCATTCGGGAGGTTTCACTGTATAACATTATTTCTTGGATGCTACATATTCTAATTCATTTTCAAATTAAGTTAGACAAAGAATTTCAATATGACAGATCACACATAAATCTTACCATTGTTTGCAGATTGTTGAAACTGTTATCACTTCTGTTAGTGTCATCAAGAAGAAAATCATCATCCAGATCATAACCAGGCATTCCAGCATCAATACACACAATTATATCAGTCAACGATTCCTTTCCTAAGTGTTTTCTAAACTCTTCTGATGATAAATCACAATCCGGCTCTGAAATTTGTAAACAGATGATATAAGAGTGAAGGCACACAAACATACTTGAGTACATGTTACAAGGATCTGTTGTAGACTTAAAATATTAAGTTTAATAAAACATTTTGTTAAGCATGGTCTCTCTGTACTGTGTCCTTCATAACGACTTTAGCACTTGATTGTATATTAGCTAGTGTCTTGATAAACATAAATAAAGATTGACCAATTTCTTATATGTGATATTTATCATATGAGGAATGAAATATGCCTAATTACCCCCTTATTTAGCTTTCAAAATGATACAAGTTCTTATCAATTCTTACCATGCTTAGGCAAAAACCTTCTTAATTAGATAGTTTAATACAATTAAATATTATGCCAATAATACAACAATACTGTGATTGAAATTAAAACAGTACGGTGGAAACTCAGAATACTGAATCCCCTTAGGACCGGAGGAAGTTTGGTTTTCTGGGGTTTCTTTAGAATTCTTCAGAATGATATGATGGTATATGGACTCTCTTCTTTCAGTATTACAGTCAAACCTGTGTTAGAGGCCACCTCCGAATAAAGACCACCTTGTGAATAAAGGTAATCCTTTGAAAAACCATTGCTGATTATTTAGAACAAATTGACCTCTGAATAAAGGCCACCTGTCAATAAAGACCACATTTGTCTTTCAAAAGGGTGGCCTTTGTTTGCAGGTTTGACTGTATTCTGGACAAAGAATGATAAAGATTGAACTTGCAGACCATATTTTATAAGTAAATAATTTTATAATTTACATGAACTTACTTAATATCAAATGCTAATTTTGGTGTATAATGTTGCTATTTTAAATTACAAATAATAATTGTTCCTCTTGTCAAGCATTCTCCCTAAAATATTTCTATTTTTGTAATTTGAACTGTGTAGACATTTTAAACTGTTAAATATATCATAATTATATCATTTACCACTGGAACTTGAATAAATATTGTGACTAAACTATAACAAGCTTGCCACTTATTACAGCCCACAGAGTGGTCTCAATGAATAGGACGATGCCAACTGCTTCTATCTATCTATACTATGCGTGACTGACGACCCTTCATAAAGTCATCTTCAGCCATAAGTCAGAAATTTGTGCACTAAATCTGGTTTGTGAAAAGAGTTGTAAGAAGAATTAAAATCAAAGATTACACTAATAGTTTGAAAAAATGTGAAAAATATACAAAGTGCCATAAATATGCCAAAAATGATCAAATCACAAAACATTAACAACATGTCTTGGGTCATTTGATGTTGCAGAGTATTACATGTGCATAAAAAAGGCCATAATTCCACAAAAAATGATCAAATCACAAAACCCTGAAAATATGAATGGGGTTTTGGTGATCATAGTTATGTTAAAGTTTGGTCAAAATCCCTTAAGAAATGTAGGAGTTGTGCACAGAAAAAATTATGGACACCAGCCCACCCACCCATTGACATTCACCAGTCATTTTTGATAATCACACCCATCCCTAATTAAAATGTGATAATGTGAAGGCAGCTGAACAGAAAATAAATGCCAAATCAAAATATGACAAAGATAAACAAAGAAATGAAAACAGATAGGAAGCATAAAGTATAATCAAACATTAACTAATTCATTAACAACAAAGACTGCTGATCAAATCATTTGCCTAGACTAAAACCCACAAGTTGTGAAACACCTAAACCAGCTCCAGCATCCAGTTATCACCACGTTCAACCTACAACAAATTACTGACATAAAGAGATTCTGTTATACAGGAAGGATTGTTCTTGACTTTTATAAGACAAACAACTTTAGAGACTTCAATGTTACCCAAACAGTACACAAAGACCTATCAGTAAGTAAACAAACAAGAGGGTAAAGATGGCCCTTTTTCGCTCACCTAATTAAAGATTGCAACTTTTATGGTTTTCCTGGGATTTGACCTGGTGACCTAGTTTTTAACCTGAATTGACCCATGTTCAAACCTGTTCATGATATCTTTAATACAAACATTCTGGCACAGTTAAACAAAGACCCAATCAAAACTGCAACCTCTAAAGGTTAACAAGGTTCCAGTGATTTGACCTGGTGACCTAGTTTTCGATCCCAGGTGACCCATGATCAAACTTAACCAAGACATCATTAAGACAATCATTTTGACAAGGTTTGGTGAATCTCCAATCAAAACTGTGACCTATAGAAGGTTAACAAGGTTTTCCAAAGATTTGACCTGTTGACCTAGTTTTTTACCCTAGATGACCCATATTTGAGGCTGTCCAAGATGTCATAAAGAGAAGCATTTTGACCAGGATTGGTGAACCTACAATCAGAACTGTGACTCCTAGAGTGCTAACAAGGTTTTTCTATAATTTGACCTGGTGACCTAGTTTTTGACCCCAGATGACCCATGTTCTGAGTTAATCAAGATATCATTAGAACAAACATTTTGACAAGGTTTGGTGAACCTCCAATTAAAATTGCAACCTTTAGAGCATTAACAAGGTTTTCTGGTGTGCTGACCAAGTGACCTAGTTTTTGTCCGGAGATGACCCAGATTCGCCTTATTTTACAAAATCATTAATACAAACATTCTGACAAAGTTTCATGAAGATCCAGTCAAATCTGTGATTTCTTGAGAGTTCACAAATTTTCCATTCTATTTGACCTGGTGACCTAGTTTTATACCCCAGATGACCCATGTTCGAACTTGTCCAAGATAGCATTAATATGAACATTATGACCAGGTCTGATGAAGATTTACTCAAAAGTGTGACCACTAGGTGTGGACGACGGATGACAGACAACGGACGACAGAGTAGACTGACTGATCACTATAGCTCACCGAGTACTACGTGCTCAGGTGAGTTAAAAACAACATAAAATTACTTTACTGTCAACATTCATTCATACAAATTTGTCCTCCAGATCTTATTGTTCATTCTTCCCTGATATAGCAGACAATTTAAATACAAAGAAACTTTAAAAACTTGTAACTGGAAGGTGAAAGCAACTGAACTGCGTCTACCTGGTTTTACAAACATTTGATAAAACCAGCATCTTCAGCAAAAACATAGGATCTCAAGAATAAAGTTGGCAATCCTGTTTTATCTGGCAAACCTGACTGACATAATTAAGAAAGTGACATTTATGTGGGCAAGAAAAGTGCTAACCATATTTCATAGATAAATAAATTCAAGAAATATGTAACTGAACCAGCTAACACCCAAACATGTGAAAAACACTGGACATCAATTGCAAGAGTGTAAACAGAACTACCAAAATTTATAAACCTCCTCTATGACATTTTTAAGAAAAAAGTATAGAGGATAATTGTGCAATACTGGGTGCTGGTAATTACAAATTGGATGATTGATTCCTCCAACATCAAATTTCCATTGATAGATTGGCAACAACATCAGATGATGCCAGGGATAAATGTGAGCAAAGAATCCATGCCAGTTAGAGAAAACCACATTCGAACATTGTTAGATTTATGTTGTTTGAAAGGTATGAGCATATTGTTACTAAGCAACAGTGACTTCACTTTTATGGTCTTAATTTGCCATATAACCTTTAATGAGAACCATAACTACAGTCTATTTTACATTGATAATTTCAAATTATTCAATGATAATTACCACTCATTATATGAAGAGACAAATAATACAGTGTCATCAACCAAAGATAAACACTTACAATTGTATAACACTGAATTATTCAAAGTCAATAATACAAATTAAGAACTGATATCATTAATGATTGAAACAAACAAAAGTGGAGATGATTTTCTTTGCTTTAACACTTAATGATTTTAACCATATGCACTATTAAACTGCAGAGCCAAGCAAGTGGACCACCCCGTTTTTGGGACACCCCATTTTCGGGACACCCTGTTTCTTGTGGAATAATGGTCTGTGTATCAACGCACCATTTGGACAAATAATAACATTGAAGGTGAGTGATTCAATTTAACATTTAACAAATATCAACACATGGAGTATCAATGTATTGCTTGATGAAGATTATTAATTTAACAATTGCATGAGTTGCATAACAAAGTGTGTGTCGTACAAGGTGCTGAATAAATATTGAAGTTGAGAATAAATGACTTATTACAGAAGTACTTAATAACTAACAAGTATTGATATTGTCCCATTATTGAACTTAAAATAAATGCTACAAGACAATTCTATTTAACTTAGTATAAGTATTAACTCTAAGTTCTTTAAATGTGTATATTTTTCAGGTTGACATCATAGACTGAACACGAAGGCTGGCAGACGTGACCTTCACTTTTACAAGTTAGTGCCTGAGATGGGAAACTGAGCTGGTTAAGCAGGCGGAATGTCATAGACAATCAATTAAGAGAACTTTGATACAAGTTAACTGATAAAGAGATCTTCATCTCCCATTTTTTGAAAAGGTATGGAGATCTGTATGGGCTGAATGTGTAAATATTATCGTCACTGTGTTATGTAGCCTATTTGTTGCTCATCGTTTTTGTTGTATTTTTGTAATTAAGTGTTGTTTTTTTTGTTTTAAATGTTTCTGTCATTGTGTTATGTATTTATCATATTGTATTTGTGGAATTGTGTGGGTGTGTGCGTTGAATTTACTGTTGCAAATCAAAAATCAACAATGATTAGTTGCAAATCATTTATTGTTGTTATTGTGATATGTACTTGTTGTATACTGTTCTGTTGCATAATGCATTTTGCAAATGTTAAATGTTTGTGCTGAACAAAATGTTTGTTTTGTAAATACAGTGCAACCTCTCCAAAGTGGCACTCTCCTAAGCGACAACCTTCCTTCACCCAACACCATGGTCTTTTATCACTGTACGATTTAACTATTAATTTAACCTCTTTAGAGCAACAACCTCTGAGCAACAACATAATTTTAATTCTCCCAAAGGTTTCTGCTTTGGAGAGGTTTCACTGTATTTTTACTGTAAGATGAATTTGTAGCATATTGTTTCGATGCGTTATATGTTTTGTAATTATGTTTTATGAAAATATATATATTAGTATACTAGCTATATATGAATTGTTTGTTTTATTTGCATATATAAACAATGGTATTTGCTACAAAAGGTTACATAACATAAAAAAAGACAAAGCACACTCTTGTACAAAATAGTACAAGCCACACATTGAACACAAAATTGATGGAGAGGTGCCAATTATAAAATCAATTATTAAATAAGAATTATGTGCCTTTCTTCCTTTGTCTTAGTCTATTTATACACCACATAAAACAAGATACTAGTTCATAAAACACATGATTTACTTACCACCAAAGTCATATTTTCATGATTCTGCTGAATAGTTTTCTTGGTTTATCTGAAATATAAATAGAGAGACATTAAATAAAAAATAAAAAAGCAGTAAATCTTACAAAACAAATTTCAGATGATTCTCATTTGGACATATAAAATTCACACTGAAACTGTGCTGATAAATCTGGAATACCAGAAAACCATTCAACAAACTCTAGTCCCTCATTGGTTGTTTCGGTGCAGTCTTCTTAGTAAACTGGTACCCGTTGACTCTGGTGAACAAAGACAACTGGTATGACCCAAAATTTCCTGGATGCTGATTGGTCAATTGCGGTCGAAATCCAAGCAGAATTCTGCCTGCAGGATATCATGAGACTTTTTGCATTCAGAATGCCTCGCATTTTTTCGCTTGATGCCTATTTCGCACGTAATTCAAAAATAGATCAAAACATTGGGGTCTCTACATTATGTTATGCAGAGTCACTAAATCTAGCTATCACCATTTTATTTTGATTTAAAGGTGCAATATGTATCTAAAGTATTCAGGTTCGTATACATCTTTGTTTACATTTAACAGATATAAGGAAATCTCCGATGTTTCACGAAAGGACAGCCAATCACCTGGCTCAAACGCATTGACCAATCAGAGAACAGAGATAATTTAGCCCATACCTGTTCCTTTGGTGCACTGCAGTAATAAAGCACATCAAGAGTGGATCCCAAATCTAAGTTGTATCAATGACTGGTTCCTAAATTTTAGTTGCAGTAAAGACTGGTTCCTAAATTTTCGTGGCATCAAAGACAATAGCATCAACAGTTTTTAGGTTTTAGGAAAACTTCTACAATAAAACTACCTTCTGATGCTGTATCTTACATTTCCTACAGGTAATCAATATCTGATCTTTAGAACACATCTATTTTTTTACCTTCATAATGGTATAAAGAAGCCATCTTCATTAACTAATTAATTAGAGCTCAGCAGAGAGAAACCAATGCTCATCTCTTTTACATAATTATATGAAATAGGCAAATTAGATCAAATTCTAAGTTAAAAAGGGGGCATAACTCCAAAATTATAGCTTTCAGAATAATGACCCTTGTCTTGCAACATCACTGTGCCTCATCATAATATCAAATGTTCTAATTTTTGTGTTGATATTACAGTAAATTGGGAGCGAGAAAAATCCATGGTCCTAAATGGGGATCCAACCAAGGTGCCCTCGCACTGTAGGCAGACACTCAACCATGTCACTTAAGAGTTAACCCAACAGCGAGGCTGTTGAAAGTGTCCCATATTCCTACAATCTCAACACTCCTCCCCCTTTTACTTATAAGAGCTGACCATCTCTCAAGTTTGATACCCCATGCCTCCGCATGAGTTGGTCAAACACCGCTGCCACCATTATGATAAATTGGGTGCGAGAAAAATCCATGGTCCTAACCGGGGATCATATCCAGGACCTCTAGCACTGTAGGCGAACACACAACCATGTTGCTAAAGAGTAAACCCAACAAGGTTGTTGAAAGTGTCCCATATTCCTACAATCACTACAATATCTTTAGAAGTATTTGAGTAATAGATAACATTAAAGTTTTTAAATGACAATGACTATGACAACACAGCAATCATAATAACTCTACATTTTCTTTGACACAAACAAGCTAAAAACTGAGTTGTTTTGTTGCCATGTGTAATGGTGAAGCCACAGGTCCATTTAATGCTGAACATGATCTTCATAGCTTGTTCAAGAGTCATAGAATAATGCTGCAAATTCAGCAGAAGTCAAGTCATAATCTTTGAGGACACATTAGCACAGACGTCATGGTTATAATCATGTACATAGTCAACCATAAGCATGCATTCAAACCATTATAAATTACAACAATCATTATGATGAAAAATTGTTGTCAAGGTCAAATCAAGGTTGGGTGATTTGGGTGCACTGAGAATGGTCTAAGGTAACAACTGTGTAAGTAATAAAGCATTCTAGCGAGCAATGAGGGTTTTGGAAGTCTAAATTCATTCAAGGGGGGGGGCATAAAAGATACAGATTACAAATTACACCATGGATAATATTAGAGTATTCGACAAATTTAAACTGACCACGCAAAATATTCATAATGAATTTTTTAGTCCTAGTATTGAGATGACAATAATTCACCAATATCCTAACAATGAAATCAACAGATAAGTATTCACCATTCAACAATAATTTACGAATATCCTAACAATGAAATCAACAGATAAGTATTCACCATTCAACAATAATTCAACAATATCCTAACAATGAAATCAGCAGATAAGTATTCACCATTCAACAATAATTCAACAATATCCTAACAATGAAATCAACAGATAAGTGTTCACCATTCAACAATAATTCAACAATATCCTAACAATGAAATCAACAGATATGTATTCACCATTCAACAATAATTCACCAATATCCTAACAATGAAATCAACAGATAAGTATTCACCATTCAACAATAATTCACCAATATCCTAACAATGAAATCAACAGATAAGTATTCACCATTCAACAATAATTCACCAATATCCTAACAATGAAATCAACAGATAAGTATTCACCATTCAACAATAATTCACCAATATCCTAACAATGAAATCAACAGATAAGTACTCACCATTCAACAATAATTCACCAATATCCTAACAATGAAATCAGCAGATATGTATTCACCATTCAACAATAATTCACCAATATCCTAACAATGAAATCAGCAGATATGTATTCACCATTCAACAATAATTCACCAATATCCTAACAATGAAATCAGCAGATATGTATTCACCATTCAACAATAATTCACCAATATCCTAACAATGAAATCAGCAGATATGTATTCACCATTCCACAATAATTCAACAATATAGTTATAATGAAGAGATGAAAAGTATATTGAAAATATCCACAGCAAAGTCCAAAGTCCTATTTTAGAGAAGAATGCATAAAAAAGCTGTAAAAACTAACAAACCTTGGTCTACAATATAATTCAATTAATTAGATATAAAAATGACTAAAACTCTGAATAGAGTTAAAATATCTACCTACCATGTGCCAGTGAGTTAACAACCTGCTGGAAAAACTGGTTCTCCTCAAATACTTGTGTTCACTTTTTCAAAAAACATGAGAATTTCATGCTAAAAACCTATTGACAAATGGAGCGACAGAAAAGCATTCAACCGTTCTAAACTGAACACAAAAATATTGTGTAGACAAAAGGATTAATAGTAAAAATACCGAATAACTCTTGTACAATAAATTGACCAGTGCAAAATTTGATGTGTACATGACAGAGGATAAAGAGTATGCTTAACTAAATGCACATAACTAGTACCAAATAACAAAAAATAAAACAGTGTTTTTGTTTTACCTCTTGGGGAAAGGTGGTGGTCTTTTAGTAAGGGTAAAATAGTGTGGTGAGAATAAGTGGGGGGAAGTGAGAAATTAGTGTGGTAAGTGAGAAAATAGTGAGGTAAGTGAGAAAAAAGTGTGGTAAGTGAGAAAATAGTGAGGTAAGTGTGAAAATAGCGTGGTGAGAAAATAGTGAGGTAAGGGAGAAAATAGTGAGGTAAGTCAGAAAATAGTGAGGTAAGTGAGGAAATAGTGAGATAAGTGAGAAAATAGTGAGGTAAGTGAGGCAATAGTTAGGTAAGGGAGAAAATAGTGAGGTAAGTGAGGAAATAGTGAGATAAGTGAGAAAATAGTGAGGTAAGTGAGGAAATAGTGAGATAAGTGAGAAAATAGTGAGGTAAGTGAGAAAATAGTGAGGTAAGTGAGAAAATAGTGAGGTAAGTGAGAAAATAGTGAGATAAGTGAGAAAATAGTGAGGTAAGTGAGGAAATAGTGAGGTAAGTGAGGAAATAGTGAGATAAGTGAGAAAATAGTGAGATAAGTGAGAAAATAGTGAGGTAAGGGAGAAAATAGTGAGGTAAGTGAGGCAATAGTGAGGTAAGCAAGAAAATAGCATGGTAAGTGAGGCATTAGTGTAATAAGTGCGAAAATAGTGTGGTAAGAGAGAAGATAGTGTCTTAGTGAGAAAATAGTGTGGTAAGTGAGCAAATAGTGTGGTAAGTGATAAAATAGCGTGGTATGTGATAAGATAGTGTGGTAAGTGAGAAAATAGTGTGGTGAGAAGATAGTGAAGACAGAGAGAAAATAGTGTGGTAAGTGTGAAAATAGTGTGGTAAGTGAGAATATAGTGTGGTAAGTAAGACAATAGTGTGGTAAGTGAGCAGATAGTGTGGTAAGTGACACAATAGTGTGGTAATTGTGCAGATAGTGTGGAAAGTGATAAAATAGCATGGTAAGAGATAAGATAGTGTGCTAAGTAAAAAAAATAGTATGGTAAGTGAAAAAAGTGAGGTCAGTGAGACATTAGTGTAATAAGTGAGAAAATAGTGTGGTAAGTGAGCAGATAGTGTAGTAAGTGAGAAAACAGTATGGTAAGTGAGAAGATAGTAAGGTAAGTGATAAAAAATAGTATAGTGAAAAATTAGTGTGGTGAGAAAATAGTGTAGTCAGTGAGAAGATAGTGTTGTAAGTGAGAAAATAGCATGGTAGGTGAGACGATAGTGAGGTAATTGAGAAAATAGTCAGGTAAGTGAGAAGATAGTGTGGTGAGTCATTAGTGTGGTGAGTGAGAAAATAGCATAGTAAGTGGGAACAGGGTTGTAAGTGAGCAAATGTTGTGGTGAGTTAAAAAATAGCATGGTAAGTGAGACAATAGTCTGTTAAGTGAGAAAATAGTATAGTAAGTGAGAAGATCATGTTGTAAGTGAAAAACAGTATAGTGAAAAATTAGTGCGGTAATTGAGAAAAACCTGGGATAAGTGAGAAGATAGTGAGGTAATTGAGAAAATAGGTAAGTGAGAAGACAGTGTGGTAAGTGAGAAAATAGTGTGGTAAATGAGCAATTAGTGTGGTAATTGAGAAAAACCTGGGATATGTGAGAAAATAGCATGGTTAGTGAAAAATAGTATGGTAAGTGGAAAATAGAGAAATTAGTGTGGAGAGAAAATAGTGTGGCTAGTGAGAAATTAGTATGATTAGAAAATAGTGTGGTGAGAAATTAGTGTGTTGAGTGGAAAATAGTGTGGTTAGTGAGAAATTTGTACGGTGAGAAAATAGTGTGGTAAGTGAGAAATAGTGTGGCGAGTGGAAAATAGTGTGGTGAGTGAGAAAATAGTATGGTGAGAAATTAGTATGGTGAGAAAAAATATGATAAAGCATAAATACCCCTCAACATACAATTATCAAGGTTTTAATTTTTTGGTCAATTTCATGATTTTTTTACCAAAAGTAACATTCAACTGGACAGGAATGTTCATGAAGCTATAATTACTATTATATAGTAATATATTATATTATTGAGAAATAGTGCTGGTACATAAATACAACTTATGATAACTGTGGTACATATACATAGCTTATGATTATGTCAGTAGCTGCAGCGGATCAAACATTTCATACACACAATTGTTTCTGTGTAATATTTTAGTAATTTTACAACGTGTACACATGACAAACCTAAAATTTATACAGTTCAACCTGTGACTTGATAAGATTGTTTGTTTCACTGGGTTTAACGTTGTTTTTCAACAATTTTTCAGTCATATACGGCGACTGGTTCGCCTAACCAGTTTTCTTGGACTATATACCAACCAGTACTAACTTACCCTTCCACATGTGAAGAAAAATCAACATTTTTGTCAAATTTTCATGGAAGGGTATGACCTGCCATGGCCAGGATTCTAACCAGGATCTCCCGGTTTCAAGTCCAGCGCACTAACCACTGGACCCTGGCCGCAGCTGACTTGATAAGAAATAGGGCCTTTCAGCACATCTGCCTTTATATGCAGTATAACCCCTCAAATCAAGACTCCCTGAAAACCAGAATTCTCTGAAAGTCAGACAATTTTTCAAGTGCCATTGTTTTCTCTACTATAATAGACAGTTCTCTGAAAGCTGGATTTCTCAGAAAACTGGACTTTTGACCCGGTCCAGAAGAGGTCCAGTTTTCAGGGGTTATACAGTATGTCATTTAAATCTGATTTTTATTCCTTCCAAGATATTCTCTACATGTAGATACATTTGTAACTAAACTTTCATCATCTACTTCATAACTCATAAACAGATTTTTTTAAATTTTCATCCTATCCCATCTGATAATAAATACATTTTAAATATGACTCATCCATATTGCTTTTTTATGTTTGGTGTTTGATTTGCATAGTTAAAAACAAAAATTATCAGAAATTTCAATAAAAATGACTTATGTTTATAAGTTAGAAGTGGTGTGATAACATATATATTCTGATAAATAATTTATATTTTATTATACATGAACATGGAACATAATGAAAAGTCAAATACTATGATTCAGATTATTTTGACTACATTTGATAAATTAATTACATACAATGCACTGAGGTACATATATGTGTAAGGTGAAACATCAAACAATTTGTGAATAATTAATAAGATAAAATTGTGCACAAAGTAACATTGGACTAACATCAGTCTCAATTATACAATAAAATAATAATCAACAGTCTCATGCTTAACCAACCAAACACACCCAGCAGACTTGACACACATCATGAAAAAGACGCCCAAATCCAGCATTAAGCCCAATAATGACATTACATTGATGTACAGACATTGTTCTAGAACACATTAACTGTCTGATCATGGTGAAAGTTTTGCACAATTTTGTTAAAAAAACTAATAAATGAGAGAGTCATGGCATAGCAAAAAAATCTAAAATAATCCAATCAAACAATGTGGTGACTATGTTAGTATTTTACAGAAGGGTTAAACAACTTTATACAAGACTACAGGAATTATTCCCAACATTTTGTAAATAACTGAACCCCAACATACCTTTGTAATGAACAATCTGTTAAGGTACAAGTCAGTAAACACAGAGTTTTCCTTCTTGAAACTGTCTTCTTTGTTCACCTGAACAAAATATGAAAACATTCAACTTTCAAAAAGTGGATCCAAACAATATATATAAATACATTAGTGACACTTAAATGGCAATTCTTTGTCAAAAATAGAATCACTTGTAAAAACAACCTATAGTCTGCTAAACACTTGTTTTCTGAAAACCAACATTTAAAGGGCATTAAATGGACAATTTTACTTAAACAAATACTTGCTAGGCTTCATCTACAAAATTGTCTGGACAACCCTCGTACAAAACTAATAATTACTAGACTTCATCTACAAAAACTTTCAGGACAACCCTCAAACTAAAACAAATAATTGCTAGGCTTTCTTTACAAAAACTTCCAGGACAACCCTTGTACTGAAACAAATAATTGCTAGGCTTTCTTTACAAAAACTTCCAGGACAACCCTCATACTAAAACAAATAATTGCTAGGCTTCCTTTACAAAAACTTCCTGGACAACCCTCAAACTAAAACAAATAATTGCTAGGCTTTCTTTACAAAAACTTCCTGGACAACCCTCATACTAAAACAAATAATTGCTAGGCTTCGTCTTAAAAACTTTATGGACAACCCTTTTACTAATACAAATAATTGCTAGGCTTCCTTTACAAAAACTTTCTGGACAACCCTCATACTAGAACAAACAATTGCTAGGCTTCCTTTACAAAAACTTTCTGGCCAACCCTTGTACTGAAAAAAAAATTGCTAGGCTTCCTTTACAAAAACCTTATGGACAACAATTGTACTAAAACAAATAATTACTAGGCTTCATCTACAAAAACTTTCAGGACAACCCTCATTCTAAAACACATAATTGCTAGGCTTCCTTCACAAAAACTTTCTGGACAACCCTCATACTAAAACAAATAATTGCTAGGCTTCCTTTACAAAATCTATATGGACAACCCTCGTACTTAAACAAATAATTACTAGGCTACCTCTACAAAAACTGTTTATTAAGCATGTGTTAAATAATATTTTTGTACTTAAAACATGCAGTGTAGTATCACATGTCATGGTGTTCTTGTTGAATAGCTTCAGAATGAGAAACAACAAACACTAAATTACATTAATTTTCACACTGCAGTCAGCAAGAGTAATCAGTTGTAACCATGTGTTTTCAAAGTCTTTCATGCAGAGTGCAAAATCCTTCATGCCAAAATAAAGCAATTAGTACGATAGTGTCTGTTTGTAACCAAGGCTACAACCATTTACAAGTACTGTCATTCTTGTTTGAACTCCTGATAACGAATTGTTTCAAACCCTTATCACGCAGAGAGGATTGTAAAGCATACAACATTTACCCATAATAACTTGATTTACATTTTTTCTGAAGTAATCAAATGAAAGGAGTTTCCTTTTTTAGCTAAATTCAGAACCTAGACCCTTTAATCAGAAATATTTAGTCTTATTCCTTTAAACAGAAATCTTAATTCTAGACCATTTAACCCTTTGCCTCATACACATATTTTGGATGCTTCCAAATTCAAGGTTAATATACACAACATCAATTCATTCAAGAAAATTAGGTTATTTCTTTGTGACAAAGTGGAAAACATTGTGGCAAGGAAGCCATTAATCATTACAAGCAATGGTTTCTTTTGCCACAATGTTTTCAAAAGGAATCGTGATATTATGAGCAAAGAGCGAACCATAAATCATGAGTTTTATCTCTCTAAACAGAAATGTTAATTCTAGACACATGAATAAATCTTGCGTATTATCACTTTAAAAATAAATCTAATAAGGAAAAATAAATCAATAATTATAACAACTGCATTAACAAATAACGAAGTGAAGTAAATACCAATGAAATAAAATCCAGCTCTGTGAAGTCAATGAATCAAAGACCTATCAGCTCAAGTCCAGTAACATACCTTTTATTGTTTTGTTGGTTGTATGTCAGTGTTGTTGTTTTTTAGTATGGCTGTTGTGGTCAGTTGTGCATGTCTGTGTTGTCAGTTGTGCTTGTCTGTGTTGTTAATTGTGTGTATCTGTGTGGTGAGTTGTCTGTGTTCTCAGTTGTGTGTGTTTGTGTTGTAAGTTGTCTGTGTTGTTAATTGTGTGTATATGTGTTGTGAGTTGTCTGTGTTGTTAGTTGTGTGTATATGTGTTGTGAGTTGTATGTGTTCTCTAATGTGTGTGTTCGTGTTGTCAGTTGTCTGTATTGTCAGTTGTCAGTGTTGTTACTGTGTGTGGCTGTTTAGTCAGTTGTGTGTTGCTGTGTTGTTGCATTTGAGTGTGTCTGTGTTGTGAGTTGTCTGTGTTGTGAGTTATATGTATAAGTGTTGTCAGTTGTTTGTCTTGTCAGTTGTCCATATTGTCAGTTGTCAGTGTTGTTACTGTGTGTGGCTGTTTAGTCAGTTGTGTGTTGCTGTGTTGTTGCTTTTGTGTGTGGCTCTGTTGTCAGTAATGTGTCACTGTGTTTTCTGATGTCCACAACATTGACATTTACTAATTATGTGTTAAGAGTAAACTGAAGAACAGGTACATCACTTATTTAACCATCTTCGATATTTTTGTATTTGCTTAGGCTCTGTGTATATGTTTGTTTATTCATTTCATGTAGCAGTTCTGTAAATTGGTACTAAATACATGTGGCTACTTAGTTATCTCTTGTCTTTAGAAATAAACTGCCAATGTTCTTACATTGAAAAATATATGCTATGATATGCCAACCAATGTTCGTATTGTTGAGTTTAGCTGATTTTTTAAATTTATGTTTTAGTTGTAGTCTTGTTACCCAATGTGACATTAATCATGTTGATAAGTCCGACACACTTTTTTAAACTGTAACGGATTATGCAATTAAAATATAAGTCTGCATATATCTGCTGTTTAGTCACACGCTCAAATTTAATAACAATAATAACAAATTTGTTATATACCAGTAAAATACTGCATTATGTAAACTTTAATAACAAAGCTTTAATTCTGCATGGTTTAAAGAATAATTATACAGTCAAACTTGTGAACAAAGAGCACCCTTAGTAAAGGCAAAATGTGGTCTTCATTGATAGATGGCCTTTATTTGGAGGTCAATTAGTTCTAAATCATCAAAGATTTTTTTTCTAAGAATGGTCTTTATTTGGAGGTGGCTGCAAACACAGGTTTGACTGTACATGAACTTGTATTAAATATGATGAAATATGTTTGAATTGGTTCAGGGAAGAAACGGGTCATAAAACTAGTGTCTCTGGTCCGCTATTGAAAAAGCAAGTACACAAATACACGAGTTAGTATACACAAATACACGAGTTAGGACTGTCAGAGCTAAAAACATTCAATGATTGGTTGGATAGCTTCTACAAGGGGACTGATATCATGTTAGAGTTCATACAGCTAAGGTCAATCAAAGAAAATGCTCATAGATGAATGACAAATGATCACAACAGCTGGATGTGGTTCTACACGACTAAGCAAACAAAACTGTATAAAATATACAACAAGCGAGGCTTTATGCAATCGTAAAATGGCTGCCAATGAATTTTGTAACACCATGTTGTTTCATAATTGAAGTTAAAGGGGAAGTATTATGACATGGAAATTCCATTACGTCCATACTAGTTTAAGGTCTTCAGCATACTCATTTTATACTGGTACTGGTATACAGGTACTGAAGTCATTGCAGTATATAAAGCTAATCAATAATAATGCCAGGAATCTGACACTATGGTTTCTATGGATATAAAGACAGTGCCGACATGCTCGTATTGTTTTATCATACATGCTTTGGAATGAAGTGTATCCTGATGTAAACTTTTAATAAGCAAAGTATCAACAATAAAGCCTTAAATTTGAAATCAATAGTTTAAATTCAGACAACATATAGATAAAGATGAATAATAAGAAGAAAACAGACAAAATCAAAATGTTTACCTTTTAAAAGGAGATTTCATATTGTAAGGGATATCTTGCAAGTAGTAGATTTTCAAATATCCAACACATGTGACATATGTAGCAGTCGGTCAGACATTTGTAAGTATGGACTACCGGCTACTTGGCGAGCTGTCTTGGCATATCTTCAGATATGTTAAAGTGTAAAATACAGAAAGCATTTGTTGAATTTGGAGATATCATTTGTATAACAATAAGTAGTCATCAGTAAATAATTTATATTGACTTATTTAGGTCTGCTTGTTATGAGTCATTCAATATATGAATTGAGCTGCTCAAAGAAATCCTCACAAGTACTATAACAAGATAAGCTTTCAAGTTTCAACCAGTTAATTCCTATTAATATAAGATTATACATAGAAGGTCCATACTGTCTGATTTTGAACAATGGGGTAGCAAAGAAAAATTAAAACTGGTTGTTGGTCAAAACATGTTAAACACCTTACCTGTTAAATACCCAAATTATAATGACCAAAATTAGTATCTCAAAATGGAATGGACAGATTTTGGAAACTTTCATAACCTTTATAATTTTTATAGGTTTCTATGATAGAAAATGATTTACTGTGACATTTTTCAAAAAATAATGAAAATCCATGGTGTTATTGCCCATTTTAATTTGCAATGAAGTCTATGGGAGTAACCAATACTTCAAAGATTAAGGAAAAAGCAAGATCGATTTCAATGAAAACACACTGTAAGATGATGGAAAAACACAGTAATAATGTGATTCAATAAAGAAAAATATAGGTCACAGAGCAATACTGTCAAAAATTAATAACAAGGGCAATAACTCTTACAAAATCTGAAAAATGTGTTATACAATACACTGAAGTATTTAGGGTTACTATCAAAGAAGTAATGATAAATGGGTGATACTATTTTTATTATGTTACCATTTTTGAGTAGATGTTAGCAGATGTATAAAATGATTAACATATTATAGATATAATACCTTAAAAGTAGATACATTATCATAAGATTACAAATGTAATAAGCAATGTTCATGAAAACCATGAAGACAAGAACTCAAGTCCTAGAAAGTAACTTCGCTGACAGTAAATGGATACTTATCGTGAACATTGTGCAAGTTCTAATCTGGCATAGTTTCTTCCAACCTTCTTGATGATAACTTGTCATAGCATCTAACAGAAAGTTCTCAGCTTTTTTTTCCTGCAACACATAAAACATCCTATGAATTCCTTGATATTCTGAGCGTCTTCTGAGTTTTCAACCAGCTTTTTTAAGTATACCAATCATTTAATCTAGTATCTCTATTTCAGAAAAGTTTTATACTTGCATGTAGAAATCAGGTAAGTTTTTCCTGGTCATTCTAGCTGAATGAAACCTTCTAATATGTTTAAATGTTCCTATAGATAGTTCTGCTTGTTCCTGAAAGATAAATAGCCGTATACAATACACATTCTAATATTAAAGTGCAGCTTCAAAGATTGCCTTAGAAAAATACAAAGTTGCAACTTTGTACATTAATTATATAATGCAACAATATGATTTTACAATTTTGGACAACCAGTTTCAATAGAAGTCACACTGCAATCACTGCAATATATGATTGAAATAACATAATTCCACTCACACATAACTGAAAATGCTAGTATTGTGATAATAAGATCATAAAAAATTACATTTTGATTCAAATCATGGAATTAACTTCAAAAAGAGAATTATACAGTGCTAGCAGATTTAACCAATTATTTAACACATTGTTCGGATAAGGTAAGGTCTGATTTACCTTCTTCCTCTTCATCATCAGGTTCATCAAGTCTCATCCCTGATGTAAGATCTACAACAAGTGATAACTGACTGGAACTTGGTGACTCTGTATCTCCTGGAATCAAGCCACATGTCTCACTCAATCATTGCAGCTATAAGACAGAAACAAAATTACACAATAGTTAGTGTATATCTTTAATTAAGAAAAACCAATGCAGGAACTACATTAATAAGTCAATATTGACTGTCAATATTAGGTATTGACTTTATTGCCTCAGATTAATTACAAATGAATAATGACAAAAATAATAAGTTTTAGTTACAAAGTTGAATTAAAGTATTAACTGTAGATATGTAATGTATTTTAATTAACTATGAAACTTCCCTTTAGTAGGTGTTTCCTTGTATCTGATAAATGTTTTTATTCCGTTTCCCCCCAAAACACAGATTTTCTTCAAATAAACAAATAATAATCATATAAATTAAAAATTGATTGTCCTCCAATAGTTTCTGAATTTCAAAAGTAATTTTCGAAACAACCAACATGATAAAATTATCTCATATTCCAAACTTACTGTTTTATATTTCAAGGGTTTAACATCACAACAACAGCAAGGGTCATTTGGTGACTTTCTCAGCTTTAACTGTGAACAGACCCCAGATACCTAGGTAGAACCATGGACATTCTGTAAGTTAGCTTAACAGCTTACTCATATGTAAATTAGGTCCTGGCCGAGATTCAAACTCACAGCAGTGAGGGGATAGTGATAACTAGTCAGAACACATAACCACTCGATGATGGAGGCCCTTTAAACTGCTAGTAACATCAATATGTATGAACTACATCACTTACTTTACAACAAACATAGTCTCCTAGATATGCTGTATTAAGAGCTTGAGATCTAGGATTGACAGAATCATGCAGTTGGTGACGTTTTAGGAGTACTTCAAGTCTATTCAAAAACACACAACAATTTAGTCCACCTTCATTGATTTCAATCTATCATCTGTAAATCAACATTCATAATAAGTTACTTACAATCAGAGAGCTTAACATTTAAAAATAGTATATAAAAACATTTAAAAATAATATACAACAAGCAAATTTTAGAAAAATTTATATCCCCTGCTGAAATGACCACTGTATATATGGTATTAGCACATTAAGGATCAAATCCTGGACATGGCAGGTCATACCCTTCGATCTTCCTCCATATGTGGAGAAGTTGCCGGCTCCTTTTGGAAGGGTAAGTTAGTACTGGTTAGTATTAAATCCAGGAAAACTGGTTAGGTGAACCGGTCACCATATATAACTGAAAAATGTTGAAAAATGCCATTAAACCCTAGTGACAATAAGTCACATAAAAACAAACAAACGATATTAAACTCCAGTGCAAAAAAAAATATATCAAGGAATGTCAAGACTAAATGATTTAAAAATGACTAAAAAATCAATTCTAAAATAAAGTCTTCATATTGGTCAATTTCATGAAGTACCTAAATCAACCAAAAACTTGAGTTGAAGATTAGTCTAATATTAGTTCATCATTTTCTAAGTGTTGTTATTTTTTCAAGAATTCGTGTAATTAACATTCAGCAAGTAACTTCCATGTAAAGGTAAAATTTTAAGGTATGGTCACAATTTTCAAGTATTAAAAATATAGATATTTCAAGTTGATAAGAAATTAGTACAGAGTATAATATGCAAAGTCATCAGATAAACAAAGTTTGTAAACTTTCCAAGTTTTAAGTCTGTTTTCTACATTTAGTTCTATATCAACAGATATTTAACTTGTGTTCCTGGATTCTGTATCAGTTCTTATCAAAAAACTGCCATATTTTCCACATAAATGACAAAAGGTGGAAGCTAAATGGCCTTAAATGTAGTGTCTTCAAACAAACCTGTACTTTGAACCTCAGGCTATAGTAACAGACCTGTGACAGTAAAATGGTAACAAATTCAAATTAAAACACCAAAATTACCTTAAATTAATATCAGGTTGTTGCAGGATATGACAAAACTCAACAGATAAACATATAATAGAAAGGTATATAACTCTACATACCAGTGAATGTGCACTGCCTTCACAAAACACTGAATTGTAAAACAACAAGGATAAATCGTGTAAAAAGAATTTAAGGCATTGATAAAATTTTACCATCACAGATACATTACCAATACCTATAGTTTGAACTAATGACTTTGAGGTCTGTAGACCTAACACTTGTACCAATTGAGCTAAGCAGGTGGACAAATCATCCAAGAACTCACCATGTCTGGAAATCCCAACAGAAGTGTACCGTACGAATCCGGGGTAACCATGACTCGGTTTGGTGATGAAACTTTCTCATTGGGAGTTGATGATAATAAATTATCACTCATAGGTAAATCTGAACAAAGCAGGACACAGACATTGTTACCTTATAACAAGAGAAAAAATATGCATTAAACATTGTGGCATCCATCAGTGACTTTTTAATCAATCAAAAATGCGAACTAAAATACAAAAAAAAATATCCTTCAGACAAGTCAGGTTCTAACCAGTCAATCTGATTCAATCAGTCAACTGGGTATCATCAAATCGTTTTAGATAAGACAACATTTTCAAAATTAATTATACCATATCAACAAAAAATGGTAAATATTTTAGGTTTTCAGCCAGTTTCAATATTAAAGCTAAATACTGTTAAGTATTCCTGGATTCTGTACCAGTAGAAACCATGTTCTCTAAAAGCAATCACCAACTTCTCTACATGAAACATCAGCAGGGGACTCCATGGTTCAGTGGTCATGGTCTCTGAGTAGCAATCATTAGTCCATTTTTGATGTGAGTTCGAATCCTACCAGAGACCAGACAAATTTCATTTCACAAGTGAGGAAGCTGCTCTGTTAGCAAATGGAGGGTCGATGGTTCCACTCACATAGATGTTGAACATTTATATTGAATTTTCATAAAAACAAAGTATTCCAATTGTCCAAAAACTTTGTGCGAACAAGAGTTCACTGTATGTGTACATATGTGGACTTATTGTACTATGATTACCTTCTTCTGTGATAGCTGTGTAACTGGAGACCAGCCCTGGTTATCATGAACTTCCTGTAAAGAACATAGAAACAAAGAAAAGTTACATGCCAAATACCATATTCGAACAAACATGCAAAAGATAATATTGTAACAATCAAAGAATTTTACACTAACTATAACTGACAAATATTCTTCAATATGAACATAGATTATTGTAATGCAGTGCACAATATTTCACACAGGGCTTCGACACAATCATTTGAAAATTTCCACAATCGTGCATTGTTTACCCATGATTAATGGCTATTTGACTGTGTAATATAATGTTATATTCTGCCAGTGTTATATATGTAGCTGGTAAGAAAATAAGCAATACAGATTTCATGGCAGATAATGATGTAAATCTACGTTGTTCAGGAGCAGTTTGTGGTAATGAGTTGATGACAATACAAGAAATTTCACCAGACTCATAATTGACATTCAATATTGTATTTGTCTGAAAACACATAAACTTGGTTAACAGGTATTGCACAGGATTGATTTGATTGATTGATTGATTGACTGGCTGGCTGGCTGGCTGGCTGGCTGGCTGGCTGGCTGGCTGGCTGGCTGGCTGGCTGGCTGGCTGGCTGGCTGGCTGGATGTATGGTTGGTTGGTTGATTAATTGATCAAATGATTGCATCTGATGATTGATTGATTGTTTATGAAAAATTTGATACAATTTAAACAATTAAAATGCAAAAGTTAAAATACACAAGAACTTCATTTATGTGAGAAATAACACAAATAAAGCATCTTTCGGACTTCACACTGTTCCCAATTAATACATGCAAGTTACATCTTTTTTCTACAAGCAGAGAGTTGTTTAATTCCAGACAAATATAAATTAGAGTTGTTATTTTGGATTGATGATTATAAACAAAGTTAATTTAAGGTAGATAATTTGTTTCATGTAAACTAACAACAACTGAATCACACAAATACTCATACTTCACAGAAGCATTCATTTGCAATATCAAATTTAACTTTAATGTTGCACTTCCCTGCATCTGAAGCAAACGACTTGCGAAAACATTTTGGCAAAAGAAGCCATTTATGAGCAATGCGTTCTTTTACCACAATGTTTTCCACTCTGTCAGAGAGAAATAACCCAGTTTTCTGAAATAAATTGATCTTTTGTATATTTTTTTTGAATTTGGAAGAGTCCAAAATATAAGGCAAAGGGTCGAGTCAATGTCATACAGGTATATGTAATAGTTTAGTGCACCTAAACAAGATATAGACCTTTATTTCAGATTTTTTCTGATGGCTATGTTTTATCATTCTCACCAGTATTTATTGTTCTTAAACAAAAAGCATTCTTGTGTCTACATGGAAAACTTGCTTAGATTTTAAGTTATCGGGGTTCTCACTGGGATTTTGATATAAGAGTCCTGGGACTCCATGAACTGGAAAAATATGAGTCCCTTGGGACTCCTTACGAGCTTCTAAGCGGCAAGGGAGAGGGTATGAGAGGGGTGAGAGGGGGTCATACTACTTTATAAAATGTACCAAAGCAGAACCTATATGTAGACAACATGGATCAAGCAATAGCAAACTGAATATCTATGACAATGCCCTGACAAGACTGGATCAGAACTCATACAAATTTTCTGAAGATGTACAAAATTCTCCCCCAAGAAGTTCAACTGTAATTATTATTTTTAATACATAATCATATTCATATGTCATAGTTCTGTTCTAAGTCAAAAATATAAATGAACTCATTAGTTACCACTTCTTCGTGCAGTATTATATTATTATCATCTAGAGGTGCCAACAATGGACAAAGTTTCACATAGGGTCGATATGATCCGCTGATCAGCGGGAACACGTCATACATGTCCAGATAGTTAGCGGTCATAGTTTGTGGATTCATTGAATACAATCCAACAGGATTAGCTGTACAAATGTGGAATACATAGTTGTTTTTTATGCCCAGGGCTTCTGTTCGGAGCTGAAAATACAAGAATGCAACTGTTCTTCCACTGATAACTATCTTAAATGAGAACAACTACCCTACTCTTCAAACAAGTCTTTGAAAATTTTAAAAAGAAATAACCAGTCATGTCTTTTCTTATGAAAATAGCATAAAGAAACATCCGTTTGTAAAACATTATCACTAAATTGTTCAAGGAAGAAGACTGTTGAAAGCAAAACAGAAAAATAGACTTGTTATAGAAAAAGACAAAATTCCATTTATGGACTGGTTATTCAAATTAGTTCTCTCATAGGCTGGTCTTCAAATTAGTTCTCTTGCACACAGGTTAATCAAACAAGTCCTTTTGTAGTCTGTCTGTTTCAATTATTTTTCTGACAGACTGATGTTGAAACATGTTCTTTTGTAACAAGAGGGCCAAGATGGTCCTTTTTCGCTCAACTGAGTAAAGATTGCAACTTCTATGGTTTTCATGTGATTTGACCTGTTGACCTAATTTTTAACCTGAGTTGACCAATGTTCATGATATCATTAATACAAACATTCTGACAAAGTTTGAGGAAGATCCAATCAAAACTGCAACCTCTAGAGGGTTAACATGGTTTTCCAGTGATTTGACCTAGTGACCTAGCTTTTGACCCCAGATGACCCATGATTAAACCTGCCTAAGATATTATTCAAAAAAACCTTCTGACAAAGTTTGATGAATATTCAATCAAAATTGCAACCCCTAGAGCATAAACAATGTTTTCTAGTGTGCTGACCTAGTGACCTAGGTTTTGACCAGAGATGACCCATATTCGCACAATATTACAAGATCAATAATACAAACATTTTGACTAAGTTTCATGAAGATCCAATCAAATCTGTGATTTGTAGAATGTTCACAAAATTTCCATTCTATTTGACCTGGTGACCTAGTTTTCGACCCATGTTCGAACTTGTCCAAGATATCATTGAGCCAAACATTCTGACTAGGTCTGATTAAGATTCGCTCAAAAGTGTGACCACTAGAGCATTAACAACCCCCAGGGGTGGACAACGAACAACAGACGTCGGAGTAGACTGACTGATCATTGTAGCTCACTGAGCACTACGTGCTCAGATGAGCTAAAAATTTTAAGTATTGACAACCATTTTTAAATCCGCTAGCATTAAAACTCTCAAAAACCTACCTTTTGTAACAACTGTATCACAAATAATGTTTGTTTTATGTAAAGGAACATTCCAAAAAGCCTGCTGCTCTGTAAACTTCTCAGCTCTAGCTTCGGTCTTATCCATAGGTAAGGATTCCACACTTAGTCACCGGGCCCTGTATTGACAGAAGGGATATCAATTCTTGTATACCTCCATTTTGACACCTAGGGCTCTTGGAATTATTATGAAATATTGGATACAACAAAATATTAAATATATAGAAATATTGGATATAATAAAACAATTATTTTTCTGCAAACAAGCCTTACATTTCAATGTAACTGGATATTTTGTAATTTGAAGTTAGTGAAGAAAATATCCATGCTCCCCAAGATCCTCCCAATCAGGACCAAATTTCACATGGGTGGAAACTGTCCAGCTACCATTCTTACATTTGTTTCACTGAAGACATCAAATGAAATTGACCAAATGGAATAAGAAGCATTCATTCAGAAAAATAATGCAATTCCCAACTTCTTCATACCTGGACTTAAATATGAAAATTTTCCAAGACACAATTTGATGATAGGTTATAATTTTGAAACTTCATCTGTACCTGTGCTTCATTTTTACAGACAGGCGGACAGGTGAACAGACAGAATAATTTATCTTATTTATAACTTTCAATCCTATTTTTGCATCTCAACAGGCAACATTATCAACGAGGTACGTTTTCTATCACCTTGTGTTTGTATATGCCACTGATTGGATAACTCCATCTTAGGTAAAGTAAATCTGAAAGTACAGTACATTAATGTAAGGATAGTTGTCAAATTTTCAATAAAATATTCTTCTAGATAGCAAAACATTTTTTACAATTGAAACTAATTAATATTCTTTACATGAAGAAGTACAAAAGCGAACTCATCAAACAAACTCAGTTCACCATTATAATCATCTCATTACAACTTAACTTATTTTAAAATAAGCTTCTTAGTATTTCATCCATATTTCAACTCAATAATTAAACCATCCCCATTTTTAGGATCATTTATTTTGGTTAAAAGTTGGTCTAATATCAAGGTTTTACTGTAATAAACAAGAACTATCACTGAAGGTGATAAAATACCCCAGGCAGAGTCCTTTTTTAAGCTTAATAACTTAGAACAAGCCATTTAGGAGAAGAGGTGCACACAAGATTTTGTCTACAGACAGATAAACAGTGTGATTGTGGTATGCCTCAAAATGGGGGCCATAAAAAAATAAATCATTCAAATTTTCTTTACTTAGACTAAATCAATCTTAGAATAAATAGCATATTTGTTTCACTTGTCTAGCTTTGGACTTACCATGTTACAGCCAATAAAAGTTTTAAAGAAACAGAATATATCCAAACACTAAACAACACCATATAAATAAACCATACTCACAGATCACTAAAAATATGACCAAATTCAATAAATAACCAAATAAATAATACAAAAATGTTTTGGATTTATCTTATTTCTTATTGAATTTACAAGTAAAAAATACTGTGATAAAATTCAGTATAATTTTTACCACACCAAAGTTGTACATGATATTGATAAGTTATTTGGCCAAGCAAAATAATACTTGTGGTTCATGTGACAAGACTAAACAGATTAAAGCCATTTATTTTCAAATTCAATTTAAATGGGAAATTATCAGTTTCATTATGGTAAGATAAAATGATTACATGAAGATAAAGCTCACTTAGAGATCACCTCAATAAGCCAGCTCACTGTAATAGCTTTTAACTGTGGTCTTAATACCAAGATGTAACTGTACTAGGCAATATATCAATGAGCTTAATAATTGAATTCAAAATTTAAGTATTAAGTGACCATGCCAAAAGGTCAAACACAGATAATATTATGATTTCACCTTATACCCAAATTTTACCATAACTTGAAATCTTACCAGTGATTTTACCAATGCTTGTACCATGGGGTGCTGAAGAAGATCTGAATAAAATAGAAATTACCTGTAAATATTTGACCATATTTACGACTTCTCTACTGGAATATGTGTAAGATATAAGACCCTGGTCAGCCATATCTCTGAGCTCACGGAGCGACAGAACTCTAAAATAGCCTCAGGAACGTCATTGCCATATTGACGTAACATCATCATTTCTGATGCTTTATCAGGGTTGTCAATATAATGACAACTGAATATATCACCTACAAAAATATTGTTCTATAATTACCACTGTGAACATGCATAGTGAAATACAAGACATACAGTGGATGAAATACATTGAATTACAAAAGAAAGACACAGCTGAATTTTTGTTTGAATAAAAAATTAACTGAACCATATATTTATGTTGCTACCATGGAAATAGATAATTTAAATATTCATGAATAAAACACACAATCAGAAAAGATCAATGATAAATTATTTTGGCCAAACAGCATAATGAAAAATAGTACATATTTGTTATAATGTCCATTCACGAGTTTAATAATTAGTAATTACACCATTCGAGTTTAATATTAATTCTAAAACAGGGCATTACTTTCTCAGTAGAGCATACAATCATTACATGCTCAGCATAGTGTGATATAAGAGACATGCTGGAATTGTTTTAGATAAGTAATGTTTCTATTTAATAAATATCCACACAAGTCTCATAAGATTATATGTCAAGAAATAAAACAGCATATTTATGCAGGAAAAGCCATTTAGTACGGGACTTTTCAAAAAAAAAGGATATTTGTCCATAATGTAAAGGTATCTATCATATGTTCAACTAATGCTGAAGTATGACCGTGCAATCACTTTTAATCACTTCGTAAAACAGTAGAATTTTTTCAAAGTAAATAAAAAATGAAAAATCCAAAATTAGTAAAGAAAAAAATGAAGAAACATTTTCAAGCAAAAAGAATACAAGGTCCTCTAAAAAGTAGAAAAAGAACAGGATAATAATCTTCTTATCTTCCTCTTTAAATGCACATGATGAACACAATGATATATGATGTTTTAAGAAACAACTCACCCATTGTACAGAAGAAATCATTACCAATGAATGGAAAGCCTGGTCTGTTTGCTAACACAACCATTCTAAAGTCAGGATGAGAAACAATCACCTGGTCACTTGGCTTCATACCTGACTGAGCTGTAATGATAAAATGAAGAAGAAAAATCAATATAAAAGAAATAAAACATGGCTGTGTGGACTTTGGGAAATGATGACAAAAACCACAGATTATCTAATATCAAACACATTAATAATCACAGAAAAATATATAAAAAGAATTGGTGTTAGGTTATCAAAGCAAGTTTGGATCAGAGCAAAAGACGACACTATACCAATAATACTGCTTTTCTATTGGTTGATTTTCAAACAGTGATCAGATTCAACCAATCAGACGACACTGTTTTGAGAGTTGCCTTTGGAGGCCAATCACACTTTCTGTGGTTTATAGAGTCACAGCAACAGTTTCCTAACATGTGAAATTTGGTCCAGGGTGGAATTAATACTTACAGGAGTGAGGGGCTAGTGATTGATAATAGTGATACATTTCTGCAATTAAATATCAGGGGTGTAGAAATCTTTTTATGTAGCTGGTGATCTACTAAAAGTAAAAAGGGGATCCAAGGGTTACCCACTGTAGGAAGCATAGGGGCAGCATTCCCTGAGGGGAAAAGTAGCCTGCAAGAATGTTCAAATAGCTTGTTCAGTTTTCTGGCTTCTGGCTCATTTCTACACCCCTGAAATACCATTACATCATTATTATAATTACCAGAGACAATTCTTCTACCATCAGCTAAATTCATTTCCCCACTTTCTACGAGAGTTTTAAGTATACAGGTAACTTTAGTGGGTGCTTTGTCAGCTTCATCAACAACCAAAACATGACCTAGTTTTACAGCATGTATTTGTAAAATGAATATGTAAGATTTTACATCAATACATCTTAATCTTGAACTTATTTCTTCGACATATCATAGCAATCTTAGGTAAGAAATGTAAACAAAACAGACACATGAGTGTCATTTCATAGCTATAATAGCAGTGTTTGAACTAAAGAATTGTGCTAATGTACATTTCAGATATTTACTTTCAACAGCTGACAATAAATCCATGATTTATAATCAGTAAATAAAAACACTTATATTTTTATAAACAAGCATTAGCAGGATTTCTAAGTATTAAAGCATTTAACTGAAAAGATACATCTATGAACCAGGCACTGGTTTAACACACAGTAAGATTATTTTGGAAAGACTAGTTACAAATAATAAGACAACAATAACTTACTAATGGAGAATCTTCATACCTGATAACACCATTATGTACAGTAGGTTGTAAGGTTAATGTCTGAACAGTGATATCCCTGTAACAGAAATATTGAATTTATTATACAACATACAACAACAAGAGACACACCCTTCACTCACAGAATCTGTGTACATGTGATAGCTGGGACAATAATAGCAGTGGCAAATAAACTGAACCATCAAAATCAAAAACATCAATCATCATTAACAGCACTTATGTTTCTGACAATATTCTTAATAAATTCTTAAAGAAATTTCAAGGAATCGGATTTCTTCAGCAACAGTTTACCTATGATAAAATATTAACACAAGTCCAATTTTTTGTTCAGATCAATGAAAACAGATTGTAGATTTTTAAATCTTACCTATTTGTATTGGATGATTTTTATGAAAGTAACTTTTTACAAACATCAAAAGGTAAACAACTAGAATTCTTGCAACAAATTCAAAGATCTTTTTTAAATACATGAATAAGTGTTATGCAACAGTAATAAAAAATGTTCTTTTCTATGTTAATTATGTATTCATGATGAGATTATATAGAATGTGAGTGATAAAAATCAAATAGTTTAATAAGCATCAAATCAATATCTTGCCTATATAACTGTATATATTCTCTAGGCCTGTTGAGTAGATGTAGAAATCTGTCCACTATCTTGTTCTTACTGACACCCTCGTTACAAACCAATAGCAACTGTTCTCCCAACATAAAGTCCTTCAACATGTCCTCCATCACTGCTACACTGCTATAATAAATAAACAACAGTCTTTATTATAGCTAAATGCTATAATACACAAACAACAGTCTTTATCATAGCTAAATGCTATAATACACAAACAACAGTCATTATCATAGCTAAATGCTATAATACACAAACAACAGTCATTATCATAGCTAAATGCTAGAATAAATAAACAACAGTCATTATCATAGCTAAATGCTATAATACACAAACAACAGTCATTATCATAGCTAAATGCTAGAATAAATAAACAACAGTCATTATCATAGCTAAATGCTATAATACACAAACAACAGTCATTATCATAGCTAAATGCTAGAATAAATAAACAACAGACTGTCAAGCTATACACAAATAAGCCAGTTATCTAAAGATCCCCTGTCCATTAACATGCTAAATCTTCCTACATGATGTTTAATATATATACAGTGCAAGTATAAACAGGATACAACTTGTTATCTAGACTGTAAAAACAACCAGTTCTATTCTGTTCAACATCACCTACACACAGTGTAAATATTGTCTGTTTTCATGATAAAAAATATCAATTTTCTATATCAAATAATGCATACATGTACACAATCATTTATTATGAGTGTTACTGTTTTTTCTGTCTTTCAAGAATCCAGGTTTATGAGTGATTAGGGAACTGCAGGAAATCCGTTCAACACCTGATCGCAAACCACTTACAGGACTTACACGAAACATGAATGTAGACTACTCACGAAACATGAATATGGATCACTCACGAAACATGAGTGTATATCACTCGCAAATCATGAGTGTAGATCATTCACAAATCATGAATGTAGATCACTCACAGAACATGAATGTAAATCACTCACCAATCACGAGTGCATATCACTCACAAACCATGAATATGGATAACACTGTAAATCACTCACAAAACACATATGTATATCACTCACAAACCATTAGTTTAGATCACTCACAAAACATGTATGTAGATCACTCACAAATCATTAGTTTGGATCAATCACAAAACATGCATGTAGATCACTCACAAAACATGAATGTGGATCACTTACAGAAAAAAATTACACACAAATCATTAGAAATATTAATCTAAACTGATTTCCACAGTATTATGGAAATAACATTAATTTGTAGCACTGTGTATAGGTTTACAAAAGTGCAACATAATAAATGTATCATAATGCTGAGTAAAATGGAAAAATAGGAGAAAATAGGTGATTCCAGTCCCAAACATGCAATATGTACAGATAAAGTACACTTTGTTCATATACAAGAGGTAAAAATATATAATAAAACTAACAAAGTTTACTCTGACACCTACTCATTCCAGCTGTGGAAAGTACACATAAATATATCTATAAGTATAACACATACATGGGGTAAATCTTAAAAATTGTTCCTAGAAAATAAATCAACCACTAGATTTTAATCACAGAATATCAATGTACACAAAATGAAGACCACTCTCATGCATGTTAGGTATTAGAAAAAGAGCCCACAAAAATCAGAATTTGCCAAAAAAGATGCACAAAATTTGGTATATAATTATAATTTTTTGGTTAAAACTTCTGAGTAAAACAGTGCATTCAGCTCAATAAAACATAAAATATCATAAAAGAACGATTGCACTAAATTAGCAGAGAAAAATGACCTCAAAACAAGATTTATAAAGTAAAAGAACACAGATTTTTGTATCATATTTAGTCAGGTATGAATATGAATGGATATATTAACGAATAAAACTATTAACATCATCTTAACTTGTTACAGAATGTTTGTTATTTGTTATACTAATCATGAGCAAACAATAAATATCTTATGAGTAGAAACTGTGTAAATTCTTTGGTAATGTAAGCAAGCTGTATATTTTTTCAGAAAAGTAATTGTGTATTGTATAATGATACAATATGGTGAAGATTTTACTCAAAGAAACAAAAAGTTTTGTAGAAAAGATGTACAGCAGCTGGCATAAAATGGTCAGATAAAACACATCAGTTTGGAGAGCAGAACAAAGCAGGATTTAATTTAAAGATGAATGAGGCCAACTGATAACATGTAAGAATTAAATGCAAGCTGGTCTATTCTAGATAGGTAAATTTTACAACATGTCTCTATCTGAAGTGGAACAGTCACAATACACCTAAACAATAAAACTACAAACAGACACCATGTGAACACAGGCACTCTATCATACACTAATCATGATATCATACAATGTATAAAGGTCATATGCTTACAGACAAACTGTACATAAAGGCCACATTTCTTTTCTCCCTACAGTGGCCTTCTTTCATAGTTTTTACTGTATTTATCTAGACATAACACATTTCAATGGTTTCTCTATATTATCAGAGTTACAGTCAGCTTTTATCTTCCTACAGTCAGGAGCATCTGTAGCCTGAACAGTGAACACATCAGGGCCCAATTGTATAATCATCGGTTAACTCTAACCAAATGGTCAATTTAACCCAAGGTTAAATTTAACCATTTTGGTTTACTAACTATTAAAAAAATCATTAAAACATTTAAAAAGGGATGCCATTTTGGTACTGGTTACTGTTTATGTTACGATTTAACCAGCATCTTAGACTTGGGTTAGATTTATTTGAGCTTTAACAAAAACAAAATTTGGTTAAATTTAAACAAAATTTTCTACAATAGGTAACCGACAATTTAACCAAAATTTTAACCAAAACTCTGATTTAAGCCAGTGGTTAAAGTTAACCAATGTTTATACAATTGGGTGCAGAGGTCTACATAAACCCAACACTTACATGACAAAATTCTGAATTATTCATTCATTTCCACCTCTAACAAACAAGCCAGTGACACAAGATCTAGAATGCATAAATTATATGTTTAAAATTTATGTCCCAGATTACAAACATACAATTTACCTTGTTTGAAAGTCTGTTTCAGCAGCAGGGGCTCTAAAAAAGGATCCAGATCTTCACCAACATTTTCAAACAAAAGAGGATTACCAAATGTTATACAATTCTCCAAAGTTCTTATGAAATAAGAATCAGTAGGTTTGATCACCGACAGTCGTTGACTTCTGGCAAATGAATGTATTCACGAAATTTAGAATAACACAATAATTAATTTACACTTATACTGTTAACAATCCAAGTTAAATTGTACATTTAAGGATTTTATATGACAATAATACCTTAAGAAACAATACAAGGACATTCACCAGGTGAACAAATCAAAAAGTATTTTAATTAATTTTTCCTAGACAAGAATTCCTAGCAGGGACAATATTAGTCATCTGTATTATGCTTACAGTGCAGAAATTCACCCACTCTTGAGTTGCTCTGTCCCTAAATGCAGAAGTAAATGGTCCAAGATAAGCTATAACACCAGCAGATATTAACACATCACCAATTAAATTGTCAAATATACTTTGCAAGATTTCCGCAGCCTTTGTCCATCTGTTCTTCTCACTGCCCAGACCGCCAATCAGCTTTTCAGCTCAAACAAGTTTTTTTCCACACAAGTCTATTTCGAATTCTAGCTGTTCTTTCTTGTCAGTCATCTCTTTAAACATGGCCTTCAAATCAGCCAAACGCTTTTCAACAGCAGCTAATTCAACATGCTTGGTATTAAGGAGTTTCATAGGTGTGCTCAATTCAGTTTCAGCCTCACCAAGACATTCCTTCTTAGAAGCAACAACCTTAGCAACACAATCATAACTTTCCATAGCCATAATCCATTTACAAAGACTTTCAGTGGCTGATGAAGCGTTTGCTACTTTAGCAGGGTCAAATTCTGGGTTATTGATATTTTCCTTGCGGATTTTCTGCATAACACTGGCACCAAAAAATACAACCTATGGAAAGAGATAACATACACATGTAGTGGAACCTTTCAAATCACAGTAAACAGTTTCCTAATCTTAGTTTGTCCTGGTCTGTAAACTGAATAGATTCTTCATGGATTTCACGATAGTGATTTCAGCAGGCTAGAATGTGTAACAATAACAGCATATAAGAATGGTTTTAAATTATTTTCAAGTGGGAAAATATTGTGATCAAGTTAGATTTACAATTTGGAAAAAAAGCTTTCTGTACAAAAGAATATGGATTAAGCACTAAAATAAGCCTCACAAAATTATAGAAAATAGTAGTACAGTAAATCTTCAAAAATGTTTGAAGTCCTGTCAAATTTTCTTCCAAGAAGACAGTTTGAACTAACAAATAAATACATTGTTCTTATATCAAGCATTTCATCTGTTTGCTGATGATGTATTTAGAATATAGTCTACAAACCTTATTTGCTTTTAAAGCAGCCAGAGTAGCTTCTAAAGCAGGAATGGCTTCAGCAAAATCAGCCTCACATTCATCTTTCTTTGCTTGAGCAGCAGCTGCTTGTTCATTAGCAACTTGTTCATCAACCTTTACAAGTTTATTTGCTTCTTCAACTTCAGCAAATTCTTTCTCAATTACAAACAACATCTTGGAAGTCTCCTCTGCAGAAACTACCAACTGTGGTTGTAACTCTTCAAGCTCTTTCTGCATGTCTGCTACCTACATGTGGCAAATACGATCATTTAATTAAAATCTAAGTGATCATCATATTTCTTTCAAGCATTCAACAACTAGTATTCTAAGTTTGTTCAATCTACTGATTTTCAAAAGTAAAAACAAATTATGCATAGGTAAATATTACATCACAATGCATTATGTAACAATTTAAATCAATATATCAATGTCATCTTTCTGTGACTGTCATACCTGATTGGCAGCAAAAGCATATTTTTTCAATCCTATGACATATCTTCTCTTAGTTTTTAATGTTCCATCTTGTTTAGTACCTAGCTTAAAACTTAAAAGCACCCACTTAAAAGCATTGATCAGCTCTAGGTATATTTATTTATATATTGTCTACCAAAATCATAGAGATAAGCCACAGACAGTGAGTTAGTACTCTGATGGAAATGTTTACAGATGGTAACAGTCTCTGGTTTCTTATCTTCTTCAATACCAAGTTGTTCCAAAAACTTGTTTGCAACTCTCTATGAGGCGTCAGATGGCCAGGCCTGAAATGTGAGGCATTTATGAATCAGTTACATGAAAACTCAAGAAATATCAAACTTAAAACTGTAATATGTACTTTGACACAGGATTTATATCACCAACTAATCAAGCTTTAATTATTCAACAGAATTACATTAACTAAGATTTCCTCTTAATTTACTACCAGTACAAACAACAGAAACTTGATTTTCAACAATAATTTTGGAGCAATATAATTAATGACATTAAATACACAATATACCCACTAAATATTTTAAAATGTTTCACTCATATTCCTAAAGAAAAACAAAAAATTAGGAACAGCAGTATATAATATTGGAAAAAAAATGACTGTGTCAGAATCAAGCAAAAAACCATACCTGGAAGCAATCAATGGTATAACAATTGATAAGTGAAGGACTGAACGCAATAATAATGTGTAAATTCTCCTTGACACGATTCACAAAAAAATGCAAACATAGCCAGAGGAGAGAAATCATCTCCACCATTCCCTTCTAATTCCATCTGGGCTTACATTGCTGGTCTAATACTCTAATAATTAGAAATAAAGAAAATTAATTACATCAGATGCTGCTTATTGATGGACACAATCTTTTGAATAGGAACTAAATATAGTATAACCCTTGAAAACTGGACCCCTTCTTGACTGGGCCAACAGTCCGAATTTCAGAGAATTTCGGTTTTCAGGGGTTTCACTGTATAATCCAAAATACATAAAAAAACATGAACACATAAAGGACATGTTTTATACTGGTCAATGTACCTACCTGACCAATGATTATATGTAAATATTGTGTCGTAAAAATCAGCCACACGCACAAATACTGCTTTAGAAGTTACAAATTGATATCATTATGGTTTAGTTCAATTCAAAGTAGAAAACAATATTAAACTTCATGTAAAAAGACTGAATGTAAACATTTAATGAATCATCAAAAATCTGCAAGATAAATTTAAGAATTAAACAGAATTGTGCATTGATTAGACTGATTAACTCATAAACACAAGCACATTAAATAACACAATAATAATGGTAGACATTGTACATGAAACACTATGAATTAACATCATGTATAAAAGACAATATAAGTACTGTACAAGTTTGCTGGATTTAAATTCATCTTATATTAGTCATTATATCATTTTTAAACTCAAATAATAAAACATCATTTTAAAGCTAAAATCATGAAATAAGTATGTACACTACATAAATATCTCTGATTTTAACTGAGACAAATATTGAAACCAGTATCAACACAGACAATCTGAAGTTTGCACAAACAAATAAAAGATGCCAACAAATGTTTAACAAATTGCTCCTGCAAACATACATAACAACAATGAACGGTTATGTTTCATTGAATCACTATAATAATGTCTTCTCTCCATTCTGTCTTTTCATAATTCTTTGAGATTTCTGGTTGGAAGAGACCGTACCCAGCCATGGCTGTAGCTAAACGTGTCAGAGATTGTCCACCACTTCCACCAACACCTACCAACAAGGCATTGCCTCCAGGCACACATAGTACATGACTGATACGTGACAAATGTTCAAGTACATATCTAGATCATCAGAGTAAATTCTATTATGTCGTAAAAGTTAGTGTAAGCATTTCAATTCTGAAATCACATATTATATGTACATCACGTTTTTGCATGTCACACTTCTCAGTTCATATATTTCCTTTTTTTTGATTTCACAATTTATCTTTTATATTTTATCTTTAGTTTTCTTCTGTTCTAATGATTTAAATTTGACTGAAGTACATTCATAAACGTGCAGTAAAGTATCCACCTGAACATGACAAGATTCATTCTGCTTTTATGTGTATTGTTTTGTTCTTCTGAACATTGTTCTACAATCTGGTACATGTCATCAAGGGAGCAAACTTCATCATATACTCTCTCCTCAGCCTCAGCGTCAGAGTTCATATAGTCACCAAACATTAAACTACGCAAGTCTTCCTCTTTGATCATTCCACCATCTGGAGAAAGACTTTCAAACAGTGTATCAAAACTCTCCTTAAAGAAGTCTTTCACTGATTTCTTCACAGCCCTGTGAGAACATGGAGATCAAGTTAAACCATGCATGAATTACGATAACTTTGACATTTTGTTAAAAATGAATATAGACTCATTATAAATTGATTTCATTTTCATTAAAGAAGATAATCTTTTCTATTTCACACTAAATCATTTACTTATACAGTATAGATAAATAAAAATTCCATATTACATTTCTGTGAATATAAAACTTGTGCAAATTTTAATCAACAGAAGACACATAAGTAGCTTTTAATAACATGAACAATACTTAAACATACTCAAATAGCCACTTGCTGTCGTTGTCATCAGTAGGACGAACATAGAAGACTCTCATTACTTCATGGACCTACAATCTGTAAAATGTTGTATGAAATTAATAAATAATTCCTACAACCAGTATTTTTGTATTTTCAATTATCACATCCCTAACCAAAAATTACTAAAAATTAACAACTCATTACAGAGGCAAAAAAATACAATTAAATGAATCATAATACCTGAATCAAACAATTTTTTAGAGTCACCTAGTAGACATGATGATTAATTATTTGAAGATATATAAATTTTATCGACAAAATTAGACCTATTACTGAACTGTGATTAAATACCCCTGCAAAATGGGAACAGACTGTGTGACTGACCAACCAACCAACCAACCAACAACCAGGATGATTCTAGAATATCCCCAAAAACTTTGTGGGAGAATAATTACAGATAAGGGAAATATACCACCAAATCTGGTAGGTCAATCAATGGTACAGAAAGTATGTTCAGAAGTTCTCAAATAATCCCTGAGTTTATTACATATTGTTATAAAGTGATTACCTGACCATAACTCTCTTATTCTTTACTTGTGCTTTCTTGATTAAGCACACACCAAGTATAACACTGGAGAAATCTCTCAAGTTAAACACATAATGAGACTTAGCAGGGGTTGGTAACAAATTAGTGATGGCTTGTTTGTACATGTCTGATGTTGCTGCAACTATTTGATTACCAAGTGTGAAAAAGTCTGACTGGAGTTATTGACCCTGTGAAGGAAAAATGTAAAACAAATTTTTTCATAGATTAAAATTAAATTTTAAGTGGATACTTCTAACAACAGAAAATTTGGTCCGTAAACCATTTACTGACATATTCAATCCAAGATACTATGAGTAAAAATGTCTACTTAAGTAGGTAAGAAGGTAACAAAGGTAACAATGTGTCAATCAGCCTAGATTTGTTCTGATATAAAAATACTGACTAAACACCACAGAGCAGAAACAAACATACAATCCATTCATCTTTGATATCAGCAGAAAATCAAGAATTAGCAAAACTCACAAAAAATAATATACAAAATCATTATAATTGTACATGTATGCAAATATTTAACAAATGCCAGAAAGTGCAGATTATTAATAATTAACAACAAATGTCCTTCTTATAACAATGCTCAACAGAAAAATAAAAATATACTCAAAGTATACAATGTGCCTGGAGCATGAAAAAAATACAACACAACATGTATACATGTTTTCAGGTATGGAAATTTAATGAAATCTATTCACAATGCTCACCCAGAATGATTCATCATAAGTGTAACCACATAAGCATACAGTACAATACATACATAACCTACCTTACCATCTCCTAATTGAGGCTAAATGAATATTTCATCACAATATTTAAATGAAACTACAAGAGAAGGTAGGCACCAAACACTGTGATTTAAGATTAATAACACATAAGAGTAATTTGTTTATAAAACTGATAGCCTATGATTTGTGGAAACATGTGAACCACATCAATGGCACATACAGGCATGCCCTAATGTACACATTAAAAATAGTTTGTTTTTCTACTCAATATCAAGTTTATAAATGGTTGCAAATTAACAGTTTAATGATACTGTGGTATCATTTAATTTCGCTGGCATGAAATTTCGCGTGGTGTAGTGCCAAAATTGGGAATTCTTACATCGGGAATTGGGAAAAAAAGTCTTTATTTTCAATTAGGAAGGGTCTGTTTACTAGACCCAAACAAAGAAGGAAAAAAATCGCTGAATAACCCAAGAAACAGGATACAATGATAAGACTGTAGGTGTATGATAGCTCATTACATGTAGTGAGAGTACAAAATTACTTACAATAACCCTTGTTCTTAGTGCTTTGTTGTGCTCAAGGTTGGGTGAACTAAGAGCCTCAGACAGTAACATATCTATCAGATACATCAATGATCATACAATGTTAGAAGGCCTGGATACAATGTATTCCTGAAATATCAATTCAATAAAATGTTTAAAGACTTCTCCACTATTTCCATAACGTTTAACATAACCTCTAGAGAATTTATCTGGAAAGAAACTCATTCAGTGCATAAGCTAACAGAAATAAAGGAAATTAACGTTTAAGTCAACAACCAGAAATTAAAATAAAATATCTCAAATGAGCAAAAAGTATTGCTTTCATGAACACAAAAAGTATAAACATTTGATGTTACAATAATGGGTATAACCAGGTACACTGGACTTAAAAAACAGTTTTAAAGGATAATGAAGTATGTGAACATTCAAATAATAAATCATGTACGATTTATATAATTTAACCAACCTTGCAATTTTTTCCGATGAAGTCCATACAAGGATCAACAAGCCATTCAAACATGGCTTCCATGGCATTACCAGCTTCACTTATTATCTCATTCAACTGATTTAACAAGACTTCATGATAGACCACCACCCAAGTGTGGATGGTTCTATGTAGATCATATCACAACAACTCACAGTAGCTGACTGTAATATCAAGTGATACAATTAGATTAAAGACAAAAACAACCAACTATTTGGCAGGCAATGTTGCAAGAGTAAGAGATTCATACTTTAAAAACAAAAACAAAAAATTCAATTAAAGTGTGAGAGACAGTAATTTACAACAGTAAATAAACAAGAGGGCCATGATGGCCCTGCATCGCTCACCAGAATAAATATAAATTAACTTATTACTAACAAGGTAATAAAGGTACACTTTCGGGCAAATAATGGGGTACAATAATGAACTTGATAAAGGACCATCAAAGGATACTACAAGAGAATATTTGTGATGACTGAAGGATGCCACAGACAAAATTTGGTGATGATCCAACCACTGGTTCATGAAAAGAAGTCATTTTAAGGTATTTCTATGTTTAGCTCTAGCGGCCCCTAAAAGGGGCCGACCAAATTTTTTTGAGCAAATCTGATAAAAGTCCATATGAGAATGCTACAGACCAAGTTTGGTGATCATCCATCCATTGGTTCATGAGAAGAAGATGATTAAAGGTTTTTCTATTTTTAGCTCTAGTGACCCCTAAAAGCGGTCAACCTGCAAATTGTAGTTAGAACATCAAAAGGCTTCTGCACAGCAAATCTGAAGAAAATCTGACTGGTAGTTTCTGATGAGAAGACCATTGTTGATGCCAGACGACAGACGAAGGACGCCTGAGCATCCTCCTACCCATCCTAACAGCTCACCCTGAACCTTCGGTTCTGGTGAGCTAAAATCAAGTCATGTAACTTCTTCATTAAATCATGCAAAAATATGTTCAATTGCATAAAGTTCAGATGACTATTTCAGGTTGTGGGTATTTTATGTATACAAAACTCACTGAGGCTAGTGAAAGATCCATCATCTCAAAGATAAGTGACATAGGGGGCAACATCTGAATAATTTCTCCACTCATCAAACATAACTTCTTGTTATCATCAAGTACTGTGTTCATGTTTTCAATCCACAGGGCATCAATATGGCCATCAAATACCACCCACTTCCTGTCTGAGGTGTCCATTGAGGCAATTCAAGTAAAGTGTTTTCTATACCATCTGTCCACTAAAACAATGACACAACTCTTTATTACAACCCCATACAGAAATTTTGCATTTATTTAAAAATCTTCTCTAACAATTTGAAATAATTCCAGTTTAACAGTAAAATGCAAGAAACAAAAGTTTGTATTTGGATAAATGTACAATGTTGACACATTATTAACTTCTCTTAACTTTTACAATGATAAAAATAAAAAGGATTCTTACCTCATGTTAGACTGGATCAAACTGACCAAATAATTGACCCATGGTCACAACCTTTGGGTTGATGATTCGATACTTGACTTTTTCATAATCATCAACATGACCTTGTTCATTCAACAAGGTCATACCCTCACACAGCATCTCAACTGTCATTGTTTTACTACCAAATGGTTCTCCCTCCAACATAAAACTTCAATAAGGAAAACAGTCATGTTAATAATCTTTTCTTTGAAGAAATCAACAAACTGAAGATTCTTTTTAAGGGCCACTGTTTCCATAGCTTTCAGGAAGATGTCATAATCTGCTTCTGGCAGAGACAGTCCAGGGAACAGATCTGAGATGATATCATTGAACAATGGGATGTCATGTGACAAGAACTTGGGTAAATTCACATCAATGATGGATCTCAGAAGCTGAAATAGAATTAACATAGGAATTTAAAACAACGGTTTTAAAGTACGAAAATGACAAGCACATTAAGGTTATACAAGCATGGCTTATATCATAGTATGATACACATGCTTACCAGCTCATTAACATTTTAGGCAAAGAAAACTCCATTTATAAAATCATTATAATTACTATATCAAGATATATCACACAATACAAAAACTGTGCTTCATTATAAACTGTCATCAAAATATTTAGTCCGAAGTTTTATTTTCATGTTTTCACAAAAATGATAGACAAAATTCATAAGACGGCAACAATCATAAACACTCATGTATAAAGTACAAACCAAAATGCTTTCTTCTTCATCAGGGTATTTCAGCTTGAGGTTACCAGCAGCAGACAATACAGCTTTTACGGCCCTCATGCCTTAATTGTAGTGAAACTGTAAGGACAACTGCTCTGAACACAGTCTGCATACTGTCACAATTTTCACAGATAAACTTTTAACATCAAGGAAACTAAATAGATACAGAGAAACCATAGCATAGTCCAGTACCATAATAGCCGCTGAGCGGAACAGTACTTTAAGATTGTCAGGAAGTTCTAATCAGCCGGAGTAATCAGGACTCACTGTGATATTTACATAACATTGTTAACATTGTGGACTGAGGTTTAATTCTGTGCCCTGAAATACAAAACATCAAGTTTACTCTGTACAACAGTGATGATACACAAAATCTGAAACTAAGAATTTTCATAAAATTGTGAACTACCAGTACATGGAATCAATTAACAAAAGAAAGTAACCAGTCATCTTGTGAACAAATGCTAAAATTCTGTGAATTTCAAATTAAATTGATTTCTAGTTACAAAGAAATGTTTGGTGGTTGACAAAACAAATACATGTTTAGTTTTCATTTCATTGAGCATCAGAAAGTTCTAAAAACTACATTACCTGCTGAGCAATGACAGAAAACACTTCCAAATCAATTCTGTTGAACTCATCGAAGCAAGCCCAGGCACCAGCAGATGCAAGTCCTTTGAAAAACTAAATGAATAAAATATGTTTTATCAAAATGTCAAAAATGAATTCCTCAATACTTGATAGACAATGTAACAATAACAATGTGTACAGTAGATAAAGTGTTAAATAATTGACATAATTTATTCACCTGAACATCTCATGTACCTTTAATTCTCACAATTTTTCAAAGAGTACTGGTATACAGCCACAGATGTACATATAAAATAATATAAGTACCTTCAGATGAGTTGTGTTTTCCATGAATTCGTAAGAATATTTCACTGTTGCATTTGTAATTCTAACAATCATATCGTCATCTTCCCAGTAACATCTGAGATGAGCCAACTAGCTGAAGTCATTTTCACTTGCTACACCTGTAATAAAAACAATTTACCTTAGGATAAAAAGTGATTCTAGACATACAATATACGAAACTAGCGCAGACTCATTAGTTTGTTCACCTATGTATTCTCAGGGAGCTATTACTTTTATTGAGCAACAAACAGTAAAACTTCATTATTACGAGCATCAATATCACAAGCACTCAACTTATCTCGAAAAGTTTTTAAAGTCCCATCAATTTTTGTTCTTAGTTGTGTATCATTTCAACCAATTTAGGCAGCACATTTATCTCGGGCAGTTAGTCTGTTACGATGACTCCTCAAGATAGTACTTAAGGTTTTACTGTATTTTGTTTTAATCACATCTATTCAAAGACATGCTCTATTGAAAGAAAAAAATGACAAACAACAAACCTTTTTCAGCCAGTTATTGCATAGCATCACATGCGTGCACATCAATGACCACCAAAGCAAAAAGAGTGGTTCTAGCGTGTTTGGTCAGCTTACCACGGACGAGCTCAACCACATCTCCCAGTTGTTTTTGTAACTTGCCATGATATTCAGACAGACCTGTCGGTGCAACCCAGATGGCTTCATGTACTTTTCGTGTCTAGTAAGCTTGGGATGCACACAGTACAACTTGACCTGGCTAATCAATAACCCAGCTGGTTCTTGGTTCAATAGCGTAAGCCTGTTTTAACGAAGAACAAAATAAGTCCAGGTTTGAGAACTAAATGCTAATGAAGACAAACTCCACACAGAATGCAGCAGTATAAAAATAGAGCACTATCTAATCAACTAGTGTGCATTATCTACATTTTAACTATGATACAGTCAGACATTAACTGATCTAGCACCACAAAATATATCAAAGAAGTATGAATAGACATACAGAGAATCTATCCACATTGAGAGAGATATAGTCACTTCAATGATCATTCATGTATTGACAAAATTGTGTCGTGAGTAAAAATAGAATTATCCATGACAAATACAAGCATATGCCTATTTCTCGTACTTTATAAAAATCATCTTATGAAGACAAACAAAAAGTTTACAGTATGTTTAATTACAGAATTCAAATTGACTGTATTTCATTTACATAGATAGAAATTAATTTCACATGGTCTTATCTATGCATCTATATCATGCATACCAAAATCATGTACAGAAATATCAGCAGTGTTATACTGGTGCTTAATATTCTGATAAATCTTTGTAGCATACATGCTAACTACTGTGATTTATCTAAATACAACATGCAAATTGACCTTACATAGAAATAAAGAACACAAATCAATGCATTCATACAAAATAAAATACTAACATATAAATTTACTAGACTCCAGATCTATATAAATATTCATTGACTAAGTAATACTTTAAAGATCAAAAGTAAAATTACTGGCCCTAATTTTGAGGGTAAACTTGATTATTTACAAAATTACTGGCCCTAATTTTGAGGGTAAACTTGATTATTTACAAAATTACTGGCCCTAATTTTGAGGGTAAACTTGATTATTTACAAAATTACTGGCCCTAATTTTGGGGGTAAACTTGAATATTTATAGTAAAAAGACAATCAAACTTGACTTAACAGCCAAATATGAACACTGGTCGTTAACTTGTACACAGTTAATGATACAAAAATCCAAAAGCCTCTGCATAAAGCCCAACTCTGTATAAAGGCCAGATTTCTTCTCTCCCTTTAGTGTCTTTGATCAGCAGATTTGTCTTTATTTACAACATCTCAGTTATTTGACATTGTCTAAAAGATTTTAAGAAAGCTTAAATCTAAGAAATTCAAGAAAGAAGTTATAAGTTAGTGAACAGACAATCAAAATTTTCAATGTGAATATAATCTTATACAAAAATCAATTGCATTCATGACAGAATAATTATGTATTAAAAAATGTATCAGATATTAATTCCAACGTTACCTCGTGCACTTTTTGGACAACATCCTGCACAGACAGCAACAAAATATCCTGTACTTGTAGAAGCCATTTCTCAACAGCACCTCTAGCTTCTGAGGTAGAGATAGAACTAATCATCTGAACTCGCTCGCCTTCACTACTACTTCACTACAGATTTCTAGAAGGTTATAAAAGGTTTCAGGAGATTTGACCTATTGACCCAGTTTGTGAGCCCAGATGATCCATTTTCGGACCTGTTCAAAACATCATAAAAACTAACATTTAACCACAGTTTAACAAAGATGCAATCAAAACTGTAGCCTCTAGAGGGTTCACTACGCGCTCAGGTGAGCTAAAAATATATATGCTGTAATGGTTGCCATGGAAACAGCAATAAAAATTCAACAAAGCTGCTTAATTTCCACTTGAACCATTGAGATAGTCTGCTTTATATTAAGAGTGACATATTACAAAATATACTAGAATATGTAATTTCCAATTCTTAGTTTGAATGAAATGCCAAAAAATTAAATTTCAAGAATTAACATGTGTTTCCTAACACAATAAATTGTTCTAGTAATATCATACTTCCTTTGCCTTTCAACTTTTTTTTGGAAATTACTCAATCTAAAGAACATAACAAAACAACATGTCTTCATTATGTATTATGAAGTTTTGTATGCATTTTATGAAGACATGGTTCAGTAAAAATTCTATCTATTCCTGAAAAATGTTTATTTGCACTACAGTTGCCATAGCAATAAAAGTGAAACAAACAAAAACTGTCACTAAACATAATTCAAGGCATATGAAGTTGCACAAAAGACCTAAATAAAAAAAATCTAGGTTCAAAATTGCCATAATTTTGTTAAAATGCAAGTCAGAGTTATGCAAAAACAAATATTCAAAATTAAGTTTTATTCAACTCTGGAAAATGTTTGTGGAGATAAAGGATGCACGAGGATCTCTTATGAACATTATATGTCTAAAATCTTTCCACACAAAGAAACCATCATTCATGTAAAATAACAGCACTTTGGTCTCTGCCTTCTGTGGCAAACTGAACAAACATTTATAATAAAGAGTATGGCTGGCTCTCTAAGACAACAGTCAATGTTAGGTCACAGTGGGTACAAGTAGTGATTAAAAAACTTCTAACTGGAGTCAGTTTAAATATGTGTACTATAAGACTTCAGTTTAGGATAAGTATTCTGCTGAATTAATGACAATACATGTAATGTGTGGCAAGTGTTGTTCTTATTCTGTCCAGAACAGTTGTCCATATGTAGTTCTGCCCTGGACTCCCCAAAACTGGACGTGAAGTGGTCATGGAGCACTAATGTAACACTGTTTGCCCACTTTCCATAACTAGAGTATTCCTTATCCATTAAGAAGAAATTTTGAGAACCTGAAGAAACAAATCTGTCTTTGTACTTATATATAACACAAGAAATCACATTGTGTCTGTGCCGTTTAAATTAAAAGCTTCAAAATATTCTTACCCGTTCTTAAATATATTAAAATAGTAGTGTTTTTATACATCTTGTCAGTTGTTTTGTAAAACAACGTCTGACGTTTGACGTTCTGTGACACCAACCTTTATCAATACAAATCATGTGAAACAAATACAAAATAGGAACTAACCTCAGGTATATAAAGAGAAATACAAGAAATATCCGTCATCTATTCTGTCACAAAGACAACACGCCTCTATAAATCGATCTGGAAGTCTGCTGTGTTGGTAGAAAAGACACAAAATTCACACTCGTAATATGGAACGCCGGGTCTGTATTTTGTAGACATGAATACCAGAATCCATTAGAATATTTTCATTATACTGCAAAGTTATTTACATGCAGTTCAATATATCTCTGTCATCTAAATATCCGTCATTTACTTTGTCACTAAGACACTATGCCTCTATGAATCTTGAAAAACCGGTCTTGGTGTGTTGGAGCCAAGACACAAAATTCACGCTCGTAATATGGAACCCCGGGACTGACTTTTATAGACATGAATACCAGAATCCATTAGAATGTTTTTATTGTACTACTAAGTTATTTTTATGCTGTACAATATATATGTATTAGAATGCATTACTTGAATATAGAATTTCTTCTTAAATTTATGATAAGGAAACAATCTACAGGTAGGATAACAATTAAATTTTATAAACTTATTTACAGAAAAAATAGCGAAGATATTACAAAATAGTGTATGTGAATATCTGGCCGAATTTAGCCAATATGCGAGGACCATGAGAAAAGCTAGTCTATTGCACGTATATTTCGTTTTCCTGCGAGGAACATGCTATGTATCATTTTATTGTGTGTAGAGTCTGAGTCACATGTACATAAACAGCTTGATACACCAGGACAAATTTATGATTCACCATATCTTAAAGAAAATCCCTTTTCCCACAAAAAGCAAATACGATTTGTGCTCGCTGGTTTACACATCAATTTAATAACGACTAAGTGAACGCAACATAGTTTTAAAACGAAAAGGGAAAAGTTTATTCAGAAGTGCACAAAGTATTCACAACATATATTCGAGAGTTTCTTAGTGGTAATGAGACTTCGTATTCGCCAACTCACACGCATTGCGCAAGTGACATACGCATATTCAGTCTGTATCATGCTCACACGCATAAATAGCTATGACACGCGCAATTTCAAACTTCTGCTACAAATGGTGTTTTTCATTCTATTTTTTTTTCATTTATAAATGATTTAGACAGACTTCAGAATGTTGTCGCCTGGTAACAGGAAAAGTTCCCGATCTCCGCTAACCCGACAGATCATATTTTTTCTACTGACCCAAGACTTTATTTCTGTCGTGGTCAATAGTTTTATGAGGGGCTATATTTTTCTTATCATATGATTTAATTATTTGTTCGGTTTTTATGTGAGGTCGCTGAGTTTAACGCCGTTTTTTCAACAATTTTTCAGTTATATAAGCCGACCGGTTCCCCTAACCAGTTTTCCTGGACTGTATACTTACTAGTACTATTTCATATGATTTATTTTTTCGAACTAAAAATATATTTTGAAAAAGTTTCATTGACAATATACTTGGGGGGGTAGTGGAACCCAGGTATGTATTTTTACCTTAATATCCAGTTATCATTTTGTTCTAATGATTTCTAAAACATATTCTTTGACTAAACTACACATAAACTACATGTCGTCTGCTCGTATTCGTAAATCCTACTTTCTGTTCTCTGTCAATGACATTCCACAGTTACAACCGAATAATTACAAACGTCAGATGTTTCTCGTGATTTCAGTGATAATACAAATTCTCCCTACCTAAACATTTGACGATACAGTATAACTCTACAAATGACGACCGCTATACAGACCCATTTTTATTCCTTTGTTATTAAAGTAATTTTATGTGTCCAAATAGATTACTAAGTGTAAATGATGATTTTACCGTATTTATTTTGTATTTCTCTTCTAATTTTAAAGTAACTTTTCGACATTCCAATAACAGTTCTACAAAACTTCGTATAAGAATTGTCGTCGGCTTACCTAATAGCTGTCGGTCAATGTTTGGTAACCGGTTGTAAAAATACCCACAAAACTGCTTCAGTTATCTCCCTTATGTAACCATGTGTCTGTAACCGTAATTAATGACCATTATCATAGTATTGCTTTGCAAGTTAATGTCTATGTTCATTTGCAACAACTTTTGATTGAGTTCGACTCATGCATATTAGCCTGCGTCTTCATGAAAGTAGGCCCTACAGTTTTTCTTTCTTTGTGGTTACTTTATAGGAGCTTTACCTTGTGAGTTACTTACCCATGCAACAAGATCCTGTGCTGTTGATGGATTGATTTTATAACTACAACATTTCAATTATTCATTTGTATTTTTTTATGTTTTAATTTATCTTAGCTTTTTGTATAGCATGACTACTTTAACATGTGATAACAAATTTTATATAAAACGCCATTGAATGTGTTTATTGAAATAGGCGTTTAATTAAATAAAGACATTTAAAGTTTGCCTATGCTTGTTTTCTGTTTTTGTATAAAATGTTTCAAGTAAAACTTATGGATGTATGCTTATAGTTTTCTTTTTTCACTGGGCTTAACGCTGTTTTTCAACAATGTTTCAGTTATATACAGCGCTGGGTTCAACTAACCAGTTTTCCTGGACTGTATACTAACCAGTACTAACATACCCCCCCCACAAGTAGCCGGTAACTTCTCCACATACAGTGGAAAATCGACATTTTTGTCAAATTTTCATAAAGGGTATGACCTGCCGGGAGCGAGATTTGAACCCGGATTGCCGCGATTCAGCGCACCAACCACTGGACCAAGGCCGCAGCTACCATGTTTTCCGCAATACGTTTGTAATCAAAACTGATATATTACAAGAATTAAATCATTTATTTCATGCTTGGTATGTCAAAACTGCATTCTTTAACCAGTAACTTTTGTGATCTTGTAATGAAACATTAACTCTGACTAGGCTTTTAATGGCATACTTCAGAAACTGAAATATATAGTTACACAGTCAGCTTAAGTGCATGTTGACTACCAAGAATACAGTAAACTAATTTATACATTATTAAAATCTTGGTATAAACTCTGAACTAATTGTATATTTCGCACACACTGCCAATTATTGAATAAAAGTTTGTAAATATATTAAAAGATCCATTGACAGTTAAATAGTTTATCTGGGTCTGATCCATCGGCGAGTGTGTCTACCAATTTATACATTTATAAGTACTTGTATACAACTAACTGTGGGGAAATTTAAGGGGTCGAGATCCCTTAAAAAGGATGGAGTTGAATAAAGTACCATGTCTGATTGACTCTAATTCTAAGGAAAAAGGTAGCATTATAGGTTAATGATGTTGCAAAATCACGTATCATACACTGCGTGTGAAATAACACCAGGAAAGATTTAGGGGAAAAATAGATTAAAATAGATTTTGCACCAAATTCTGCATATTTTTATCTCAGCACGAATGGACAGAAAACAAATCCCATATACGTTGCCATGTTTTTTGTAAGTATGTTCAATACCTAACAGTATCAGTGGGGTTGACATACGACCTTACAAAACAGAAAAGGATACTTGAACTATTTACCTATGTGTATATACAAATGTATATATTCATAGTACAGTCAAACCCTTAGGACACAAATCGTGGCCTTTATTGGCAGATGGCCTTTATTTGGAGGTGAGTTTTTTCTTAATAATCAGTTATGATTTTTCAAAGAATGGCCTTTATTCACAAGGTGGTCTTTATTCAGAGGTGGCCTTAGGCACAGGTTTAACTGTATATGTATTTATATTATACATTACAATACAAGGTAATACAAATAAAAACATAACTTACACATCATTTATTTTTCATAATAAGCAACAAATAAAATACAAAGCACATGACTTGATCACAGAAATTATGGAAATAAATAAATGGATAGAATAAAGTCACATATTTTACATCACTGAAAAACAGAAAAAAATGTTAGCTTGCTATCCCAACCTAATTACCATTAATCATTACAATTTTATATTTGTACTTTTTGTTTTGGTTGATGTGGAAAACGCTGATACTACAAACAACATGACAAACTTCATCATCTTCTTAATTTCTTAGGTAGTATAATATTGTTACAAGAAATATGATATCAAATTGTAAATTATACTCACACACAAGACAATAACGACGTTTGAGTTTAAAACAGTTAAGCGGAAATAAGGACCAATCACTACGGAGATATATTTATAGACCATTAAAATTATATGTCAACTTAAAATTAAAGGTAAGAAAAAATTCTCTCTCTCATTCTTCAAATTATTTAATATGTTTTTAATTCAAACAAGAATGTATACTGGCCGTCATAAGAAAGTAACCATCATAAAAATTCTTCTATTTTGGCCTAATATACTGCAATTTGTACACAGTATACAGCAATTTTATGGTCAAAAATGGATAACAATAAACCATATTATGAAATGTTTCAGCTATTTCCAGAATTAAATTAATCTCAATTACTTGTGCTTTGTCTACCATTTTTATTACAACCAGTATATTACTTTGCAAGACAAAACCGTCAGGTCTTCAAAAATTTATCAACCTGCACCACCTGTTTGACATCTCCTCCTGTCCAACCTGTCAAAAATATAACCTATGTAAAAAAACTTGATTTTCAACCTCATTAGAAAGATCAGCATAAAGTGGTACACTTGAATACTCTCTGTTTTAATAAACACTTAATTTTAAAACTTCACTTAACTAATGCAAATTCAAACAATATAAGATACATGAAAATAATCCAAAGAAAGTAAATGCATAAAAATGAGATGTTCATTTGTTGAAGATATTAGTCATGTACAGCAAGAAATGAAACAGACCTCATCAAAAAAATACATGATTTGTTAGGGGAAATGCTGCTAATTCAATACTTTAATGTTCCCCAGCTTTTGAATTATGATCTGCTGTAACAATGTTATCATCTACAGCTCTTATCTGTAGTTTGAATTAGTTCAAATATCAAAGTCACATAAGCCCTGAACAGACACAGGGCTAAACATATAATACATATATCATATTTTTTCTTGTCAATACATTGCTCTAATCTTAAAAATCTGTAACTGAGATTTTTCAGGTGCATTATAAAGAACATTATTATGAACAGAAATACTTGTTTTAACAAAGTCCTCCTAAAACTGTTCATGTTTCTCCACACTAAGTCTTGTTATTGATAAACCTAGAATGCCATCTTCTTGCAGAAGTTTTTAAGTATTTTTAAGTAATAACACTGACGGGCAAGAGCCTGTAGTTATGTAGTTATGACATTGATCACTAAATCCTCTTCAAACAATTGATACAGCAGCATTGATCTGTGAAATAAATGAATGTTACCCAATTAATAGCATGAATAAAACATATATTGCTTTCGAATACAAGCATGCCTCTGTCCTCATATTCACATTAAAATGTAGTGGTGCAACAATATACCGGTATACCGGTATATTGCGATGCAGCGTCAGTTGATGCATACTGCGGTACAGAACCACCGTACCACGATAATTTCTTTAATATTTGATATTTTAAGCACTGCCATGTAAATGTGTACTGTATAAGTGAATATTCAAACACCTGTCACTTGTCTTTATTGCTTTTCATGAATATTAAATGTGACCAGTATGAAGACATGCTGACTATATTTTGACCCAATGCAAGAAACAACACTTCTGCTTTCGATTTAATGAAATTAACAGTCAATAGACACTGCTATGTACACAAATTAGAACATATTCGGATTACCACGGTATCATTGTGGTACCAGCCAGGATGATTATAATGGGTGTTCTACTCATTGATGACCAGATGAACATTTCAGTCTTTGCTTTAACTTTATCAATTCAATTGTCCGGTCAGGCAAGTTACTTGCAAGTTTTACTTGCCCGAAAATGGATGTATTTGCCCACATATATTTCATCCCGTTTATTGTTTAAATTCATTTTCTGATTAATGATTTAATATAGATAGATAAATTTAAAAATCAATACATGTATATTACTTCCTTACACGTTATCATTAATCCAGATTCACATTTTTCAAGGCTTTATTAAAATGAACATTCAGGCAAAATGCATAATGCAACACCATCATACAGCAAAATAACAAACAAGTCTCAGAAATGATATTTGATTAGGCATAGTTATTATAGCTTTATGTCAAAATTTACAAGCCAAATTAGGCAAGCTGCTTGGAACTTTAACTTGCCTAAAACCAAGATTACTTATCCTGGGCTTTGAGCAAATATGTAACAGAGAAGATTGACATTAAATCAATTAAGTTCATGAAAATATCATACTTGTCCTAGATTTTGTTGAACACAATTGGATGATAGTAATTTCTACCTTAATGAGTTGGCATTCTCTTGTACATACAATCTCTTTATCATGTAGAGCATCTGCTTTCTGCCATTCAAATGTCCATTTATCATTTGCTAAATAAGCATTAATTTAGGCGAAAGTTGAACAACCTAGTCGAATCAGCCGAATGAAAATAGTGCACTCATTTTGACTAGTGACCTAAAACAGAATAAAATTGAATCAATGAAGGATGAAAATGAACAAACTGTTCATACAGAACAAAGATTTTGTGCTCTGGTGAATTATGATCTATTGTACTATGTTTTTCAATAGTTTTTCAAATTACATCATTACAGGCACATTTAATACATACATGAACATAACAAATATGTAAGACTTATAAAACATGACCCTTTAGCACATTCAAAACATTTGGTGTTTTGGTGAATAGTTAAGTATATTTGTATGTGTATTGGCATTGTTATGCTGCATATACAGTAAAACCCCAGTTTTTCGACAACGGATTATCCGAAAACCTGGTGTAATCCGAAAAGAAATTTCGGTCCCGATTTTTTCCCTATATATTTCATTGTAAAATAACCCCGATTATCTGAATCGTCTAATCTAAATACCATGGCTTATCTGAAGTGATAATCAGGTCCCGTAACTGGTTTGTATGCGTATTTTCAGACCTGTAATCCGAAATCGACAATTAACATCGGATCGACTAGACTAGTCCACTGAAGGATTTCTTTAATGTGTCAAAGGGTGTGAACAACAATTTATAAAACCCTACTTAACAAAGTATTGTTCATTTGATTTATTGTTTGCAATTTCAGGAAGATAATTATCCTAATTATGATGCGAATTTGGTTGGATGATTCACCTCTAATTTTTGTTTTATTAATAAATTGCTTTAATAGAAGAAGTTTAATGATATAATAATTTGACTTTAATATGCAATTAACATTAAAAGTGTACACTTTATTTGTTGTAGTTTATAAATAGTCACAAAATGCTAAAAACAAACAATACATAGGATTTCCTATAATTGTTATATACTTTGGACGACAAAGATATTAGTGATGCTGGTTCGTGTTTGTGACAATATAATGGAATTTTGTTTTGGACTTAGACTTTATTTCAGTGTTCTGTTTTATTGAAAGCGTATGCTTACAATATTCTTATAGCATGAATATACATTGTATTTCATTAACTGATCAAATTTTATAAACTTACATGTTCATTATAATGTATTTTGGAGTGTTCTCCCTTATTTTCATATAAAAACACTCCAGATTTCCATTACCCCGGATTATCCGAAACCTTGGATTATCCAAAATAATTTTTCTGTCCCGCCGATTTCGGATAATCGAGGTTCTACTGTATATAATTATATGCATATAAAACTACAGCAAAATCTCAATATTACAATCACCTTCAGGACAAAAGAAACAATCTGAATATCCAGGAGGTCACATCAAGTTAATGCAGAGGAAATACAGAAAACCAATCAAAATAGAGGGGTTTATCACATATAGAATCGCCTGGGAGTGGTTTAAACCCATGTGTTATTTCACATAACTCCTGGTTTATTTAGGCAAATGACACATACATACACAGTGTCAAAATTCAAAGCAACACTCCCTGAATTGAAAAAGACTGTGTCAAAATCAACAATAAATTATTTGGAGTCATCACGGAGTACGTATGCTGAGGTTTCCAATCATTGTATCTGCTCTAACTATGTGACAGTGATTTTGAAGTGCCTTTAGAGCCAGAGCGACTAATGGTAACAGAAAATCCAAACTGTATCATTTCTAGCACAATGTCCATGCCAAATAATGCAAGCTTCAAAATGTTACTTTCATGCGTTCGCATTGTGAACAGATAAACATTGGCTATGTACAGCTAATGGCTGACATTATAACAATTGCATATTACATATCAATTGAACGCATTTTAACATATCAGAGGATAAAAGGGCATAAGTAACTAAAATACAAACTGTATAATAATTAATTACAGTTCAACATTAGCATGAAGCAAAGATCCACATAGCAGAATAGATCTTTGTCTACAATCTTTTGTTGTTTAGAAACATGCAGCAAAAGAAATGTGACCTTACCCTTACTTGATAACAGCAACAGGATTTACAGATGGATCACCTGCCATCAACTCATTCATGGCCTCAAAAACTTCCACTTTCTTCTCCCTCTTCCACTCTTCTCATTGGCATTGACTAAAACATAAGCAGAAATATAATACATATAATATAAATATAACACCACAACAGAAAACATAACCTGCTTGCTAAATGTTATGTTCACATGGGTTTTGTAAATGTCCTTTCAAGAAATATTTCACTTATTTGGTGATATCAGTGCTGACTAAACAGTGTTACTTAATACATTTTCACCAGTATTAGATTTAACATGTATTAACATCATAGGAAGCAAAGAGATCAAATTTTGTAAACTGATAACTGTGTGGTGCTTAGACTGAATTAAGTAGCTGAATAGTGCATTAACTATATTTCTAACTCCATATTTTGAGATATGTATTGTTAAACTATCAGCAGAAACAAATCATTGTGTTAACAATATCATTTCAATTGAAGACTTCCCTACATGTATTGAGGTGATAAATAATTTACTATAAATATAATGATTTAATAGAATAATATTTATATACCTATATTTCAATGACCTGTACTTCTTGTCACACTGAGAGCCTGAGAATGGATACCCCATTTCTTTCATTTTCTCGCTGATTTTATTCCACACATGGAATGACTTGTGTAGGGAGCTGCTGAACATTTCCTGATGCTCAGTATACAGAGAAATGAGTGACAGCACTTCTTCATGTTCCTAGTTAACAGCTGAAGGAAAAGAATATTTTTTAATTATTAATGAATACTTTGACCTTGTCAAGGCTTTAATCAAAACAAATATATAAAAAGTTCATCATTTAAATAAATTTATAATCAAATCATTATTGCATTGGGTTGATAACCTTAAATTATTATTAACTTTACAGCTTGAGGGATGCTCAATGACAAACAAATTTCACTGTAAACAAGAAAATATGCTTCTTAAACTTACTGTCAGAGTGATGAACATTGGATGCATTTGGTTGACTTTCAATATCATCCTCAGGTCTGGACTGACACACAGTACCTGTAATAAGATCATCATCATGGATAAAACCTATATGTGCAGTCTTAATAGCATTTCACATCAGTTTGTAGCATACTAAATACACTAGGATAACAAATCCATCTGTGTGTTGTGTAAGTCCAAGATGTAATCAAAACAATTACATTTTGACACCATACTTGAATAGGGTCACAGTTAGCGATCAGATAATTATTAAGAACCTATATACATGTATTATGATTGTATAGAGGTCAAACTTACTCAAGTAACTGTCAGATGAATTAGCATCACCACATGCCCAAGCTAGCAAACTTTCCAATTCTTCACTAGGCCTGGACTTGCTCGCAGCATCTATAATTTGAATTAATAATTATACACAATGTGTTTCATTTGATAAGCAAACTTCAATAACATATCAAGAACATTCATGTAGAATCACAGAACTGTCAACAAATTTACTATGTAGTTATCAATATCATCTACACAGACTTTATTGTTGATAATATTATTACTTCCTGTCCCACCATTCTTGCTATCAGTATAAGCAGAAATACACATCAAAGAACTTTTGACAACATCAGCACCTTCATCACAGTATAACCAGCATAAACCAATCCTGTGAGTGAATGTCTGATAATAAAGTGTTCAACAGTTTCTAGTGAACTTGTACAGGAATATTTTCATAATGTTCTACATTGTTATTTTAGGCTTTATTTTGAATTTAAGAAATTGATCATTACATGAATTTGATAAAACATTAAAAATATGTGTTAGTCTCAAAACAGGGTCTTGGAAAATAGCATCTATACATTTTATTGCAAAATGCAATGGTTCAGTTTAATAAATTCCATCTACAGAGTGCTTCATAGTACATAATCAAAAGTCTTACAAAAATCTGTAAAAATAACTTTTACTTATATATGGACTGTAAAACAAGAACAAATTTTATCAGACCTGTTACTTATATATGGACTGTAAAACAAGAACAAATTTAATCAGACCTGTTACTTATATATGGACTGTAAAACAAGAACAAATTTTATCAGACCTGTTACTTATATATGGACTGTAAAACAAGAACAAATTTTATCAGACCTGTTACTTATATATGGACTGTAAAACAAGACAGGAAATGTATCTTAAGTTTACGTACAAGTTGAATAGTTTGAAAATTGCAAGGAGTCCAAACAGACTCACTACCTTTTAGTGATGAAACGATAATCGGATACTATCGATTGGCAGCGCGAAATCTGCCGATTCATTCCAATAATCGATTGCAGTTTTTCATAATCGATTATCGGTCTATCTCATTTAGACTACTTGTGCTGCAAACTAAACACGCATTCAAGGGAAATCACTCGCATTGTTCAAAAAAAGATGGCAGATCATCAATCGAGAAACAAATATTTGACCATCCCCCAGGTTATTTGATGTTAATAGAGCTTGGTTAATGGTTCATATGGATAACACACTCCATTCACCATGCTTATATGTTACAACACCAACTAGCATACAGCAGAGGATGGCTAAGAACCAAAGGGTGCATAAACAGAATCAAACACTAGTGGTCTACTTATGTTACACTACTACAATAGAACCGATTGTATAATCGTAAAATCGGATGTACCAACCGATTCCAACCAATAATCAATTATGATTTTGAACTGATGTTGCAACACTACTACCTGTTCAACAGACAAATAATCAATACACATACCATCATCCTGCTTTTGTAATTCTGTTTTTAGAATCTTTGAAATTAAGCACAGACTAAGTTTAATTGCTTACAATTTCATAAGACCAAATAATTATCTAGATAATAATTATCTCAGACAATCTATGTCACAGCCAAATTTGATTCCAAACTGACAATTATCAATGCTTAATGATTGGTTGGAATCAATATACTGGCTTATGTAATATTAGTGCTTGTCAATATTTCTAGTTCTACAATTTTTGAAGCACTAGACAAATAATATACATATATTATATATAAAGCTCAATGTTAGAATAGACTATGCACAGTTGTGTAAGTTAAAACAAAGCAATTCTCCCATGAAGAATATTCTGGATATGTTTGTTTCACAGAGTTTAATCAGTTCTCCAGTAAGGAAATGCATTTCTGCATGAGATCTATGGCACATTCAGTAATTATATGAATACAGACAAATGAAAACCACTGATAAATGGATCAAATACTGGTGAAATGGTAAAATACCCTTTTCTTCTACAGCAGATCTATAGGTTGGAAGATCCATAGTTACTGTTGTAGCTACTGTTCTGACATCAGGAAATGGTAATGTCAAGTCCCTCTAGCAAACAACATTGACAATCTTGTTGCTGAAAATAAAAAATAGGACACCATAAACATGTTTTTGTGTACTTGACAGTAATGACCAACAACAAATAACCACTGTCGGCACTGGATAGACTCGCGTTGATCTCTGTGAGTCATAATGCTGTATATTTACATGTATTAAACCATTAAAACATCATCATGTTCTCTATGACAAAACAGGGGCTTTTCCTGGCTTAAATTGGGAAAAAAATTGCCTTATGATGCTACATTTTGGGAAATGTGAGAGATAATTTCTTCAAATAATGTTTGCTATTGTGTGACATTTTACATGAAATCCAGCAATATTAGAATACATAGCATTAAAATTTGAGTGTGCTATAATGCATATAATATGATATATCAAGGTCACTGCTACTGTGCGACTTTTATAAAAAGTCTGTGGGTATTTATCAATTGGATATTTACTAGATTTATTTACCAAATTTTTTGCGGTCGTTTGGGATTTTTTAAATTGGGAAGAATGAAGGCTATTTTCGATCGGGAACGGGGCCAATATTTGGCACCTGGGGATAGGGCAAGAATGCCCTGCAATAGTTAAAATGGCCCTAAACGCATTCAGTGATAAAATTTTTTGAAAAAAACGGAGCGAAATATGAAATGTATAATTGAAAATTCATGTGGGTTATGTTTACAGTTATATTGTCAAATTTTGGGGCTTAGTAGTATTTTTATCATGATACATTAATCTCGAGTTGGTACACTATATTGTCTATATTATACACAGGAAAAATGGATAATTCATCTTTAAATCACTAAAGTAAAAATATATCATAAACAATAATTTTGGTTTGCCTAGTTTGCTATTTCGAGAATATGTTTGGGATTGGACAAAACGCTTGTGGCGAACTTATCATTAGGTAACGCAAACTCTCGTGTAGAACGCAAATATTCACAAACATTTTCATTACTGAATGCAAAGCTGGTGTATTTATAAAGACACATTGCCTAGCTTTGATCAGTGGCTACAAGCAGCTATGTGAGTATATACTACATAACATCAAGTACTGCATTTTCCAAAATGTAAAATACCTTTCCCAAGAATCCAATTTATATCTGTGATGTACAGCCAAATCTACAGGCCAATAAAATATATCTTGATAAAGGATTAATAAAATTTACAAAATTTATTCAGAAAGTCAACCATCCCGTTACTCGGAACCTGATCACCCAATTTTACATCTACAACAGCAACTAGTCTACAATTCACTTACCTTCTGGTCATCGTGCTTGGTTCAAGCGGAGTTCTATGGGTATCAACAAACTCAGTAATATGATGAAACGTACGTTCTCTCGTTCTGGAATACACTGTAACACAGCAACAAACATTTGCCAGGAAAAATTTCACTAAAAATTCAATGACAGCAAAATTCCAGCAAATCAAATCAAGCAAATTTCTGGGCACTTGTAAAAACATTAGATTTATCAATTATAACGTTCATATTGATGACCAAATATCCAACAGTTTGTGTTTTCCGAGAATGTACCTTCCACATCCGATGAAGTTAATTCTAACTGTTGTCAGTACAGTGATTGTAGGATCATTTCCACTTGTTCCAGCAGCCTTTTAGATTAAGTTTTTACAAGACTGTAACGACGAGACTGAGTGTCCGTCTAACTCTAAGCCTCTTGGGTTCAATCTCCGGTAAGAATCATGGATTTTTCTGGTTCCTAATTTATTACAGTATGTGCGTTTGGATTCATCAGTATATTTCGCGGTGTCTTGAGTCAGGTTGGGGAATCAACATCGTCGTCTCTGACCCCATTTACGGTAGAAATTTCTATGTTAACATTTACAATCCCAATTCAGAACCAACATCTCCACCAAGAAAACGAATCTATGTCATTGACAGTGATGGTGACTCCCAGTAACAATCCATTTCAAGTAAAACATCCGTCGAAATATTTGCACAATTCAATTTGTCAACAATTATTGTAAATTCAGAAATGTCAAACTGATACTGGCACGTGCTTGTAAACCTACGCGACATGAGGTAAAGGTCAACTTGTCATTTTGCAATAACGTGCAAAGTTCACTTTTTTATTGTTCAATATTTTTTTACTGTCTAGGTTAAGAAATTTGAAATATATTGTGAATATACTGTGTGATATAAAATAATTGTTTACATCTTAATTGATTTGTGTTGATAATTTGAGGAACTATTTTCTTAAGACCGAATCACTTCTTTCTGTCTGTAGACAGCTATTAAACATTACAGTAATCAATTGCATTATGTACAGTAAAACCTCGATATTGGGATCACTTTCGGTACCTGAAAAATTACACAGGAATTCTTGAAATCCTTTCCGAAAATAAGTGATCGTAATGACATGTTAATATTAAGGCGGTCGCTACGTGAGATTTTACTGTAGTGCTTTTAAGACGTGTGTTTTACTCTTCCACCGTTTGAACATTACTTTAAAGGCAAATGTCATAAACAGTTTCCTTACATGTGAAGTTTGGTCCAGGGCAGGATTCGAACTCAAAGCATAAGGGACAAGTGATAAGTAGTCAGAGACCATAACCACACGACCATGGAGGCTACTGCTTATTCCACGACCGTAGCCTATGTCTGCACACTTGAATGCAACGTGACAAAACTTTATATTCAATTCAACATTTTGGCGTACTGGGCAAACAAACTCAGAAAGCAGAAAACTGAGCGGCTGGCTGCCAGGGGCGAAGCCAACTTTGAATGAATGTTACGTACGTAAGGTGGGTGTGAGGGGTTAACTCCTGCTTCTGGGGTTCCTGGATTTTTTAATTCGAATTAAAATCGGAACAGACTTGTTCAACTGAAAATATAACTCAAACAGACACCAGTGACAGTAAAATCTGAACCTCAAATCTTCCTGTGATTGATGATATGTGCCACAGGAGCTATCCCCTACGAAGAAAAAGTCTGCTCCGAGTTTTATTTTCGATAAAGATGCTGTGCATGTAACCAGCGTGGAACCCCCTCTATCCTTAGAAGGCCAGGCTCGCAATGAGTGTTTGCTTATCACCACAAACCGTCACAGCCAACGTCCTCATATCCTCTCAGTTTTCGGAAGGAGAGTTCAGAAGATTAACTTGTTCTTCCACAGCTGACTTTTAAGCACTGTGTCGCCAGGCTTTATCTGTTCCGTCTGAAAGAGTGTTCTTCATAACCGGAGACAGTATAGATTTTTATGCTGTAAAGGCATTTTACATGATTGCTTGTGAATGTTGATAGTAACTTAATACCAAACTAATAGTGGTGAGTTTTATTACCATTTCAAGAACCTCAAAGTTTGAGAACCTGCAGTCTACAGCTAAATGTTTGCCATTGATTAAGTGTACAGAATTCGAGTTTTGACTTCTGTTGTAAACTCGGCACCTCCATATTGCGGTACGTATCGCATCTGGGTAGCGCCGATACACTGTCCTGACACAGAAATCGATTTATCTGAACCATGCATTATATTTCAAAGCACCGTTATTCGATCTACTTAATGTCTAACACTCTTAGCTTTAGACTTAGGTATATATATATCAGCATTTTTTCTCCATTCTGCCTCAACGTGAATTTGTGCATTTAATTTGCTCATCAATTAAACACTATTTCACTTTGAAACTACATGTGAATTTCATATATAAATATATATAATATTGATCCATTTAAGGCGATGCATGTGCATCAATTCCTGCTTAGCTTTTCTGCGCGAAAAACAATATGTTTTTGCGTATAGCAATATATTGCAATACGGTTTTTACCGTATTGTTACACCCCTACTATGTGCGTGTAGCTGGCTACGCACATAGATGAGACCAGTTATTTTTTCCATATATCCAGTTAGATGTTGCTTAATAGATTCAGTTTTGTCTTCCGATGTCTTCTCGTCTTGTGCATGTTTCGTTTATTTCGCTATATTTTCCCGGTCATGTAATTTCTCTATATCTGCATGAAACAGTGAACAGCTTATGTTGTACAAAGAATGAATAACATGCATGTAGACACGTGTTTAGCTTATTATGATGTATTTTAAATTTTTGGGACCAATTATTTGTAAGATGATGTCATCAGGAGAGACGCGATACTGAAGTTGAAATTTTGTTTTTATCTCCAATAATTAGTGAAAATTTGTAAAAAGTAAAATGTATACAGTCGAACCTCTCTAATTTCAACCTTTCCAATCCGGAATCTTCTCTAAACCGAACACGTCAATTTGTCCCGATGTTTCTATCATGTAAATAAGTAATATTAAAGCATTTGTAATCTGGATCCTTTGTATTCCGAAAACCTCTCTAACCCGAATACATTTGGCAGAAAAAAAATATTCTCGTTTCTGGTCCCCTGACCGACCCTTAATTTTTAACCCCGACCGCATTTTTTTACCGAGAAATATTCCGGAATTTCAGTTCCGTATACCATTGGAAACGGAATTTTAAGATGGCTGCACAACTACGATGCTTGCTCGCTGTAAAGGTAGATAAATGCGTCCACTTTTGTATTTTATTGTGTGTCCAGTTTGTTTAAATAAGCATGAAGCTCATCAAAATTTATCAAACCAATGGCTTTGCATACATTAGCAGTTATTACTGATGACGAGTGTAAAAAAAAATCCCGACCTACCGACCCAGTTTATTTTGATGACCGTGACCAGAAACAAGAGTATTTTTTTTTCGGCCTTTGCATTTGCTGTCCGAACTAATTCAGATTAGAAAGGTTTAGCTGTATCAAGTTAACTGTATAGTAAAATTGAAAAAAAATTGTTCTTAATTAAATTACTGTTGTTAAAAGGCCAAAAATATAAGTTCGGAACTATTTAAGCATATACAGTGCAACCCCTCCAGAGCGACCCTCTAATGAGCAACAACCTCCCTTCAACAACAGCATGATTATTTTGGGTCTGTACGATTTAACAATTTCACATCTCTAGACTTAAAACCTCTCAACAACACAGTTTTGCTTCCCAAAGGGTGTCATTTTTGATAGGTTTTACTGTATTTGATTTATAAACAATAATAATATTTCCTGATCGGTGTTTTATTAATCATACATGTATGTATAATTATAGCACCCTCTGGTGGTGATGGTGCTGAAAGATGTTAGACCGAAGGAATCGGCGTATTGAATTCGTCCCCAAAGAAGTAGGTTAGTTATTGCCTTCATATAGGCTTCTAGACCTTTCTGATATAATAGTTAGATTTTTTAATATGGTGAAAATGTCATTTTTTCAGTCACTCAGCGATGATTTCTGAGTTATATCTCCGAATCAACCAAAGTCATGATTCCATTTTAAGACTGGTTGAATCATGAAAAGTTTACTTTTGTTACTGCATCTTGCTTCGGTATAAATTTCCCTGTCTGAAAGTTATCATAATTTAATTTTATTGTGGCTGAACTTTATTTTGCTATCTCTACACGAGAATATCTAAAAAAAAACACAAATTAGAGCTTGGAGATCAGTAACAATATAGCCTGTGTTTATGACTTTGATATACGTGTATATTTCAGGTGTATATTTCAGGTGTACATATCACACATGTGATCTATATGGGAGCTCCTTTATGAGACAGGTCATACCAAATAAAGACGTATAATTCTAATCTTGTACGTCTTTCTAAAATGCTTCTAGGAATCCTAAACATACCATTCAAGTTTCGAGGTAAACTTCTGTTTAATATTTCATAGTTACCTCCTGTTTCCTATGTTTGATCACAGATAATTAAGATTTGTTTTGCTGATATCTCCGAGTATTTTGATAGAAGATAATTATGATCGTGATACACCCGAACCCCGCCTTACCACCACCCGAAATTAAGACCATCCCGCTAATACGGGCACTTTTTAAAGGACGCATCTTTCCTTCATTGTCCTTTTCACACGAGATTGAGTCCACCTTGCTATTATGTAATACGACCACTACTCTCCGACCGACTTGTATATTTGTTTTTTCGGACCATGATATTAAGGCCTCACCCACTTCGCACCTTAGATAATGAAATTGCCGCAAGGCTTAAATACCAGATTTGGATATTGTATTAACAACATTTAGTGACAGTTACAGTTAATTTGTTAAGTAGAGTATTATATTAATAACATTTATCATTATTTAATATTAATAAGTCATTTATTTATTATTTGGCATAAGCATACATTTGTTGTTGCCAATCCATGTAATTGCATGTTAGGGCACCTTAACCATTTGCCTCATAAACATATTTTGGACTCTTCAAAATTCAAAGCTTATATACAAAACATCAATTTATTTAAATAAATTTGGTTATTTCTCTACGACAGAGTAGAAAACTTTGTGGCAAAAACTATTATTCATTAAAAGCAATGGCTTCTTTTGCTATAATGTTTTCAAAAGTCGTCTACTTCAGATGGGGGAATGGTGGTAATATGAGGCAAAGGGTTAACATGCAAAGGAGAAAAATTTGATGAAAATACAACATAAAGATACATATTCCAAACCAAATTACAGTGTGACGAAAACAATACTATGAAAAAAATCACTAATTCATACATTATATATAAAAACATCACAAATAATCAGAATAATTAAGAATAAACAATTATTAAGAATATATATGAATTATTAAGAATAAACAATTATTGAGCTTCAGCACAACCATTCATCTTTCCAATTATACCGGATATTAGTTCAAAGCACTGACGTTTGCACGATTTGTTGATCAGGTTCAGATACACACTAGTGCCAAGTACCTCTAATATAAGTACCTCTAATATAAGTACCTCTAATGTAAGTACCTCTAATATAAGTACCTCTAATATTAGTACCTCTAATGTAAGTACCTCTAATATAAGTACCTCTAATGTAAGTACCTCTAATATAAGTACCTCTAATATAAGTACCTCTAATGTAAGTACCTCTAATATAAGTACCTCTAATGTAAGTACCTCTAATATAAGTACCTCTAATATAAGTACCTCTAATGTAAGTACCTCTAATATAAGTACCTCTAATATAAGTACCTCTAATGTAAGTACCTCTAATATAAGTACCTCTAATATAAGTACCTCTAATATAAGTACCTCTAATATTGCCGACCACAATCTGTGCCTTAACACATCTTAATACGGGCAACAATAGAATACAGCGTGAAGTAAACAAACAGATAACCATTATAGAATGATAGAGAGTATTACTGTACAAGGTCAATATCATGGTCGTCGGGATTTGTCCAGCGCACTAACCACCGGACAGCGGTCACGGCCATTTGACCTAAAACAGATAAATAGATGGATATTGCTAGAGTTGGTCAAATAACGTTTCGTTTCAATATGATTGAAAAAAGCACGACAATTGTGTTCTTGAAGAATACTCTGATTTACAAGATTTTCCACACTGTAGTGCGTGTGTTTACGGTAAGATACTGTACACTCTTATCTGATTTTGCATGCTTTGTAGTTGAAGGCTTTGTATTACACAGTCGGATTGGAATTAAACATTCTGAGGCCCCATTAGTGAATTTTGGGACCGTTTACGATTTCGAAACTAAGCTTTCAGAATTTAGAACATCATTTTAGTAAACCGTTACATGTACGGTGCAAACCTCTTCAAAGCAACACCTTTTGGGAGACGCAAAATTATGTTGTTGTGGAGAGGTTGTTACTCTAGACAGGTTAAACTGATAGTTTAATCGTATAGTGGGAAAAATCATGCTGTTGTTGAAGGGAGGTTGTAGTTCAATGGAGGATCGCACTGGAGAGGTTGCACTGTGTAACATCGACGGTCAGAATAAAGTATAATCTTCACCGCACATTGTTCTTGTCAAACTTGGTAAATGTTTAGGTACCATTGTCATATTTCAACGTTTGATAGTTTTTGTACAGTATTTCTTTAGGATAAAAATAAGTTGTTAATGAATATACAATAACTAGATTCAAAATGTCAGCTGTCGATATTGGTATAAGCATTCGAACGCCTAGTTTATTTTTTCAATCTGACGAATACTTCAAGTTAAATGATGAAATACAATTCAGTTGATTGTTTATGTATGAATGCATTCACTTAGCTAGTTAATATTCGCGAAAGCTTTCTAAGTTTTCAATACAAAATGTTTTATTGTCATGAAAAGTTTTATCGTCCGCTTAATAAGTACCTTTACTATCTGATATCGTGAAATGTTGTTGAGTTTTCGTGAAATGTCTTTTTTTCCTGAAAATCAGGTAGATGTTCGTGAAAATATTCTGATTATCTTTTGCAGAATTATGCCATCATGGTTTTTTAATATTTGTATCGAATTTAAATTCTGATACGTAAGTCGTGAATTAGTTACACCTGTTTATATGAACAGTTGAATAATACCCAGGAATGAGGTCACATTTCAGGAATGTATCAAGAAAATCTGTGTTTACATCAATACGCGTACTTACGCTTAACAGTCTAGTGGAATTGATACAATCACACAAGGCGGTACAAAGACTGATTTTGTCAACGCAGTTTGTGTAACACTGTATATAATGCATCATTCTCATTGTTTTCAGAATGAGTTGTTCCTGTGTACACATAGCAAGCCCCATTCAAACCATTCAGTAGTGATTGTTGCTGGGTTTCACTGTCATACCAGCTGATTTGTCATGCGCTTCCATGCCACGCGTGCAGAATGTTCCTCGTGATTACAAATTGAGACACAGCCAGTATCTCATCATATTTTTGTCAATGCTAAGATTGAAAGAAAGCGTAAACCAGTCCAGAACGTGGTTACCGAATGGAAGTAAAATAGGATAACTAATCCTAACGTTTTTATTTTTAATAATTTATTTCACAAATATGTACTGCCAACAATTAAATTTCTATGATTTGATTCTAACATACTTTCTCATAATGAATTTGTTAATTACGCAACAGATCGTGCAAGTGATAACTTGATCACAGTGTAAGTACATGCATTTAAATTTATTAGCAGATAATAGTATATATCTACAAATATACATTTCAGAAAAATACGAATCCAGACATAAGATGTTAACTACCTCAAATCATTGAAACATTGTGGAATTGGATATTTTGTGTAACAGGAGGCAGAAAATAAAGTTCCCAATGCGGGGCTCGAACCCGCGACTTTCTGCTTGTTAGTCAGCTGCTCTACTAACTGAGCTAATCGGGCTGACAGCAATACAAAGTACTATAAACATATATATTAGATATACAGCCGTGTTACACTTGTATCTGATCAGCCTATGAATGTCCACACTCGTCTAAGACAAGTACCTGTTGGCAGTGGTTTGACCACTCTGATAAGTTTATGTTTTCTTTATACAAAGTGCCATGACGTTTGTCAAAATGGTACAGACAGGCGAAATATGATTAACATATATCATTAACAGGGGCGCAGCCAGGAAAAATAAAATTCAGTCGTGCACAAACATTGAAGGGGCAAGTGAGGGTGCACGAGAAGGGGATTTCCCCCACTGGTAAAGGTTGTTTCTTCCGCGTGCAAAATTACAGCAAGAATATATTATTTTATCACTTGTACAACAAGGAAATGAACGGAAACACTATTTTGATAGTTAAACTTGATGAAAAACATTGCTTTTCAACGTTTGATTCATATGAATTTCCAAGTGACAACATGGACGAAAGATACGCCAGTGAGTGCAAAACTGTACACTATAAAGAGATGGTTATTTAAAGACAGATATAAAACTTGCACAGTCAACTAGTCAGCACATACATGCACACATGAATATTTTTCCGATTATCTGTTCGTTCTGCTTCCCGAGACAATTTTTCTTTTTCGTAAATCTCGTTATGTTGAGGGTCGATAGAACAGACTAACTACTCGATATAAACGTGATGCTTGTAATAACGAGGTGCATGTATTTATTTGTTGATTGAAAATTATAAACAACTAAGAACTAAAATTGTCGGGACTTTAAAAACTCCTCGAATAAGTCGTGTGCTCATGATATCGATGCTCGTAATAACGTTTTACGGTATAATATTTGATGAGCGTTTGATCATGAGTCACATTTTCAACAAAAAGAATCTATCAAGCTGTGGTATGAGTTCTGTTTTGTGGGGTTATTTTCTCCAGTTTTGTCGACAATTGTTTTCCAAGTCGTATGCTTTCAACTGCGGTGACTTAACATCCAAAGGATCTACCCATGAAAATAATAACAATGTCTTATTATAACGTACAGAAAAATGCATTTTTTATTTATATTTCAGGTACAGATTTTTGCAAGTGAAGAAATTCTGCCTGTGAATGTACAGTCTAATGACATGAATTTCTCAAAGACACAAGACTATGAATTTTTACCTGAGGAGAGAATAGGTGTCTAAAAGAGAAGACGTATGAACAAGTATTATGTTCACTATGGTTTACTGGGAGACAAAGATTAACACCATCCAAACGTGGATTAATTATCACAGAGCAATCACAAAGCAATTCAATCAATGTATTAATAAATAAAACAATTCAGCTCATCAGGTACTAGTTATGTGAAATGTGATGACCAAAGAGCAATTGTTCAATATATATATATATATATATATATATATATAAACAGAAAACAACACACACACCTGTGGACTTACTTTAGTGTTTATTTTACAGTGATTTAACAAATAAACTCATAAACAAGTCACAGTTCTATAATTAAACAACCTTGGTCTGAGATTTTAGATTTCATCAGTCACCAAATTCAAAACACAGATATTTTAATGTGCTTTTCCTGAATCATGTGCGTCAATATTTTAATCAAATCTAGCCATCTATCAATGAGGCTAGACATGTATTCAAAACGTTTATATGAGATATCTGGACTAAAGATCAGTTGAGAATGAAACGAGAAGACTAAGAAGCCTAATATTTTTGGAACCAGATCCGCAAGTTAAGAAGCAACAAGGACCGGACCTTGTTTTCAGTACAAAATCAAGAAAATTATGTTAAGATTATCGTAAATTATGAGTAAATAGATTTTTCAAACGTTGTTGTCATAGGCACTCGGTTTCTGTTATTTTTACACCCGTACATGCGTAATTTTAATCTATACTCAAACAACTCAAATCCGTCAAAAATACAGTGTGTATCAGAAAAAACATAACATTATATGGTTGTCAGATGAACTATACCTCTGTTATTAACGCCGACTGCTATACACTGAAGCGGATAGTAATAAAAAGAGATGCACTGACTCATGGGTGCATAGTTCCATAGGTTACTTATACCAAATTAGGTAATTATACTAGGACAGTCCAATGATGATTATTGGATCTACCTGTCAGCATTATATGTAACAATTGTAACATTAAAAAATATTTAGTCAATGCTGTAAACATTATACATATCTTTAGTCATGTTTTTGTATGGATTCAAAATTAATGTTAACTGTGTAACAGGGTACAGTTTAAGACATATAAGCCGTGTTATCCTCGTATTATAACTGATAGAATTATTTGAGTTATCTTTTCGGGATTAGTTATGGTGACAAGCGAAAGATGATATTTTGTTATTGGTCATCAATATACCGGTCTGAATGATTCATTCTACTGTATGGAAGCGTGCTCTGCTGTTGTAGGTCATCATATGCTTTCATTATGTTCAAAAACTATATGGGTGATGTTAAACACAGAAATATACAAGACAGAGATTGTAAACAAAATACTAATATGTACATTTTACAGTAAGAGTCTTTTGGAAGCTCAAGTGATCTATGATACTTGAATTGCGTTTTCAATACATATTATCATAATGAATCAGGCCAATGTATTTTCAATAAATAAATTGTCAATAATTCACCACGTTAGAATTGAAATTAGACAGTTAATTGGTAGAAAAAGAATAAAATTGTTGACTTTAAAGAAGACTTTCAAGTTGGGTTCATACACTAATAAAATGTAAAATACAGTAAAAATGTATACAAAGGCCACCTTTGAGAAAGGCAAAATGTGGTCTTTATTGAGAGTTGACCTTTACTTGGAGGTCAGTTTGTTCTAAATGATGGTTTATTGGGAGATGGCCGCAAACACAGGTTGGACTGTAATTATTACCTGTAAATTGTGAATGAACAGACTGCAACGGACTGCAAATCAACAGTACCTTATTTGTGGATAGAAGAATAAGAGTTGAGATTTATTTATGTTTTCGCAATAGTCACTTAAGTAGTCACTGGTAAATGAAAGTTTTAATTCCTTCAAATAATCACCTAAAATACAATTTTGTAATAAAATAAATGCTAACAAAGGCTGTATTTGATTAAACTCTCATGCTTGAATTTAAAGTTGTCAGAAGTGATAAACATTTTTAAGCGGTATTAGATCAAGGCTGCTGAAATGTTTCTTGATTGTTTCTTTTGTGCTTGATGCTCACAGGCGTGGAAGTTGTAAGAAACCAAACAGATCTTACAACCATAGCAAACATTCTATTTTCATGGATGTGAAAGGATAGGACACAAGTCAAGATTCAAGTACCTGATTAGTAAGATTTGTACGTGTCCCTTCGTTCGTATTGAATACGCATGTACCCGTAGCTTATGACAGAAATGCGTTTTTTATCACACTAGCTTTCTCAGTTCTGACGCCATAATGTTACTTATATGTATTTTTTGATACTTTATTTGATGGTACCTCACCAAATTATGCGCACTTCATAATAATAACGCAATGACAAACACATGATTTTAACAGTTTGTAACAAATTTTAATGAAAATATCTCTGTGACCCTGTTTATAAAGAAGCCTAGTTTTATTCTGTACATATGACCAACAATTGGATACATGTTATATGTACAATTTTGTGCCTAAAAATGTCAAATATATCCATAAAATTGCATTAGATATATGATAATTTTACGGAAGCACATTAATGCCATTCTGTCTTAGGAGTTTTATCATATGACTAATGACTTATACATTATGACTTCTGTCTTAATCATTAAGACTTGACAAAAAGCAGAAAAAAGACCAGCTTCATCACATGCAACCTCATGGCTGACGGTAGAGGTACATCTGAAAGTGAGAAAAGAAGACTGTTGTAGTTAGTGTTGAATTGTGGACAGTTTTACATAATTATATTGTTAATGAAATGACAACTGTTGTACAGCGTTCTTACTGTATAATTAATGGTAAAAAAATGTTTTAATGATAGGCGCATTTTCTGAAATGTTCTGTAAACGCAATTCATGTGAGGAAGTTATTCGCTGAGAACATGTTAATACTGGTACAGAATCCAGGAACACTGGTTATAGGTTAACTGTCCGCCGTAATATGACTAAAATACTGCTGAAATGGTGTTAACCACAACAAAACAAAACAAAAAATTCCTATACTTTTCGCTGAAAGATCTCTAATTCAGCCATAATTACATTGGTTTTTGTTACTTTGGATGACACTTTGATTTAAAACCCACGTTGCTTGCTTAGTAACAATTGTCTTCTTTAGCAACAACAGCAATAGATTCTACCAGCTTACCAACAATGTAGCTGATATCGTTCTATGCAAACCAATCTACGTCTTTGTTTAAGCTTTATTCTCCTAGCAACCACGGCTTGATTTCACGAAAAAAAAAAACTTACTACTCGGCTTAAATAATTATTGCAATTAAAAGAATTGCTAATGACATTTTTATACAGCAGCATGTGAATATTTCCCTTTTTTGTCTGACATCTTGAAACATGAATAATAGCTTATGTACTCTTTTTCCAGATATCTTTAATGAATATGTTCGCGTTTTATAGCATGTGGTTTTGTCTGTGGATACAACAGGTTTACCCTGTTTTAGGAGTGATACCTTATAACATACCTGAAACATTGACAGCAAGGAGTATACGACTTGAATTAGTGAAACAATATTTTTACTGTGAGTTAACATATCCTGAACTTGTTCAGCTGACGTTTGTTATAAACAACATTAAAATATCGTTGCGACAGCTTAATAGAATACTTAAATGTAACAATCTATGACGTCGAACTGGATACACACCAGGTCAAATTGTTCTTGAATATATTACTAATGAAATTGAGACAAGCGGTCAGTGCATTAGTTACCGTCCGATGTGGAAACGCTTAATAAATGAACATAGGTTAAGAGTTCGGTTTTTTCCAACACTGTAAGACATATGCATAACAACTTGAAACTAATTTTAATGCTGCCTTTATAGAGTTATGTTTTGATAAAAAATAAAAAAGTTATACGTCCAGTCTCAAAATTTTGCGGACAAACCTCGTATATATAACAGTGAGTTACAGAAACGGTTCAGTTTTGACAACGAATTGTTCACTGTTTAACTGGAACAATGGGTTTTTCTGTATGATTCCAGGTAATTACGATAACATACAATCCAATGGAAAGTCTGGTGAATTAATAAATTACACGTAGTTGTGATATAAAGGACAGATCAAAGCAAATGAAGATGCGAACAATTTGTATTTTGATTAACCGTAAAGATACATGATGTATGAAACAGTGCACTAACAGGGAAACTAAAGCGAAGATATATCAAGTATGTACAATCTTCATCAGGACGACGGTTTTATTTTCATGAAAATACTTATAGGTCTATTGGTGTAAAATACCAATAACTACAATTATTGTTAGGCAAAACATCGTTATTTGGTGCATAGTCCTTCCTTCACTTACAAGGTACCGACTCAGGGATCTGTTGAATAAATGCAAACAATATACATCCCGCTGGTGATGCAGACACAACGTCTCAAAATGTGCGTCATTGCTTGTGGGCTAACAATCCCATTGCGTGACAAATAAAGTCAAACCTGTGAGCAAAGGCCACCCTTAGAAAAAATAAAATGTGGCCTTAATTGACGAATGACCTTTATTCGGAGGTCAGCATGTTCTAAGTAGTCAGTGATAGTGCCCTATATGCTCTCTCAAAAGATGAGAAGCACCTGCGTCTTAAAATCGCTCGCTCACACCTACAAAGACATAGCGAGGAAGGAAATCATATGTTGGAACGAGTCGTAGTAACTGACGAAACATGGTTAAGGTCGTTTGAATCTGATCTTAAACGGCAAAGTTGTGAATGGCATACGAAAAGTTCTCCAAGGTCCGTAAAATACTGCCGAAGTCAAAATTGTCCAAAGATGTTAATGATATTTGTATATGAATGATGAAGAATATTGATTGCACATAGAGTACCAACAGGTGAAACAGTGAATAAGGAATATTATAAAATGTACATTAGTAAAATACTTCGTTCAGCAATATGATGCAAACGACCAGAGCTCATTGACCTTACGCCAATCATTCTTCACGATAATACGTTGCTCCATAAAGCCGGCGTTGTCGAGGACCTATTTGAGAGATATGGATGGGAAGTATTGGAACACGCACACACACGCACACACACACAAACCCTCTCTCACGCACGCACACACACACACACCCTCACACACATTATTCCAACGTTCCAACCGCTGCATGGGATCCTCTATGACGATTTAGATGATTTAGAGGAGGCCGTGAACATGGAGGTCAGACGCATCAACTCTGGTCGCCTAGCAACGGGTAATACTGCATTACCAAGTTGATGGGAATCTGTCGTCGAGTCATTTGGAGATTACTTTGAAGTCTATGACCAAGTAAGTTAGCTATCTTTTCCCGTAAAAAGGTTATAAGCCATTGACCAGTTATTTTTGACTGACCCTCGTACAGTCAAACCTGTGAACAAAGGCTACCCTATGGGAAGACAAAATGTGGCCTTTATTGACAGATGACCTTTATTCGGAAGTCAGTTCTAAATAATATTTTCAAAGAATGGGCTCATTTCACAGGGTGGTCTTTATTCTGAGGTGGCCGCAAACACAGGTTTGACTGTTACTCGATTACCCGAACTAAAACTACAATACTAAGAAGTCGACATCCCGTGTACACGTTTCTATAAACATCTAGGAACTATTCAATCATCTACAGACAAACTTCAGTTCAACATAGACGAAATAAGACAATCAATCACAGGAACTTTATTCTCGACCTCAAATCTCACATCAACAACCGATGATAACACACCACCCACGTTGGTTAAGCTTTCAATCACACGAGTACTTATAAGAGCACTTTAATCATACAAACTATGGAATAACATCTCAATCACAGACATGAAGATACTCGAAACAACCCACCATTTCTGCCCGAAATTCATCCAGGACCTTCATTCTCGAACTCGCTATGATATGGCCACCAGCCTCACAGGTATAACCTTACTAGAGGCATACATCGACCAGCAGAAATTGACCTTTCCTGTTAAAATGTAATCCCCTTGGTCTTATATGTTTTATAACTATGTTATATATGTTCAGAAATATGTTTGTTCATTTGTGTTAACTGAAAATGACGATGAAAAAAACAACAAATATATATGTGTGTGAGTGTTATTCTTGTTATTTGTAAATGACGTGAGAGTTTTATACAGAGACAAAAGTAACATCATATTGATCACAAAGGTGGTAACAAAACCCAGCCATTCAAACATTCAAATAATAACCAGCTGTCTGTTATACTTAATGTGTATTTTTACTATAAACAATGCATTATTTGTGCGTCAAAAGGACGCTCGTGTAAAAGTCTACTGTCATGTTACAACATCAACATCATAAAATCTGGTATATCATCTATACATGATACAGAACAGAAAGACAGAAAATGCGTCCATTTACTTTGATGTTTGATATTTGACAATTTCAGCGCTTGAAATCAACCAATTGAATACAGTACAATCTGATAGAACACTGGATAAATTTAGACATCAATACCATATTACCTGTGTAACATAATTTACAGCATTTAAAGGTGCAGCACATTTTTTCGGTTAGATAGATTTATTTGCGATGCTTCCAACATGATTACAACAAAAGTAGTAACTTAACAATAACTATCACAGAGAATGAAACTAGAGCATTGTCAGGATTATCCATTAAATCCGAAGACTTATTTCCAATGGGAACATTGCACATTTGCTGCGTTCTAAGATGTCAATATTTAATTTCTGTACTTCTTCAAAAAAGTCATTTTTACTGACAAAACAATTCTGTTTGCAAAGTTCCAATGTTTGAATATTTCTACAGAAATAGAGATCTTTCATGGAAGATTTTTATTCAATGACTGCTGTTAGAAATGCTACTTTCCCAACAGAACTCATTTTTAGAAATAAAACAGCGGAAGGACAAAAATAGGCTCAGCTCTTTAATGTGTCTGTCAATCAATATCAAAGAATTAAACCACGAGTGTATGGAATGTGAACATTCTAATTTCTCCTCACAAGTTGTAACACCGAATATAAATTTATCATTTTTGAAAACTGTACTTCATATCAGCAAACGTGCATGAAAAAACAACAGTATGTGTTACAATCATTTTAAACATATGTGAAATTCCTAATGTTCCATAAAACCCAATGAACGATAGACAGTAACTCATTTTCAACAACTTTCACCTTTCAGACAATGTGCCATCATCCAATCAAAATACTAACACAGAAACACGCCTTAGTTAAATGAGTGTAAAACACAACAATCCATAGATTAATTCTTGAAGAACACAGGGATATCAATTAATAAAACTATGAAGACGACAACTGATGTATACAAGTACGTCAACAACACAATTATCAGTACATGTGTGTATTTAAGAATAACAAATATCCTGTGTTAATGTAACACTATTCTTGTTTATATCATCACTTTTACATTTTTCAACATTATCTACTAGTATGTATTAACATAATTATCATCATCATCATGAGTTATCGATACGTTAGACTGCCGTGCGAAACTTTGGCCACTCATCTAATATTTCACCACGTGTATAACTTTAATTCTATGTAAGAGTCTCCTTAAATAACGACTGAAAACCGTATTAAAGATAGTACTCGTAATACGATATGATCGAAATATCAACGTAAGATATCAATCCACAGTAACATTATGTTCGATAGTTCTTGTTTCCCCACAGAAACTGAGTTTTTATTCCGTTATTTTTTCAAAGTGGAAATAAAATGAATTATACAAGAAGAAAATGAAAACATTTGCGACCATAACTTCATTGAATAAAACTCTATATTTATTCATACATATTCAATACAAAAAGAAATGTTAATATGACAAAGGCATATTTTTCATGTAAATAAATTTATATATCATTCCAATGATGATTTAGTCTAATTTGATTTTTGTGAGCGATTTCGTTTCTTTTTGTATTGAATATACAGTAAAACCTCGATAATAAGGAAAAATCAAAACTTTATGAAAGTGGAGTACGAGTGAAATGATATGATCACGTGACTTTATATCGATATAGTGGTGAAAATATTTCACTCGACTCGTAAAATAATAACAAGGATTCGAAAAGCATTGTAAGAATATATCAAGAACATTGAAACAAACAGACATGTTGTTAGTTTCCGGTGGTAGGGAGGGCACGTATTGACTTAACCGGAAGTACAATTAAAATGCCTCATCATTCAGCAACTTAGCAGAATTTAACTATGATAGATAACAACGACTTTGTTATATGTAGTAACACAATCATATATTACTTATGAAACATATGATTAATATCATTGTTTTTAATTATTTAAATACTAAATAGTATACATTCATAATGATTTATCAACTTAACAACAATTATATTAAAATTAAGTGAAGCGGCTTCCATGGTTGAATGGTTATGGTTTCTGGCTGGTAATCACTAGACCTTCACGTCGTGAGTTTGAATCCCATCCTAGACCACCAAATGTCACATGTGAGGAAGCTTTCCAATTAGTTTAAAGAAGATCGGTGGTTCTACCCATTCTGTCTAATTTGAAAATTCGTATCCATAGTTTCAAAAAACTGCGAAATGAGTTCTTAGAAAAATAGTTCGCCATTTTCAATATACAGTAGAGCCTTTCTAATTCGGACTTGCTCAGACAGACAAAATGTTCGGATTAAAGAGGTCTCCGGAATACAAAGGTTCCGGATTCCGAAAGTTTTTTTAGCATTTAATACATAGAATAAATCGGGACCAGCTGGCGTGTTCGGTTTAGAGAGGATTCCAGATTGGAAAGTTTCGGATTCGAGAAGTTCGACTGCATTATCATTACAAAAAGAAAGCCACATTTGTTGTTATTACGTTTTGAATGTATGTATGTACGTAAGTCGGTACATTATACAGTTGATTTAAAAAAATTGAAATTTTACAACATAATGACTGTTTCTCTTTGTATTGAATACATGTATACATGTACACAGGAAAAAACATTATGACCATCAGTTATTGTCTATAATACGACACCTCGTGGTCTTAATGTTGAAGTAGTATAGATGTAAGAGAGGTTTTACTGCTGTTCATTTAATGTGATAAATGACAATTAACGAGAACAGTGAATGTTACGGTGCAAGATCGATATTATTCTCGCCTACCTCGAGTTCAGATGGTTGATGTTGTATAATAATCCAATTTTAGGAATAAAACACATTATTCCAGCACAATTATGTAGAAACGCACTAATTAATTCCAAAGTATAACGAATACAAAAACACTTTAAGCACATATTTAACACACTTTTAACACCAAAACACTACTTTTACTCCAACCGAATACAAAAACACTGAATTCCTGAACCAGACTTCTGAACCGGACTCCTGGACCGGACCCATGAACCGTACAAGGAGGGTTCAAAGGCAGCAGCTAACGAGAGTGGTTAATTAAAGTTGTTATAACTTCTATGACCACTGACTGACTCAGCTAATATAATTAGTTACACGCTGTAACATACTTGAAAACGTTTTTTGGAAGAAGTCTTAAACTTATCGTTAATAAATTGGATTCTGTTACATACAAATCATGATAACAAGTCCCATTTAAGTTGATTTGTACATACTATCTATATGTATACAAAACATATTATGTTTGTTCTACGTTTGATTCAACCAAGTCGTAAAAAATATGAAACATTTATCTAATGATATATGAAACAAAAGCTGTGACATACGTCTGTCAGATTTTCGTTCCTTCCAATGAAAGGGTCCAGAATAGGGTCCATAATAAATTACAAATATCCACAAGTTCTAGTTCTATTCAATGATCTGTTTGTTTTTATCCATTTTCTCCAATTTGTATGTGACTGAGTCAAAGAACTCCCCATCAGACCTAGCATCTAAAACAGATGAATATATGTTCATTGCCAGGATCAGTAAAATAACGTTTTATTTTTATAAAATCGAAAAAAAACTGTGTTCTTGAAGAATAAAATCAATTTTCCCTAACTTTCGATCAAAAGGTAATTTCTTCAATTGTTAGTCACTTACATGTCTGCTATTCAAGGCTCAATGTTCCACAGCTCTCCAAGATATCCGTACTGTTGTCATAGCAATGAACGAATCCATTCCATAACATGTTGCCATGGGAACGATGTGTACTCGCAGAAAGAAATGATGAACCCGTAGTTTGATACCAACAACTGAAAAATATATAAAAAATAAATATTCATATTACCGTTCAGATTATTTATCGTGTACAGAAATATAAAGCTGTGACAAAAACTAGCCAATTAGATTGTGAAAAACAACATTGAAACATGTAAACTTGCAATATTACAAGACTCTTCATCCTATAAGAATGATATGATTGCTTTGAAGACATGAAAACACGACTAGCCATAATTCAATGATAATTACGGAGTATTTAATGTCTGAAGGATGTTTTGCATTACACAGGCGAGTCGAAATTTTACACCTAGCGAGGATTGAACCCTTTGATCCTTGAATTACGTCTCAGGGCACTTAATTGATTGAGCTGTCGAATGCTACAATTACTAAAAGTCGCGCAAATAATTCAGATTATGCGATTTTTATCAAAAGAGGGGCCGGTCAAAAAGTTAAATCTCTAAGTATATCAAATGTGTAGATTTAGACTAACAAGAAATATACTATGGACATACATTAGTTAAACAAGTGTCATGAAACACTTACAGCCAGTTACAATACATGTAAAATATTAGTACACCGCAAGTTGTCTTTTTGTGTGATATTGATGCAGTCATTATGGTTGGACTTTAGCCATGTATAATTCTGTATTACCAAGAAAGTAGTCGTCATTCATTCAATGTATAATACTCAATGTTGATCTTGAAATATAGTGATTAATATTAGTACATGTATATACATGTATTTGTAACAAATGTAAACGTTATAAGAAATAGAAGCACTCTAGGAGTATATTGTCATGTATGTAAGGTAATACAAATCAATAAGATAAATTCTAATCCTTAATTGGATAATATGATGGTGTGTTATTAATCAGTTTTAAATAAATAAATCTTGGAATGAGAGAAAACATTCTAAATTTTCGCTATATAGGGGAGATTGACAAATTAGTATAGCTTACAATACATTTGTTGTTTGTGTGTTCTAAAATAACGCAACTTTGTATTAATCACCAGTAAAATAAATGATATTGATTATTTTAGACTGTGAAACACGGACAGGTTGGCATTTTCAATGGTATCTTAAAGGTGTACTTAGATTTCGTGGATTAGACCAGTTGAACATGTCGGTGTAAGGGAGATAATCACTACATTTTATATAAACTGAAGAAGAAATATTTTATTTGTAAATAAAGGCCTCCGGCTCTAAATACATGTCAATAACACACACGCGTATATACATGAATACAGAGTTACATAATTGTAAATAGACCGACAAAGTTTTACTCACAAATTCTAAGCATCAAATGATATATATGTATATAAAATCTACATTATTATTTTAATTAGTACAGTTCATGAGTTCACGCAAAGAAGAATGTTAAATAATGAATATACAGTGCAACCTCTCCAACACAACACCCTTTGTGAGAAGCATTATTATGTTGCTGTTGATTGATCGTCACAGAACTTGGTTCGTCATGAAAAGGTAGATAACTCAGGTAGCTTTATTGACATAAGACAAAAAGTCTCAGATTTGGAACTATCGTGTGTGGGATTTGTTTCATGCAATGTTGTAAATATAATATGATAGAGCCGTGTATCAATAGTTTAACTATACAAATTGATAAATTTTAAAATTAACATTTATTCAATATATTTCAAAATATCATTACAAAGACAGGCTGTTTAATACATGTATATTACAAGGGTACAAAATAGTCAACTTGTACAGGGCAAATGGGCAAGAATTTACGTTTCTGTTTGATAAAGCAATAAATAAATCTAAATTTATCATTTTTTTAATGACTATTTCATAGTTTGGGTAAAAAAGATTATTACTGCGTTGCATGTGTATAAAGATTTACGAAGCATGAATAGATCACAAGATATGGCTTGTAAAATAGGCCATTCAAATATATTACAAAGCTTTCGTCATACAGTTGATAATACCCGTTACCCCAGTTACCTCCATTGACGTAATACAGACCAATGTGCGTCATGCAATCGTGGAAATTCGTGTAATTCGAGAAAGACAGTGAACTCGAAATATCACGTATTATACTTTAACAATAATGTATTAAAGGGTGATAATTGTTGTATTTTTAGTGTCTAAAATTGGAAAAAATACGTTTAACTCAAAATAAATTAATGACGTTATTCAGACCAAGGTGCGTCATGCAATCTGGGAAATTCATGTAACTCGAGAAAAAAGTGAACTCAAATATCACATAATTTATATTAACAATGGATGGATTGAATGGTGATAATTGCTGTATTTTTCAATGTTAGAAAGTTAACTATTATTACATCAAACAGACAAATACGAGAAAAAATGAGAGTTCGATCATTACGACTGGGTTTAACAAAAGATAGATTATTAAAGGCAACAAATAGTGTTTTGTTCAATGCCGAAAGAAGTCCCAAATATTTAAGCATAATATTAATTGAATTAAGTTCAACTTAATAATTCTAAAAGTCAAAAATACAATTTGTTATTAACTTTTCATTGAATTCTTTCGTTTTAACATCTAAAAGACAATGTATTCAACTATTATAAATATGCACTTAGTTAAGATATTTGATAGTCACTGATTTACACGAGAACAATCAACGAATATACATAAACGGAACAGAACGGAACAGAACAGAACAGAAGACGTGTACATAGCACATAATCACACAATATAACCAACATAAACATATAAACATCAAGATCAGTAATAATAAAAAAAAGAAAATCAATACAATCACATAACAACCTTGTATACACATGTATAATATATTTATACTCTATATAATGTATATAGGTTACTAAGAGGGTTGTAAAATAGCGTATAATTCATTAAGCCTAAAAATAGCTTGTTTCCGCTCCCCGACCGACCCAATTTTTTGCCGCCGACCTATAATTTATTTTGGTCAAATTATAGTTTGGCAAAATAAAAATAATGTCAGTCATATTCTGGAATAAAAAAATAAAAATACATAAAATATAAAACCCTACCTACCGACCTTTTTTTCAGAGCCAGTAGCGTAAACAAACTACTGTTTGGTCATAAAATAATTATCTTGTTTGATGTCATAATGTTAATGTTAATTTGGATTGTAGATTAAGTATTCTGATCGAATTTCGGACACATAGACGCTAAGATGGGGTTTTAAAACATGTATTTCAGACACCATGAGTAGCAGTGTGTTTTGTTCCATGATACCGAACCACTAGGTCATAAAACAATTAAAAACGCTTTGTACCTGTATACATCATGTACAGAAATCAAACATTATACTAATTTATTTTAGCTCGATTGTGAAACAAATAATTTTGCTTATATTAATCCCGCTCGAGTCTACTTCCTGGACACTACACCAGTACTGCGTCTGAAAATTGGGATTGTGAAGTTCATGAGGAATTGATGTAATACTTATACATGTATAAAAACATAGCAAATAGAATCAATAAACATAAAATTTACATGACAGCTATTATTGTTGTAATTAAACTAATAGAATATGATTCTCAGTTGAACGATACTTCGAATATTTTGACAAAATGTCCGGCACATATTCAGGAATACATTGCTGCTTCAAAACGTTAAAAAAATCAAAGTACAGTAAAACCTCACGCCACCTCAACATTACAACCACCTTATTATAAAGACCGCTTATTTATGGACCGGCTCTCAATAACTCCTCTATAACTCAACTTGATAAAGAGACCACCTGACTAGTAAGACCTGAAACCAACAACCCGTAAATAAGACAAAAAGGATTAACTTCCGCTTTTTTAACACTGCGCAACACCAACTTCCGGTTAATATATACCGATACCCGCTACGCTATAAAAATTATTTTTCGATGAAATATTTAACGATAATTCTCAAATTGATTAGCTTTTTACAACAATTTTGTAAATTTTTATCACTGGTAAACTTTTACAAGAACTGCTTAAACGTATTTAGACGTTCAATGTAGCACCTTTGTAATACACTGTCTAAATACGTGTATAAGACCAACCTGATTTATTTTTTCATGCTCATTCACATATATAGAATTAGTTCTGTAAATAAACTATATTCACAAACAAACTAAAAAACAGCAACTAGAATTCACCAATCGTTTTTATGACTGGCCTTGTAAAACTTCCCAACACTTACATACACAATTATAAATCATAAAATTAATTAAAACGCTCACTAAATAGCTGTACAACCACGACTGTTACTGATACGATATACAGTGCAACTTCTCCAAAGCAAGACCCTTTGGGAGAAGCAAAATCATGTTGTTGTTGAGAAGTTGTTGCTCTAGAAGGTTAAATCATACTGTTGTTGAAAGGAGTCGTTGCTCAAGAGAGGGCCGCTCTGGAGAGGTTGCACTGTACTACTATTCTACCCAGGGATGACTGAAGAAAGTTAATGAATGCACGTGTGAGATGAAACGTGTTATAGACGTGTATGAACAAGAAAATAAAACTTTACTTCTAAACTTCAAAGTCCTGGGTTTAAACATGGGGCGTACCACAGAAAAAATAACCTAGCTTGTATTACAATACCAATAGAATCAATGTATATGCATGGATATGCACAATACATAGATTTTTTACACTTGGTCTATAGCCGTTTTTCAACAATTGTTCAGTTATATACGGCGGCCTGTTCACCTAACCAGTTTTCTGTACACTAACCAGTACCAACTTACCCTTCAACAAAAAACCGACAACTTCTAATATGGGGGAAAATCGACATTTTTGTCATATTTCCATAGAAGAGTATGACCTGCCGCGACCGGGATTTGAACCAGCGCACTAACCATACACGTATATAAACATAAACAACAGTGAATGAACATATGTATAATGTATTTTTTTAGGAAAATAGTCTAACAATAAATAAATAACTCACAAGTTCACTTTTTCAATATTCTGATCTAATGACAAATCCTTGAATCCTAAATGATTGTGGAGTTATCGGTTATAATAATACAACTAGCCAGCTAGGTAAGGTCCCGAAAACACAACTTATTCCAGGATATAAAATAAACTCAATAATCAAATACTGGGTACCGTGTCGAACACTGAAAGTGTACAATCTTTATAGATGTGTCGCAACCATAGCAATCCATGACTCAAGATTCACGTGCAGAAAATGTTTGTGACATGAACACGTGCGTATCTATAAGACATGTGTCACTGAGATCTGAGAACGAAGGTTGGGAAAGAAAAACGTTAAAAACACGGGGTCGTCTTAAAGATATTTTGTAATGATTAAAAGGTCAAGCAAAAAAAAAAGTTTGTTTTAAATTTATTGTTCATCTACAATACATTTATAAAATTCATTCCGATTCATGCTTTATACACATAGTGTAAAATGAAATATTTCAACACCAATAATTGCGGTATGGAGTCTAAACGAAGACGAATGATGTTGGAACGTGTTTTTTGTACTTGCTAAGCCTACACTTGATGTCCATCTATACCAAAAACATGTTCTTAAGCTGATATTCGACATTGTCTGTTTTCTGTTTTCTGATGTTTTGTGTCTAGTTATTCCAGATGATATTTTATCTACAGGTTTGACTTGCTTCACACTGTACATGTAGGCGGATTCCAATGGTTGTCGGTACTGTACTAGTCACGAGATCTATTAACCTATCCAGAATCAAGAATAGTTTTACTCGAGACAAAGAAATTTTCATTTCATGCATACATGTAGTCAGATAGTGACTGATGATACCGGTTTGATCAGACATGTACCTACTAGATTCCTTGGGTATCTAAATGATGCTCAACAATACAGACTAATGACTCAAATAGGCACTTAGCTGCATTTCCCATGAGAATGTTAATTGTTGGCTGACAACAATTTTACAGGTGTCCAAATTAGGCGAAAACACGACAATGAATGTTATAGAGTGTTAGGTTTGAACAGTTATATATGCAGAAATCGAAATGTTGTTGAACATTCAATTACCGAATTATAAAAGTAGATGTGTATTAATTATGTTTGACAACACCCAAGACATGCTGTCTCAGACTATGCGAATATATTCAAAACTGGTCTGTCGTCATAAACAAATAGAGCTTATTGTATAACCACAATAACAATGAGCGGTATTATACGAATACATGAACTGTAACAAAGAAGCATCGTGGTCCAGTGGTTAGTGCGCTGGTCTTGTAACCCGGTGACGACTGATTAGCATATGTTAATATTCTCTTGTATCAACCTCGCACTAAAATATCGGTGCCAGTACGCACTACAGGCAACATCTACACACTAAACACAACCTATAAACAGATGCTCAGCATGAACTGAGGAACATTTCAGTGATTTAACACCGGGGACAGGTCTGGGGCGATTTTCGAAGGTCGACCATGCAGTGGTAAATGCTAGGATTTTCTATCTTTTACTATTCCCTAGGGTAAATGCACCTGTTCTTTCATAAAAAACATGTATTTTCTCAATCTATCCACGGGAAAGTGATTTAATTGGCAAAAATTGGATTTTCGAGGCATGCCTAACAGGCCTTTAATAGCCCCTCGCTGATTGGTCCAATGACCCTAGTCTCGCACGTCATGATTGGCTGGACGCAAGCCGAACAGGCGTTTAGAAGCCGCAATCTGATTGGTTCATTTTCTATCCGTTTTTTGAAACGAAAAATGAACGACCAATCAGCGCGCAGCTCTTGGAAGCGCGTTCATTCTACACTTGCTACTTGTACTAGGGGCATTATTCTACGTTACTGAACGAGGATGGCGCGAACTAAGCTAGAAAATCTATCTTTTTAGGGCCACGAAGTACTCCCGAAATGATTTTTCTCTGATAATCTGTCAATCCGAAGAGCGCATTTAACAAACCCGGCCAGTAAGTTAAGTACAAATGTCGAAAATATCCATTTTTCGTCCCAAAACTGCCCTAGCCTATTTTGGCCCTGTCTCATTAGATGCGCCGCGGCGAGAGGAATCCAAAACACCCCCACATTGTATAGGTGAGACGAAACGCGAAAGCGCTACCGGCCAAAAACACGATTTCGCAACTCGCCAATTTTCCAAGTACGCTAAGGACGGCTCGAATTTCAACAGCCAATCAGAATGCTGCATTTGTGCCCATTGCGCGTAAGTAGGTCAATCCGATTTTGAGCGCCTAGCTCGGCATATATAAAGGAAAATTTTGTTTTGGTCGCCATCGATTCGATTCGATTCGATTCGATTCGATTTCGATTTTCCGGTTCCGGTGTCTGGGAAAAACAACATAGAAAAAAACGAAGAAAGAAAAAATACCTCCAAAAAAGTCTACAAGACAGCACACTTCTCCTCCTAACAACGCCACATATAAAGCTCTATATCGACGACTGGTAAACCTTTAGCAACTCCAAAATTCCCAATATATTTGGTATTACTTGAGTTTTCAGAAATTTTCACTTACCGGAAGTTCCATTTTGTTTGTTTTGATTTGTATACGTATATTCGGACATAAACTTTCGGTTGACAAAATTCTCCCTGTTTATAAATATAGTGGTATTGAGTTTGTTTATTTTTGTATGTGTGTCGACTACTATTACACTAGTAATATACGGTGTTCATTACACTCACCGTCCTTTTAAAAAATCCATTATCTGTCTCTACATTGTCCTTCTAATCCATTATTTATTGTGTAAAATCAAAGTACTTAGAGTACTGTTGTTATACTGAGACATTTAGTAATTATCCACTCTATATACATAATTACTGCTATAAGTTCCTTCCGCATATTACATTATTTTGTTATTAAGTCCTATAATCAATTTTTTTTTTTTTTTTTTTCTTTTTTTTTTTATTATTACCCGTCCTCTTCTTCTGAAAACAAAAAACGTAATAATTATACTTTTATTCATCAGAAACATTATCCTCCCTGCTAAGCAATCTGTTTTATTGTTAACAATATTGTTGAATATATTATATCTACCATGGCTAGCAGGGAGTATCAGAACAAACCAAGGATCTTAAACCCAGGTAGGCACCCGCTGGACATAAGCAGATTAGTGGGATCTACTCTGGACCCCAGGGACCAACACCGTGTTAAGGTCCCTAGTAAACATATTTGCATTCTTAAAGCTAGGGGTCCAGAGAGCCTGCTGTCCCAGATTAATGTAATTAAACTGGGTAAACAAATAAGTATACTTATGCCTCTAGTCCAGCGGGTGACCCCACTATCTTCAGGATCAGTGATGCTGGAATTCCCGGGTGTCGAACCTCTGGCAAAGGTGATCAATGATCACAATTTGTGGCTCGGGGGCTGTAGGGTTGTTGCGACGCTACCCCAGCAGGACCGAGTCACGGATATGATTATCCATGGGGTGCCTTCTGACATTAATCTTAACGAGCTCCGCCCCGATTTAATTTTCGAACCGGCTGATGGGGTGGAGCTCATACACATCAATAGAATTTACAATAAAAGGGGTGAGGGAACTGGGGCAGTTAAATTGTCTTTTAGGGGGGCTGTACCTTTGTACATAAAAATTCGGGAAACCAAAATTAACTTCAAAACAGAACCTTTTATATATGCCCCCATGAGATGTTTCAGGTGCCAGAGGTTCGGCCACAGAGCTTCTTCATGTAAGCTAAATCAAATCTGTGCCAGGTGTTCGGGATCCCATAAGCCCGACCACTGTAGTAAGCCCCCCCTATGTCCCAACTGCAGTGAGAACCATCCAGCCTGGTACCCGGGATGCCCCCAATACATGAAAGCGCAATGCATCACTATGTTGATGAAGAAGGAGGGCATCCCGTGGTCCAGGGCTGTAGAAATTATAGAAAAGGCGGAAAAAGAGTTTGTAAATCCGCCAGGGAAGGAGCCTGCAAGCCCGAATACTCTCAAGAAAGACAAGAATCAGGCTGCCTCCCCGGGACCAGTGTCCGCCCTGCCCCCTGCCAATATTGGCATGGAGGTAGGGGGGACCGGTTCCGGGACGGTGGCCGAAGATCTATTGGCCAATATATCAACAACAGGGCAAGCAGAGATCCCTACCTTACAGGGCACATCTACGCCTAGGGAGACCCCCGGGTCCTCTCCGGTGAAAACTGACCACGGTGGAGATTCCCTGACTCAAGTGTCAGAGATCTCCTCTGTGGTCAGTGATAGTAGTAGATACAATGTCACCGAGGATGATTCAGTGGTCTCTGTCCACTCCAGTTTTTTCAGATCCTATAATGAGTTGTCTATATCTGGAGTGGTCGCGATCCCTGAGACACCAACCAAAAGCACCCCCGGTATAAATACACACAACAATAGCATCAAGTATGAAAACAAAGACACAAATTACAATTTAGAAATAAGAAATAAGCAGGATCAAACAACAAAAATATACACAACAGAATTAACAAAAATAATAGAAAACATTATAACAGATAAATCACGTCCAATTAGAAAAAATTTACATACATTCATTCAAAATTCTCTAGAAAAACAATTATTTAAAAAAATAGAACCAACAACTACAGAAAAAATAAACAAAATCCAAGAAAATAACACCCAAAAAAACACAATACCGGGGGTGTCTAAAGGTTCTCAGCCACCAACACCTGGCAGAAGAGTAAGGATCAGGGTGAAGGCAACCAGTACTCCTGGAAAACTTAAAATGGGTAGGAGACTGTTGAGTAGAATCCCATCACAGTCTCCTAGTAGACAACAGTATAGAGTGGCCCAAAATAAAACAGCCAAAACAAGGCCAAACCATGTGTAGAAACCTTAATATAATATCATTCAATGCTCAAATATTAAATGCTCAAAAACTTTCTGAATTAAAACTTCTTTTAAATAAAAACCCACATGTAGATGTTTTATGTATCCAGGAAGCTAAGTTTAACAGTAGGACGTCAAAAAATATTCCTGGATTCAATTTGGAATATAAACCTTTTTTAGAAAAAAAAACTATATGTGGAGGATTGGCAATATACATCAAAAACTCACTGAATTATGAATACATCAGGGTAGACAACCCCAGGGATCAAAATGGTAACTCTAAAATAGAGTACCAGTTAATAAAAATACATTTCACCAAACAATCTTTACTTTTGGCAAATATTTATTCTAGAGGATGTGATCTTGAATCTTTAGATCACATCATAAAGAGCTTTCCAACTCAAAATGAGGCAATTAACAGTATTATAACAGGGGATTTTAATGCTCACCATGTTGAGTGGGGTTCATTAGTTATAGACCGTCATGGGAAGGATATTCTGGAATGGGCTGAAAAACATGATTTGATTCTATTCAATGACGGCACTCCAACAAGAATAGATCAATCAACTGGGAAATTAACAAACATAGACTTAACCTTTGGCACATCCAAAATTGCCTCAGTTTCAGCTTGGGGAGTTCATGATGATACCCTGGGGTCAGATCATTTCCCAATCTTGATTTCGATCAATGGTCAAAACTCTACAAATCAAAATTCAGAAAGTAATAACCTAAATTTAAATAAGACAGATTGGGAAAAATTCAAAATTCTTTGTAGTACAATACATGAAAAACAAGTCTACTCTGATGATATCAATCAACACTTACAAAACTTAACAAATTCAATTCTACACATGGTGAAGGAAAGTACACCGGCTTCAGTACCTAAAAGAAAACCAAAAATTCAAGTCCAGTGGTGGAATGATGACTGTCATGAAGCGGTACAGGGCAGAAAAAAAGCTTTAAACAGGGCAAAAAGAAATCCTTGCCCTGATAATATTAAAAAACTAAAAGACGCAGAAAAACATGCAAAAAAAACAATTATAGAAGCAAAACAAAAGAATTGGCAAACATTTTGTGAATCCATTACTTTTCCTCAAGCCAATTCTAAATTATTTTGGAACAAAATAAAAAAATTAACGGGCAAAATTATTAACCCTGTACCGTTATTAAAATATAAAAATGAAATGGCAAAAACACCCTTTGAAAAGGCTCAATTTTTAGTAAAACATTACAAAGAAGTATCAAGTGACTCAAATCTACCTCCTGAAACTTTGGCATATCAAAAACAATTTGAGTCACAGCATAGCTATAAAGTAAACGAGCCGGGGCTAAAAGATACACCTTTAAACAAACCTTTTTCACTACTAGAACTTAAAAAATGTATTCATGACAGACGCAACTCCGCCCCTGGATTAGACAAAATTACATACTCAATGTTTAAACACATGTCAGATGAAACTTTAAATATTTGGCTAAAATTTTATAACAGGGTGTTGAGTGAAGGTAAATATCCAACAAATTGGAAGGAAGCTTGCATTATACCCATCAAAAAACCTGACAAAAACAGTGAAGAACCAAAATCTTACAGACCAATAAGCCTTACATCACACTCTGGGAAATTGCTGGAGGCGATGGTAAAGGCCCGTTTAGACCATCATATTGAATTTAATAATTACCTAAACCCCTCTCAATCTGGCTTTAGAAAGGGAAGGAGCACTTTAGACCAATTAGCTCGATTACAACATGCCATCATTTCGGCCAAAAACAGAGGCCGCACAGTGCTAGCCATTTTCTTAGATCTCCAGGCAGCATTTGATTTAACTTGGCACTTCGGTGTACTTTTTAAACTAAAAGAATATGGTATAACGGGAGCTTGTTTCCAATACCTCAGGTCATTCCTTGAAGGGCGCAAAATTCAAGTAAGGGTGAACGGTACCCTCTCAGATCAAGAAAATGTCTCGAGAGGTACCCCTCAGGGCGCGATTCTTTCACCTCTTTTATTTAATTTATTAATCAATAATCTACCTGTATCCATTTCAAAATCCGACATGTCTCTTAGTCAATTTGCAGATGATTCAGGCACATGGATAACAGGCAAAAATTTGAAAATAATGGCCAAAAAGGCACAAAAAGGGTTAGACATGATTTGGGAATGGGCACAAGATTGGGGATTTAAAATATCAAAAGAAAAAACTGTCGGTATCTTGTTTGGGAACCAGCAGCAGCATAAATTAGACATACACCTAGGTGGTACACAAATCCAATTTGAAACTGCAACAAAATTTTTAGGCATGATTTTAGATAGAAAATTAACTTTTAAGCAACACATAGAATATTTAATTAAAAAGTGTACCACAAACATTAATATGATGAAAATACTCAAAAATACTGACTTTGGAGCAAATAAAAAAAGCTTACTGCTCCTATATAAATCACTAATTAGATCCAAAATTGATTACGGTGCAGAAATTTATGCTGTCGCTGCCCCATTCCTACTAAAAAAACTAGATCAAATTCAATATAAAGCCCTTAGGGTAGCCCTGGGGGCCCTGAGCTCCACACCTACACATAAACTGGAAGCAGAAGCTGGTGTTCTTCCCTTAGCTATCAGGCGCATGGCTCATACTGTCAAATACTGGGCCAGAGCACAATCAAGGGGAAATAACCCCGTGAACTCCATCTTTGGGACTGGTCACTTCACAAAGAGCAATCTCAAAAAAAATGCCCCTCCAATTGGGGCCCTTACTCAACTCTTGGTGGAGGGATTCGGTCTCAAAGACATACAGGTAGCAGATTTCAGGCCAGTAATTGAACATCCATGGTTAATGTCCCCACCTCATATAGATTTATCACTCTCTTTAAAAAACTTAAAAACGGACCTTCCACACCTAAGTAAAATTCATGTTAACTTACATATTGAACAATTTTACAATAACTATTTAAGTATTTATACGGATGGTTCTAAATGCCCAAATTCTGGCAAAGTTGCAGCAGCTTTTTATATACCTTCGAAAAACTTTTCTTCTGTTGATAGACTCTCTGATAATCTTTCAATCTATTCAGCAGAAATGATAGCTCTAATAAACTCAATGAGCTGGGTCTTTCATCATAAAACCAAAAATTCAGTTATTTACTCGGACTCACTTTCGGCGCTGCAATCAATTCAAAATTATCACAGTAAATCCAGACCAGACCTTTTAGAACAAGTAATCATCCTAAATTATTCCATCCGACAAGCCGGTCTGGATATTACTCTAGTTTGGTGCCCAGCTCATATAGGTGTGGAAGGAAATGAGGCGGCGGACAGAGCCGCCAAATCTGGCCTGGATCATGTGACTGTAGATACTAAAGTCAATCTCTCACCCACTGAGGTAAGTTCATTGGTCAGGTCACAGTCCATTAAGCGCTGGAGGAGTTATTATTCCAGCGCGAAACAGGATGGCTGTGATTCTGTCCAATACTCAGTGGGGCTCAGATGGCCTGATGTCTATTCCTCAGACCAAAGGATAGACAAATGCATCACCCGTCTGAGACTGGGGGCAAATCTGTTGTCTGGGGCCCATGGAAAACATATCCTGGGACTGGACCCTATTTGCGCCCAGTGTAGAGAATTGAACACAACCAGTCACTATCTGCTACACTGTGGGGTTCACTTCACTCCCAGACTAGAGCTAAAAGCTGCCCTTGTAAACTTAGGCTTGGTTTTTAATCTTGAGAATATTCTCAATCCAAGCGGGGCAGTAAAAAGCTCAGTCTACCAAGCCTTAGAAAAATACATAAAATCTTGTCAGATGACAAATAAAATCTAAGGCCCCAGGTCCAGACATGTGTGCACAAATAGCCCAACTGTTGTGATTCTTGCATTAAAAATAAAATATTTTATTAAAATATTCTTTTTAAATTTCATGGGACTTTTTATTGACACATGAATTATCATAAACATAATCCCATTTATTTTATTATAAACATAAAATATTTTAAGGAATTTTTCTCTTTTAACTTCATGATACCTTCATTACAATACAGAGTGTCTATAAAACATGGTATCACTTGTAATAGTAAGAAAAAATACATTTATAATTAAATAAATAATCCTTTCTTAATATCATGATAACCTTATTGTTACATGAAATACATATCCTACTAATTAATCATATACTGCACAATCAGTTGGGCTGCAAAACAACTCTTAATAATAAATCTAAATTATTTTAAACATCACCTCAGTTGCTATAATAAATATAGATACAAATCTTTTACTATAAATACATATTATTTTTTAAAAAAGAATAAACATGTTTAATGCAGAGGCAAAATTATTCCTCTCAGTAGTTATTATCTATATTTAGTCTTATATTATTTAACATATATAAAGGTGTAGACCTTTAAGGAATAAAGAAAATGAATAATTTTTTTTTTATTTTTTTTTATTTTTTTATTTTTTTTTTTTTATCTTCCAACAATCTAGCACACTTATGTCTGGACTGGGAAAGGGAGTGAACTCTGGCCCACCCATTACAGGAGTACTGAAATGTAAAACAGATAGCCCCAGTAAAAACCCTACCAGTTAATAACAGTTGTTATTGGGGTCTGATTGTGACCAGATAGCTCAATTAACAGTCATGGGACAATAAACATGACTGAGCCCAGATTGAGCTTCTAGGCCACACTCTGGATCCCAATATTCAATGACAGGCCCTTTTTATTAAAATCCCCAAAAACTGATCGGACTGATCAAAGTGCTAAGGTCACTATCAGACCATCAGTACATTTTAATAACCCTACAAAAACTTCAAACCCAGTAAACACCAATAATATATCATTATACAAATAGTGCATGCCACCAAAGTACTGTGTAGACTATAACGCTCACAGTCTTTGGAATCATGGCATGCACTATCAACACAGAATTTTCTCCTTGAATATGTATAAAAACTGGGGCGCATTTGTTTTAAGTTGCCTTTACCTGATCCACCAGCATCACTGAACAAAAAAGAAAGGTCTCAGTATACAAGTAAAAAAGGACTACCTTCATTTTTAATAGTGTTTCACCCCTCTGTGTAGAAAGTATTTTAGTTGTAAATATGTATATGCAATATAATTTTAACAGTTATCACTTTTTGTCCCCTTTTATTTAGTTATTTTTATGGCCCTAAGAAGCTAGCCGTTTTTTGTTTGCTCTCCCAGAAAACATTATTTTTTATCTCTTACTATTTTAATTATTGTTTTAATTACTACACAGAGGGTGAACAATTGTTTTTTAATGACTACCAGTCCTGAATTATTCACATTTTTTTTTTTTTTTAAAGATTAATTTAATTAAATAATTATAATTTAGGTCCTGGGGGTTATTTTTGAAACCATCATACTTTCCGGTATGTATCAAAGACTTCATCATACTTTTATAAATGCGGCTGGCCGCAAAAAACAAGTGATTCTGATCTTTAGATGAAGCACACGCTATATCAGAATCACTCAAGAGTTTGCATCCTCTTATATATGTTGTAAAAGAGAATGCAAACCACATATCGGAAAGTACTTACTTACTATGGTATCCAAGTGGGCAAAAACTTTTTATCTCTTTAATAATAATAAATCCAAGATATGTGAATATCAGGATGGTAGTCTATGTCCAACAGTAGCAATAAAAACAAGTTATCACTTAAGACAATCTTAGAAATAGCTAAGTTAGAAAGCTCAGAATTTAAATTAGAAAAGATTAAATAGAATAAAATAGTCCCCCTTTCCTTTTTCATCAATTAAGTGATAAAATAAAACAGTTCATCACTGATCATATTCATTAAAAAATGAAACAAAATAGTTTTACTAAAATAAGAATAATACAGCAAATAAATAAAATAACATAGCTATACTGCAACAATATAGATTCTTCCCACTTTTGTCCTTAAAAAATAGTAATATAATAAAATAGAATATTAAAATAGTTTTAACAACATAAGTCAATAAAATAGACACACATACAAATGTTCACTAAAATAGCCTACCCCTACTAGATTGTTTAAAGATTGTTCTTACAAAATATAGGCTATACATTATACTATAGTTCATTGTTAAAGATAGTGAATGCTCGCCCATATGGGAATAACCCGGAGGCGAGGGTAAACAAACTCAAAACTCTGGCATTATTCTACGTTACTGAACGAGGATGGCGCGAACTAAGCTAGAAAATCTACCTTTTCAGGGCAACGAAGATACTCCCGAAATGATTTTTCTCTGATAATCTGTCAATCCGAAGAGCGCATTTAACAAACCCGGCCAGTGAGTTAAGTACAAATGTCGAAAATATCCATTTTTCGTCCCAAAACTGCCCTAGCCTATTTTGGCCCTGTCTCATTAGATGCGCCGCGGCGAGAGGAATCCAAAACACCCCCACATTGTATAGGTGAGACGAAACGCGAAAGCGCTACCGGCCAAAAACACGATTTCGCAACTCGCCAATTTTCTAAGTACGATAAGACGACAGAGCGCCAAGCAGGTGCGCTGACCTACTAACCGAGACGTGTCCCTATATAAGGCGGACATCATTTTCGGCGTTCATTTTCAGCCAAACCACTGACGAGACAACATGTCCGCACGTGGTAAAGGAGTCGAAGGCCTAGGAAAAAAGCATGTATAAGTGAGTCGAGAAGATTCTGCGTGATAATATCCAGGGTATCACCAAGCCAGCTATCCGCCGTCTCGCTCGTAGCGTTCGTGTGAAATGTATCTCGGGTCTGATCTACGAAGATACCCTTTTTAGGGCCAGAAAATACTCCCGAAATGATTTCTCTCTAAAAAATTGTCAATCCGACGGGAACATTGAACAAACCCGGCCAGTGAGTTAAGCACAAATGTCGAAAATATCCATTTTTCGTCTCAAAACTGCCCTATCCTATTTTGGCCCTGTCTCATTAGATGCGCCGCGGCGAGAGGAATCCAAAACACCCCCACATTGTTATTAGCGAAAATGCATAGCATAGACCGTGTCGAGTCGCTCACTACCGCATGTTTATGCACGTAACATTTTCAAATGAAATGATAGCGAAAAATTGCTATTAGCATCTTGTAGCGACATTCCTAAGCTTCAAAATGGTATATACTTCGAGTGATTTGAACCAGTATTAAGGTGACATTCTTCCAATATGCACGCTAGAGAAAACGCGTGTTGAGCACCTGCGGTATTTCTGTCAGGTCCGCGCGCACATTTTTTTCACGGACGGACTGACCTACTTACCGAAATATTGTTTCCTGCACAGTGCTAACGCGCTTATTCTGTTCCCGTGAATACGAAAATGACTGACGCTGTAGCTGCTGCTCCTGCTAAGGCTAAGAAAGCTTCCAAGCCTAAAAAAGCCAGCGAATTGATACCCAAGATTGAAAAAAGTGCGAAATACTTACCGAAACGCCGTCCGTGGGGCTGATTTCAGTGCATCGAGTATCTTTGAAAGCGTCGAGCTGCGCCTATTGAATT